>SJYQ01003231.1:419831-530416 GCA_006410935.1 Redunca redunca
TGATTATACAGTGGAAGTGAGAAATAGATTTAAGGGCCTAGATCTGATAGATAGAGTGCCTGATGAACTATGGAATGAGGTTCATGACACTGTACAGGAGACAGGGATCAAAACCATCCCCATGGAATAGAAATGCAAAAAAGCAAAATGGCTGTCTGGGGAGGCCTTACAAATAGCTATGAAAAGAAGAGAAGCAAAAAGCAAAGGAGAAAAGGAAAGATATAAGCATCTGAATGCAGAGTTCCAAAGAATAGCAAGAAGAGATAAGATCAATGCAAAGAAATAGAGGAAAACAACAGAATGGGAAAGACTAGAGATCTCTTCAAGAAAATTAGAGATACCAAGGGAACATTTCATGCAAAGATGGGCTCGATAAAGGACAGAAATGGTATGGACCTAACAGAAGCAGAAGATATTAAGAAGAGGTGGCAAGAATACATAGAAGAACTGTACAAAAAAGATCATGACCCGGCTAATCACAATGGTGTGATCACTCGTCTACAGCCAGACATCCTGGAATGTGAAGTCAAGTGGGCCTTAGAAAGCATCACTATGAACAGAGCTAGTGGAGGTGATGGTATTCCATTGAACTATTTCAAATCCTGAAAGATGATGCTGTGAAAATGCTGCACTCAATATGCCAGCAAATTTGGAAAACTCAGCAGTGGCCACAGGACTGGAAAAGGTCAGTTTTCATTCCAACTCCAAAGAAACGCAATGCCAAAGAATGCTCAAACTACCACACAATTGTACTCATCTCACATGCTAGTAAAGTAATGCTCAAAATTCTCCAAGCCAGGCTTCAGCAATACGTGAAAACTTCCTGATGTTCAAGCTGGTTTTAGAAAAGGCAGAGGAACCCAAGATCAAATTGCCAACATTCTCTGGATCATGGGAAAAAGCAAGAGAGTTCCAGAAAAACATCTATTTCTGCTTTATTGACTATGCCAAAGCTTTTGACTGTGTGGATCACAATAAACTGTGGAAAATTCTGAGAGAGATGGGAATACCAGACCACCTGACCTGCCTCTTGAGAAATCTGTATGCAGGTCAGGAAGCAACAGTTAGAACTGGACATGGAACAACAGACTGGTTCCAAATAGGAAAACAAGTACATCAAGGCTGTATATTGTCACCCTGCTTATTTAACTTATATGCAGAGTACATCATGAGAAACACTGGACTGGAAGAAACACAAGCTGGAATCAAGATTGCCGGGAGAAATATCAAATAACCTCAGATATGCAGATGACAGCACCCTTATGGCAGAAAGTGAAGAGGAACTAAAAAGCCTTTTGATGTAAGTGAAAGTGGAGAGTGAAAAAGTTGGCTTAAAGTTCAACATTCAGAAAACGAAGATCATGGCATCTGGTCCCATCACTTCATGGGAAATAGATGGGGAAACAGTGGAAACAGTGTCAGACTTTATTTTTGGGGGGGCTCCAAAATCACTGCAGATGGTGACTGCAGCCATGAAATTAAAAGACGCTTACTCCTTGGAAGAAAAGTTATGACCAACCTAGATAGTATATTCAAAAGCAGAGACATTACTTTGCCGACTAAGGTCTGTCTAGTCAAGGCTATGGTTTTTCCAGTAGTCATGTATGCTTGTGAGAGTTGGACTGTGAAGAAGGCTGAGCGCCGAAGAATTGATGCTTTTGAACTGTGGTGTTGGAGAAGACTCCTGAGCATCCCTTGGACTGCAAGGAGATCCAATCAGTCCATTCTGAAGGAGATCAGCCCTGGGATTTCTTTGGAAGGAATGATGTTAAAGCTGAAACTCCAGTACTTTGGCCACCTCATGCAAAGAGTTGACTCATTGGAAAAGACTGTGATGCTGGGAGGGATTGGGGGCAGGAGGAGAAGGGGACGACCAAGGATGAGATGGATGGATGGCATCACTGACTCGATGGACGTGAATCTGAGTGAATTCCGGGAGATGGTGATGGACAGGGAGGCCTGGGGTGCTGCGATTCATGGGGTCTCAAAGAGTCGGACATGACTGAGCGACTGAACTCAGAACTCATGTCCATTTTTAAACCAAGCTGTTTGTTTTTTTGCTAGTGAGTTATATGAGTTTTTTATATATTTTGGATACTAGCTCCTTATCAGATATATTGTTTACAAATATCTTCTTCCATTCAAAAGGTGGCCCTTTCAGTTTTTCATAGTTTTCTGTGCAAAAGTTCTTTAGCTTGATGTAGTCCCATTTGTTTGTTTTTACTTTTATCTCCTGACTGAGTAGACATATCCAAAAAAATATTACTAAGACCCATGTTTCAGTACTTCACTTCTTTTTATGGACAAATATTCCATTGCATGGATAATATCACATTTTCTTTTTTCATTAATCAGTTGATGGACATTTGGGTTTTTCCACTTTGTGGCTATTATGGATAATGCTTCTATGAACATTCATGTACAGGAATTTTTGGTTTGTGTCTGTGCCTGTACATATGTTTATAATTTGGGGAGGTATAAACTTAAGAGTAGAATACTGGTTCTATGAGAGTAGAAAACTACAAGACTGTTTTCCAAAGTGGCTACACCATTTTATATTCTCACTAGCAATATATAAAGATTATAATTCCTCCACATTCTTGCAAACACTTGTTATAGTTCACCACTTTCAGTATAACCATCCCAAGGGGTGTAAAGTGGTAATTCCTTATGGTTTTGATTTGGATTTCCCTCAGAAAGCTAAGATTATGACATCGTCCCATCACTTCATGGCAAATAGATGGGGAAAAAGTAGAAACAGTGACAGATGTTATTTTGAGGGGGCTCCAGAATCACTGTGGACAGTGACTGCAGCCATGAAATTAAAAGACACCTGCTCCTTGGAAGAAAAGCTATGACAAACCTAGACAGGGTATTAAAAAGCAGAGATATCACTTTGCCAACCATGGTCTGTATACTTAAAGCCATGGTTTTACCAGTAGTCATGTACAGATGTGAGAGTTGGACCATAAAGAAGGCTGAGCACCAAAGAATTGATGCTTTCCAACTGTGGTGCTGGAGAAAACTTTTGACATGGACATGCTCTTGGACAGCATGGAGATCAAACCAGTCAATTCGAAAGAAAATCAACCCTGAATATTCTTTGGAAAGACTGATGCTGAAGCTGAAGCTCCAATACTTTGGCTACCTGATGGAAAGAGCCAAGTCATTGGAAAAGACCTTGATTCTAGAAAAGATTGAGGGCGGGAGGAGAAGGGGGCGCCAGAGGATGAGACGGTTGGATGGCATCACCAACTCAGTGGACATGAGTTTAAGCAAACTTCAGGAGATAGTGAAAGACAGGGAAGCCTGGCATGCTGTGGTCCAAGGAGCCAAAAAGAGTTGGACACGACTTAGCGACTGAACAACAATAACAATGACTTATTATGTTGATCATTTTCCGTGTGTTTATTAGCCATTTGTGTGTCTTCTTTGGAGAAATGTTTATTCAAGTCATTTGCCCATTTTGAAGGTTGTCTTTTTATTGTTTCACTTTAAGTGTTATTTGTATATTCTGAATACTAGACCCTTATCAGATACTTGATTAGCATATTTCTTCCATTCCACAGGTTTTTAAACTTTCTTGATAATATCAGTTGAGGCACAAAAGTTTGGTGTCGTATACAAAAATCGATTGTTAAATCCAAGGTCATGTAGATTTACTCCTATGTTTTCTTCCAAGAGTTCTAGGGTTTTAGCTCTTATTTTTAGGTCATTGATTTATTTTGATTAATTCATATAAGAAGGAGTCCAACTTAGCTTTGGTTTTTTTTGGGGGGGGGGGTTGTTATTGTTTGATATGTAGAAATCTAGTTATCCTAACATCATTTGTTAAAAACAAAAAACAAAAAAACCTATTCTTTCCTTATTGGCATCTTTGTCAGAAGTTAGTTGGCCATACCCACACACTTATGGTCAATTAATCTATAACAAAGAAGGCAAGAATATATAATGGAGAAAAGACAGTCTCTCCAATAAGTGGTACTGGGAAGACTAGACAGTTCCAAGTAAAAGAATGAAATTAGAACATTTTCTAGCACCACATACAAAAGTAAACTCAAAATGGATTAAAGACCTAAATGTAGGACCAGAAACCATAAAACTCCTGAAGAAAACTTAGGAAAAACATTCTTTGACATAAGTTGTATTTTTTTGGATCTGTCTCCTAAGTCAAAGGAAACAAAAGCAAAAATAAACAATGGGACCTAATTGAACTAAAAAGTACAGCAAAGGAAATCACCAACAAAACAAAAAGACAATGGGAGAATATATTTGCAAATGATATGATCAATAGAGATTAATAATCCCACATATATAAACAGTGCTCACTTGCTCTGCAAAACAAACCACTCAATTAGAAAATGGGCAGAACATCTGAATAGACATTTTTCTAAAGAAGATATACAAATAGCCAACAGGCACAGGAAAAGATGCTCAACATCGTTAATCATCAGTTCAGTTCAGTTCAGTCATTCAGTCTTGTCCGACTCTTTGTGACCCCATGAATCGCAGCACACCAGGCCTCCCTGTCCATCACCAACTCCTGGAGTTGACTCAAACTCACATCCATCAAGTCAGTGATGCCATCCAGCCATCTCATCCTCTGTCGTCCCCTTCTCCTCCTGCCCCCAATCCCTCCCAGCATCAAAGTCTTTTCCAATGAGTCAACTCTTCCCATGAGGTGGCCAGAGTATTGGAGTTTCACCTTTAGCATCATTCCTTCCAAAGAACACCCAGGGCTGATCTCCTTCAGAATGGACTCTCAGGAGTCTTCTCCAACACCACAGTTCAAAAGCATCAATTCTTTGGCGCTCAGCTTTCTTCACAGTCCAACTCTCACATCCATACATGACCACAGGAAGATGGATCTTTGTTGGCAAAGTACTGTCTCTGCTTCTCAATATGCTATCTAGGTTGGTCATAACTTTTCTTCCAAGGAGTAAATTTCTTTAAATTTCATGACTGCAGTCACCATCTGCAGTGATTTTGGAGCCCAAAAAAATAAAGTCTGACACTGTTTACACTGTTTCCCCATCTATTTCCCATGGAGTGATGGGACCAGATGCCATGATCTTCGTTTTCTGAATGTTGAACTTTAAGCCAACTTTTTCACTCTCCTCTTTCACTTACATCAAGAGGCTTTTTAGCTCCTCTTCACTTTCTGCCATAAGGGTGCTGTCATCTGCATATCTGAGGTTATTGATATTTCTCCTGGCAATCTNACTGACCTTTTCCAGTCCTGTGGCCACTGCTGAGTTTTCCAAATTTGCTGGCATATTGAGTGCAGCACTTTCACAGCATCATCTTTCAGGATTTGAAATAGCTCAATGGAATGCCATCACCTCCACTAGCTTTGTTCTTCGTGATGCTTTCTAAGGCCCACTTGACTTCACATTCCAGGATGTCTGGCTGTAGATGAGTGATCACACCATCGTGATTATCTGGGTCATGAAGATCTTTTTTGTACAGTTCTTCTGTGTATTCTTGCCACCTCTTCTTAATATCTTCTGCTTCTGTTAGGTCCATACCATTTCTGTCCTTTATCGAGCCCATCTTTGCATGAAATGTTCCCTTGGTATCTCTAATTTTCTTGAAGAGATCTCTAGTCTTTCCCATTCTGTTGTTTTCCTCTATTTCTTTGCATTAATCGCTGAGGAAGGCTTTCTTATCTCTTCTTGCTATTCTTTGGAACTCTGCATTCAGATGCTTGTATCTTTCCTTTTCTCCTTTGATTTTTGCTTCTCTTCTTTTCATAGCTATTTGTAAGGCCTCCTCAGACAGCCATTTTGCTTTTTTGCATTTCTTTTCCATGAGGATGGTTTTGATCCCTGTCTCCTGTACAGTGTCACGAACCTCAGTCCATAGTTCATCAGGCACTCTATCTATCAGATCTAGGCCCTTAAATCTATTTCTCACTTCCACTGTATAATCATAAGGGATTTGATTTAGGTCATACCTGAATGGTCTAGTGGTTTTCCCTACTTTCTTCAATTTGAGTCTGAATTTGGCAATAAGGAGTTCATGATCTGAGCCACAGTCAGCTCCTGGTCTTGTTTTTGCTGACTGTATAGATTTTCTCCATCTTCAGCTGCAAAGAATATAATCAATCTGATTTTGGTGTTGACCATCTGGTGATGTCCATGTGTAGAGTCTTCTCTTGTGTTGTTGGAAGAGGGTGTTTGCTATGACCAGTGTGTTCTCTTGGCAAAACTCTATTATCCTTTGCCCTGCTTTGTTCCACAGTCCAAGGCCAAATTTGCCTGTTACTCCAGGTGTTTCTTGACTTCCTACTTTTGCATTCCAGTCCCCTATAATGAAAAGGACATGTTTTTTAGGTGTTAGTTCTAAAAGGTCTTGTAGGTCTTCATAGAACCGTTCAACTTTAGCTTCTTCAGCATTACGGGTTGGGGCATAGACTTGGATAACGGTGATACTGAATGGTTTGCCTTGGAAACGAACAGAGATCATTCTGTCGTTTTTGAGATTGCATCGAAGTACTGCATTTTGGACTCTTTTGTTGACCATGATGGCTACTCCATTTCTTCTAAGGGATTCCTGCCCTCAGTAGTAGATATAATGGTCATCTGAGTTAAATTCACCCATTCCAGTCCATTTTAGTTCGCTGCTTCCTAGAACATCAACATTCACTCTTGTCATCTCCTATTTGACCACTTCCAATTTGCCTTGATTCATGGACCTGACATTCCAGATCCCTATGCAGTATTGCTTTTTACCACATTGGACCTTGCTTCTATCACCAGTCACATCCACGCCTGCGTACTGTTTTTGCTTTGGCCCCATCCCTTCATTCTTTCTGGAGTTATTTCTCCACTGATCTCCAGTAGCATATAGGGTACCTACTGACCTGGGGAGTTCCTCTTTCAGTATCCTATCATTTTGCCTTTTCATACTGTTCATGGAGTTCTCAAGGCAAAAATACTGAAGTGGTTTACCATTCCCTTCTCCAGTGGACCACTTTCTGTCAGACCTCTCCACCATGACCCACCCACCTGGGTGGCCCCCCACGGCATGGCTTAGTTCCATTGAGTTAGACAAGGCTGTAGTCCTAGTGTGAAGAGATTGGCTAGTTTTCTGTGATTGTGGTTTCAGTGTGTCTGTCCTCTGATGCCCTCTTGCAACACCAGTCATTAATCATCAGAGAAATACAAATCAAAACCACAGTGAGATATCACCTCATATCTGTCAGAGTGGCTAGCATCAAAAAGACCGCAAATAACAAATGTTGTCAAGGATGTGGAGAAACTGTAACCCTTGTGCACTGTTGGTGGGAACATAGATTGGTGCACGCAGCCTGGAAAACAACATGGGCAGTTTCTCAATAAACTGAAATAGAACTACCATATGATCCAGCAGCTCTACTCCAGGGTATATATTCAAATAAACAAAAGCACTAATTCGAAAAGATGCATGCACCTCAATGTTCATAGCAGCGTTATTTACAATAGCCAAGATATGCAAGCAGCCTGTGTCCATCGGCAGATGAATGGCTAAAGAAAATATGATATTCACACATACACTGGAATACTGCTCCATCTTAAAAAAGAGTGAAATTTTGTCATTTGCAACATCATGTGGATAGAATTGGAGGGTATTATGCTTAGTGAAATAAGTCAGAGAAAGACAAATACTGTATGAAAAAACATATGTGGAATCTAAAAAATAAAATAAGCTAGTGGATATAACAAAAAAGAAACAGAGTCACAGAGAACAAACTAATGGTTACCAGAGGGGAAAGGGAAGGGGAGGGGCATGCTAGGGGGGTCAAATTAAGTGCTACAAACTATTATGTATAAAATAAATAAGCTACAAGGATTTATTATACAGCACAGGGAATATAGTCAGTGTTTTATAATAACTATAAATGGAGTCTAACCTTTAAAGATTGTGAATCACTATTTTATATACCTAAAACTTATATAATACTGTAAGTCAACTATACCACACACACACACACACACACACACACACACAAAACCCACCTGATTGATTGATGGACTGACTGATGTGGTCCAAAGCTGTGGTTTTCAGAGGTTTCATTGTACTGTCACATTGATTTCCATTTGATAAAAAGTAAAACATATGTTACCCTAAAAAAAATCACTTGGCCATAGATATATGGGCTTATTTCTGAACTCTTTACTTCATTGATCTACATGTCTATTGTTGTATCAGTATCACAGTTTTGATTATTGTAGCTTTCCATAAGGTTTTAAATATGAAGTGTAAGTCACTTGATTCTCTTCGTTTTCAAGATTGTTTTGGCTATTCTAAGCCTCTTGAAATTCCATACAAAGTGAAGGATCAGCTTTTCCATTTCTGCCAAAAAAAGTTATGGATGTTTGATAGGGATTATGTTGAATCTGTAGACTGCTTTGTATAGTATTGATATTTTAACAAAAGTAAGTCTTCCTATCCATGATGAAGAGACATTTTTCCATTTAATATCTTTCAGCAATATTTATCCCACAAATCCCATTGCCTTGGTTAAAATTGCCTTAATATTTTACTTCTTTGAATACTATTGTAAATGGAATTGTTTTTGTAATGTCATTTCAGGAGTTTTCATTGCTAGTTTATAAAAATAACAGATTTTTATATGGTGATCCAAGGAGAGATAAGAAAGCCTTCTTAAGTGAACAATGGAAAAAAATAGATGAAAACAGTAGAATGGGAACAACTAGAGACCTCTTCAAGAAAATTAGAGATACCAAGGGAACATTTCTTGCAAAGATGGGCACAGAAAAGGACAGAAACGGTATGGCCGTAACAGAAGCAGAGAATATTAAGAAGAGGTGGCAAGAATACACAGAACTGTTCAAAAAAGATCCTAATGACCTGGACAACCACGATGGTGTGATTACACACCTAGAGCCAGACACCCTGGAGTGTGAAGTCAAGTGGGCCTTAGGAAGCATTGCTATGAATAAAGCTAGTGGAGGTGACGGAATTCCAGTTGAGCTATTTCAAATCCTAAAAGATGATGCTGTGAAAGTGCTGCACTCAAGTGCCAGCAAATTTGGAAAACTCAGCGGTGGCCACAGGATTGGAAAACGTCAGTTTTCATTCCAATCCCAAAAAATGACAATGCCAAAGAATGTTGAAATTACTGTACAGTTGCACTCATTTCACATGCTAGCAAGATTATGCTCAAAATCCTTCAAGCTTGGCATCAATAGTATGTGAACCAAGAATCTCCAGATGTTCAAGCTGGTTTTAGAAGAGGCAGAGGAACCAGAGATCAAATTGCCAAGATCCGTTGGATCATTGAAGAAGTAAGGGAATTCCAGAAAAATATCTACTTCTGCTTCACTGACTACGCTAAAGCCTTTGACTATGTGGATCTCAACAAAATGTGGAAACTTCTGAAAAAGATGAGAATACCTGTCTCCTGAGAAACCTGTATACAGGTCAAGAAGCAATAGTTCGAACCAGACATGGAACAATGGATTTGTTCAGAATGGGGAAAGGGGTACTGCTGCTGCTGCTGCTGCTAAGTCGCTTCAGTCATGTCCGACTCTGCAACCTCATAGGTGGCAGCCCACCAGGCTCTGCCATCCCTAGGATTCTCCAGGCAAGAACACCAGAGTGGGTTGCCATTTCCTTTTCCAGTGCATGAAAGTGAAAAGTGAAAGTGAAGTCGCTCAGTTGTGTCCGACCCTTAGCGACCTCATGGACTGCAGCCTACCAGGCTCCTCCATCCATGGGATTTTCCAGGCAAGAGTACTGGAGTGGGGTGCCATATACAAGGCTATATATTGTCACCCTGCTTATTTAATTCATATGCTGAGTACATCATGGGAAATGCTGGGCTAGATGAAGCTCAAGGTGGAATCAAGACTGCCTGGAGAAATAACAGTAACCAGATATGCAGAGGACACCACCCTTATGGCAGAAAGCCATAGGGAACTAAAGAGCCTCTTGATGAAGGTGAAAGGAGCGTGAAAAAGCTGGCTTGAAACTCAGCATTCAAAAAACGATTCCTGTTCATTTCAAAAAACAATCAGAAAACTCAACATTCAGAAAACTCCAGGGGATAGAGGACAGGGAAGCCTGGTGTGCTGTAGTCCATGGGGTGAAAAAGAGTCAAACCCTACTGAGCGACTGAACAACTTGTACCCTGAAATTGCTGAATTTTCTTATTAACTCTAGTGGTTTGTGTGTGTGCGTGTATTATGTAAATATATAATCCTAAAGAATCTATCTGAAGATAATCATGTTATCTTTGAATAGAGATAGTTTTACTTTTTCCTTTCCAGTATGGATGTCTTTTCTTTCTTTTTCTTGTCTCAACTGACCAGGTTACAACTTCCAGTATAATGTTGAGTAGCTACAGTGAAAACTATCTTCAGGGGAAAGCTTTTAGGGTTTCACTCCTGAGTATGATCTTAGCTGTGAGTTTTTCATAAATGTACTTAATCATGTTGGGAAGTTTTACTTCTTCATTTTTTGAGGTTTTTTTTTTTTTTATCATGAAAGAGTATTGGATTTTGTCAAGTTCCTTTTCAATGTCAGCTATGGTCATATGGTTTTTTCCCCTATGTTCTATTAATGGCAGGTATTGAATAGATTGATTTTTCTACTGTTGAAATACTCTTCCATTCCGGAGAGAAATCCCATTGGTCGTGATGTATAATGCTTTTAATATGCTAGTGGATTCAGTTTGCTAGTATTTCATTGAGAATTTTTGTGTCTACCAGCTACCCTAAACCACCACACCACCCAAGGCTACTGAAGTCTTTGTGGTTTATTAGATCTGACGGTTTCCTTCTGTCTTTATGCAGTGAGAACTGTTGGTCATTCCTTCCTTCGACAGTTGTTATCGTTGACTCCCTTGTCCCTGAAATGCTCTTTCCTCTTGGTTTCTGAAGCAGTACACCTTCCCGTTTCTCTCCTCTCATTTCTAGGTGGTACTCCACTTCCACTGGCGATTCTGATCATCTTTTTAAGTGTTGTATTTCTCAGGGATCCTTTGGAAGATCTCAGTGACTCCCTCCACACCCACCAAACTTCGATGATTGTTTTTATGCTCGGGATTCCCAAGTCAGTGTCTTCCAGATAAGGCCTCCTCTGATCTATATTTGGAGCTATCTTCTGAATAACTCCTCTGGAATGTCTTCCAGGGAGCTAAATAGCCCCCAGGACTCACAGGTCTTTCGTGTTTGGGCCTCTGCTTACCTGTGCAGGGAAATTTCAGGGGCATTTCAATCTTAAGGAAAGAGGTACAGCATTCATTTCATTTCCTCTGGATCCCGAATCCCAGTTACATTGGTTTCTAGCTCTTCATGCTTGAGGGAACTCTTTAGTCTTCTCCTTGTGTCTCTCTTTCTTCATTTGTAATGTGGGGATAATACTTGGTATGAAGATTAATGTTAATGTATGTAAAGGTCCTGACTCATATTAAGTTTTAAATAAATAGCAGCTATTTAGTAACAGTATTGGTCAGACATGAGTGGATGACACACAAGGGAACAGAAAACAATACTAGCTGCTCATCATTAATGCTGACACTGATTTATGCTTCCGTCCATTTTTATTCTGGGTGGAACCTGAGCAGCAAATACCAGATGAAGAGTACTAGAGCCTTGCTGTAATAATTCTACTGGGTTCAATCTAGGGATTTATCACTATTACAAGATCATCTTTTGTTTTAATAATTAAGCCTCTTTTGGTTAGTGATCCAAAATTGAATGTCATTCTGCTGTATGGAAAACTCTATGAATTAGTGTGCTTTTATACACTCCTTTTGCCTTTTTATACTGTTCATGGGGTTCTCAAGGCAAGAATATTGAAGTGGTTTACCATTCCCTTCTCCAGTGGGCCACATTCTGTCAGACCTTTCCACCATGACCCGACCATCCTGGGTGGCCCCACCCGGCATGGCTTAGTTTCATTGAGTTAGACAGGCTGTGGTCTGTGTGATCAGATCAGCTAGTTTTCTGTGATTATGGTTTCAGTATGTCTGCCTTCTGATGCCCTCTCACAAGGCAAAATGATAGAGGAACTCTATCCTGAAACAGGAACTCCCCCAGGTCAGTAGATGCCCAATATGCTATAAGATGGCTGGATGGCATCACCGGCTCCTTAGACATGATTTGAGTAGACTTCGGGAGTTGCTGATGGACAGGGAGGCCTGGCATGCTGCGATTCATGGGGTTGTAAAGAGTCAGACACGACTGAGCCACTGAACTGAACTGATAAACTCATTGCTTGCCTTAAGGTGACCATCATCTATTCACTGATTTTCATTTATGTACTTGTTGCTTTCTATTTCATCTCTGCTTCAGATTCTGGCTTTAACATTCATGAAACAGAATGGGAAATACATTCATTAAAAATTAGATGAGACTTTGTTACAGGGAAAGTTGGGAAGTCTCTGCAGTTAGTGCTTTGAAATGATGAATTGCTTTGTTTTAAATATTTAGACATCCATCAATGAAATGTTTGTTATTTTCATAGTTAAAAATCAGTTCAATAATCAGTTATTAAAGCTCTGATAAATACTTGAAATCTTTCAATCAAGATCAGAGGAATTTTTACCTTGGAGTAAGGTATTGTAATGGAAATTTTACTGACTTTTTAAGGTTCACTTTAAAAACTAGGTGCCTGTTTTATGTGAGTTCTTTGCTAAAATCATTTTTAAATGCCTTAAAAATCACTTGGACTTGATTTTTTGAAAAAACTGATAATTTTTTGATTATTTGAAAAAGATAATTTGAAAAAATTATCTTATCCCAGTTCTTTAACAGAAGGAAAGGGTACCCTAACTTGGGAGTGCAGTTGTATTCAAGTCTTAGTAACTTCATTCATTCATTTGTAAATTGTTAAGCGGAAGAAAAGTACAAATTTTGTAAGGTCTACCTCGACACGTACGCTGTGATGAAGGGAATGATGTTTGAAATGCCGGTTTTCGCATCCCAAGCTCTTCGGCGTTCGAAGAGTTAAATCCGGGCTTGACTAGAGTCCTCAGCCCGGGAAACCCCCGGGTTCCACAGGAGCGCGGCCTCCGGCGCTCAACCCTCGGGGCGGACCGGCCCCCAGCGCCGCCGGAACTGCCCGGCTCCCGGCGAGGGGTGGGCCGGCTCCTCCCGGCTTCGCCCGCGACTCCGCCCCCGCGCCGGCACTGCCGCGGCCTCGGCGGTAGCTGCTCCCGATGATGCAGTCACTTCCCGCATCCACTCCCCACAGAGGCCGCGGAGCCGGCGGGAGCCGGGAGCGCCGCCGAGCCGCGCGCCATGGGCAACATCCAGAAGAAGCTGACGCGCAGGAGCGAGGGCGGCAAGCGGCCGGAGAGGGGCGCGCAGCGGCGGGGCCGGGCGTCAGAGGCCGGCGCGGACAAGCGGGACCGACCGCCGGCCCCGGCCCCGGCGGGCGGCGCCAACGGGCAGCCGGGCGGCGGGCGGGGCGCCGGGGAGCCCGCGGCCGGCGCGTCCCCGGGACCCGACGCGCCCGCGCCCGTGCCCTCTGCCCCGATGGGCCCCGCCGTCCTGAAGAGCCAGGGCAACGAGCTCTTTCAGAATGGGCAGTTCTCCGAGGCGGCGCTCAAGTACTCGGCGGCGATCGCGCAGCTGGAGCCCGCAGGTGAGTGAGCTGCGCCCGGCGGTCTCCCCGGCCCCTTGCGAATGACAGGCGCCCCCTGCGTCCGTTCCCTTCCCGGGAACCGAGGGCAGGGCGGATGCGGCCGAACCTCGGGGCGCGCCGCGTGTGCCCGGGGCGGGGCGTGTGGGCAGCTGCGGGTCACAGGCTTGGCCTTCGGCCGGCTCGGGCACCAGCAGCTGCTCGCAGCCGTGTTAGCCGCGGGTGTAGGACCGCGGTGCCGCGGGAGACCTCAGTCTTCTGCTGAACTGTGATTCCGCCAATGGATTGTAACCATTTAATTAAATGTGATTTTTAGGAAGTGGAAGTGCAGCCGATCTAAGTATCTTATATTCAAATAGAGCAGCATGTTACCTCAAAGACGGAAACTGCAGTGGCTGTATTCAGGATTGTAACAGGTAAACTGCCCGTTTTTCGGCTTTGTCAACAGTTTATCATTTCAGTGGGATGCATGCAGTATTTAATAACCTTCTAACGTTTCTGCGTAAATATGATTTTTTTAAGACATTGAAGGTGCGTTAACTGGTTAACACATAAAGCTCATACATCCTTTTACATATATGAAGACAATTATAGAAGACGTTTGTGCAAACTTTTTTCATTTCTTAGCTACCACCACGTTAGTCATACTCTTTTCACATCGATCCCAGAGTATTGGAGAAGCCTTCTGACCGGTGTCTCTGCCTCCTCCAATCCGCTGTGGCATCAGGATGACTTTTCCTGAAGCATTATTTTGTGCAGACTGTTTCAGCCTGTGTTCAGTTGCCCAGTATGCTGTTGCAGATCATCATCATCTCTGCTTCTCTGGTGGCTCAGGCGGTGAAGAATCTGCCCGCAATGCAGGAGACCCGGGTTGGATCCCTGAGTCGGGAAGATCCCCTGGGGAAGGGAAAGCCACCCACTCCAGTATTCTTGCCTGAAGAATTCCAGGGACAGAGGATCCTGGCGGGCTACAGTCCATGGGTTCGCAGAGTCAGACACTACTGAGTGACGAACACTTTGTCACCACATTGCACCACGTGGCCCCTCCCTCCCAATCCCGCCCCACAGCTTTCTGTTCTCCTTTGGTCTGTATGTATAATGTCCTCTGCACAGCTTTGCTTCAGGAATCTTTCCTCAGCTTCCCCCCCTTCCACTTTCCTTGTCACCTCAGACTTCGTGGTCTTCTGCATGGCTGTGACACTTGACTGTCACTCTCACACCTGTAGGCACTTACGTCACCCTCTGCAGAGGAATTTAAACTCTCTGAGGTCAGGAATTGTGTGTGCATCCCTCAAGCACAGTAGTCACCCATGGTACTCAACAAGTTACATACTGAGATGGATGAATATATCTACATAAATAAAAAGTATCTTAAAAAATTTTTTTAACCATTAAATATTAAGCCTGCTTGAGGAGCCCTTTGGAAAGAAGTTACTATTTATTGTTGTTCGGTCACTAAGTCATGTCCGACTCTTTGAGACCCCATGAACTGCAGCACGCCAGGCTTTCCTGTCCTTCACTGTCTCCCAGAGTCTGCTCAAACTCATGTCCATTGAGTTGGTGATGTCATCCAATCATTTCATCTTCTGTTGCCCCCTTCTCCTCTTGCCCTCAGTCTTTCCCAGCATCAGGATCTTTTCCAGTGAGTTGGCTCTTTGCATCAGGTGGCTAAAGTATTAGAGCTTCAGCATCAGTCCTTCCAGTGAATATCCAGGGTTGATTTCCTCTAGGATTGACTGGTTTGATGTCTGGGCTGTTCAAGGGCCTCTCAAGAGTCTTCTCTAACATCACAGTTTGAAAGCATCAATTCTTCAGCACTCAGCCTTCTTTATGGTCCAACTGTCATATCCGTACATGACTACTGGAAAGATCATAGCTTTGACTATATGGACATTTGTGGGCAAAGTGATGTCTCTGCTTTTTAATACATTGTCTACATTTGTCATATTGTTTCTTCCAAGGAGCAAGCATGTTTTAATTTCATGGCAACAGTCACCGTAGGCAGTGCTTTTGGAGCCCCAGAAAATGAAATCTGTCACTGTTTCCACTTTTTCTCCATCTGTTTGCCATGGAGCCAGATGCCATGATCTTACTTTTTTGAATGTTGAGCTTTAAGCCAGCTGTTTCACTCTCTTCTTCCACCTTCATCAAAAAGCTCTTTAGTTCCTCTTTGCTTTCTGCCATTAATGTAGTTAGTGCACCTAAAAAGTAAGAAGCTGCATGTACTGGTGTAAACTTCACAGTCTTGATTTACTCCTGTTGTGAGTTACAATTATTAGTATTACTCCCTTTCACTCTTAGAAGCCCTAGTTTGGACAGTGGCATACATGGACACCTTGATTATAAGGTGAACAATTTTTTTTTTCATAGACAGTACCAGTTTGCATATGTGGGTAAAAACTTGCTGGTATCTGTGCCTGCGGTTTAAAAAGAAAGCCGTGAGCTGCTTGTATTTTTTGCCAGTTTTACATATTCACATTTAAAATAAATAATAGTTATATTCACTTTGGTCTGTCTCGACATCATCCACGGTTGTGCGAGCTCACAGTGTTTTCAGGATTTTGGGAGTTGGTTGAAATCAAGTTGGTAGTTGAAATCTGACATGATTGGAGTACTACTAATACCATGAAAATTGGCAAATGCCACAAATCAGGGCCTTTTTCTCAGAAGAGTCAGCTGTTAAACGTTTGCCACTGCCCATAACTAACAAGACCAAGTAGAGTTGCATAGTGTCAGGCCCCTTGCGATTTGCAAGCTGAGAACCTTTCAGTTCAAGTGTCTGTTGCCTAATACATTACCCTTTAGACGTGTCTCAGGTCTTCCTTCAGTGAGTTCAGTACTCTGGTTAAAAAACAGTGGACTTACTTTATCCTTAGGTGAGATGGTGTAAGTTGAGATATGGTGTAAGACATTTTCTTGCTAAAATGTGTTGTGTTTCAGTGGAGACCCAGGAGGAAGTCACAGAGGAGACTGTTGAGACTGGAGTGGAGTTTTGTCTTGAAGGAGAGCAGGAGATTGCCTTCTGGGGAGGGAGGAGGCAGAGGGGAAATGCGTGGTAGTTTAGGTGAGGGGTCCTTAGTGAAGGGCTGTGTTCTCGGCCAAGGAATCTGGCTCTGCTGGTTAGTACCAACCTTTCTAGAAACCGACCTACTTAGATGTTTTCTTTGATACCTGACATATGAGTCTCAGCATAAGGTGATGGGCTGATTGGGGTGATTTTACTCAAAAGTAATGATTCTCAAACTCATCTTAATGCCAGGGAAACCATGGTTTGCCTTGGGGGACATGTTGAAGTATGGCTGTATTGAAAACCAGTTATTAGCAGGAATATGACTCTTTTCTCTTCACCTCAAAAGGTTACATACCTTTTAAAGAAAGCCTGTGTTTTAGTTTTTCAGTTAATTATCTTTGCTTCTTGGAGAGTTGTTTGTACAGACTTTTATTACACGTGGTAGCAGGTTTCAAACAGTGAAAAAGAAAAATTCCCTGGGAGCAAAATTTAAAATAAGGGAGAACCTATGAAATAACTTTCATGGATTTACTTGTGAAATAACTTTTTATGCATTTTTGGGGGGAAAAAGAGAGACAGAGAGAACACTAGCACATCTTGACTGAACTTAGGCAAACATTAAGCAGATATTGCAAAAGAAGCATTCAGCATAGTTACTAGACATATAGTAATTGTTCCAGAAATGTTAGAGCTTTGAGGATGACAATGGTGACATGCCAGCCCCTGTCTGCACCAAGTACATGTGCAGGAAAGCAAATGGAACTCCATCCTTTCAGGTTACAGAGGTTAACATGAATATTTTCCCCTAAGATTACTACATTGTGCCCTGTTTTTTCCCTAAATGACAAGACTAACTTGTTTCTCAGGAATTAAGCAAATCAAATATCAGTTAATTTGGCTTACTTTTAAAATAGTAATCGAAGGGGCACTAGAAGTATTTAGTTTGCTCAAATTCACATCCTCTGCTATGCCCTTCTCCTCCTACCTTCAGTGTTCCCCAACATCAGGGTCTTTTCCAATGAGTCACCTCTTCGCATCTGGTAGCCAAAGTATTGCAGCTTCAGCATCAGTCCTTTCAGTGAATATTCAGTGTTGGTTTCCTTTAGGATTGACTGATTTGATCTCCTTGCGGTCCAAAGGACTCTTCAAGAGTCTTCTCCAGCACCACAATTCAAAAGCATCAATTCTTCAACACTCAGCCTTCTTTATGGTTCAACTTTCATGTTGGTACATGACTACTGGAAAAACCATAGAACAATTCTCGTAATTTTTTATCAGCTAAAAAATATTTTCACTGCTCCCAATCTGTCAGAGAACCTTTTTGAGTTATATGAATACATCAAAACTCTTTCTTGGACTTTTCACTGAGAGTATTTCGACAGACTCAAATGAATGTTGCCTAGTAATTCTGTTTCTGCTCATCTTTGCTTCTCTCTGATGGACTTGAAATTAGAAGGCTCTCTTAACTGTGTTAACTTGAATAGTTAAGCTCTTGTAAACTCTGATTTAAAAGTTCTCTGTCTGTTTATGAATAAATGCACTTTTCTTTTTCTCCTTTAGTGGAATTCCCATTCATAAGCTCACATTCATTTTCAGGATTGTGGTTAAAAAGAAAAATTTGCATTTACTCAGCTGGGAAGTGCTATAAATTAAATGCATCATCTCATTCAGCTTTAGATTCCACACCTATCTCAGGTCCATCTTGTGGATAAATAGCTCCTTGGGCATTGGAAGTCTTTGGTAAAATGGGGGTAGTCTTGTGTCTGTGACCTATATTTATAATTAGTGTTCATGTAGTTACTATCTCCTAAGCATTAAACTAAGGTAGATTTAAGACAGGGGTACAGGTGATAGATCCTGATACCCCAAAACCTGTTTTCTAGTGTTTGAGTGTTTTTACCAGACTTTTATTTTTAAAATAACTTTTACTGGTTACAAGAGTAACACATACCTATTATGAAAAAAAATAATTTTAAATCCAGTACAATGCAAAAGAGATTGTTAAAATCATCCCCAATCCTAGTACCTAGGCAGAGCAAAAATGATTCTTTTTCAAAGAAATGATGCTAATTAGGGTTAATGACATTTCTGGGACAGAGTGAGTGGTATACAGCCCAGGCGCACACCCACACGTGCAGTCAAGTATCCATACAATGTGAAGAATTATCAAGGGCTCTCTCTGGGGGCCAGGTGACTGCGCCTTTCTTAATCGGTGGTGCTTTCATCTGTGCTTGTGGTGGCAAGAGTGTGGGTCCTGAAGGTTCACTTGGGAGGGCTTTGCTGAGTGCCTCCAGTGGCCCTCTGTGATCTAGGTGCTGGGATATAGTAATGATCAAGACCAGCAATGCCCTTGGTCTCCCGTGGCTTAAGTTCAGAAGATCAGGCACGTGAGCAGATTGCTCCCTCATCTGTGACCTCAACATATGACTATTTACCTTCCAGGCCTGTTGTGACGTTAGATGTCGTCCGCAGTGACTCACACCTGCAGGTGTAGTCAGGGCTTCCTCCTTCCAGATCACTGTAGACAAGGATAAACAGACCTACTGAGGAAGAAATCATGCTTTTCCTGAAGCAGGTCAAGTGTCCGATATATGGAAACTGCTTGTGCGTAAAGAATCGCCAGCAAACCTTTATCCCCACTGTAGACAGTCTGGCGCAGATTCTTGTTAGTGGATAAGAGAGGAAGTAGGCTCTTCATGGGATCTCTGCGTGGAATATTAATAAATGTTGGTATCGACCCATAATACTCCTTTACAGTTTCAACTGATTTTGTTAAAACTAAGAGTACAATAGTTTTCACTCAAATACCATCTTTTGATTGTATGCTTTATTTCAGAGTATAGTGAAGTGCATTAAGTGAGTGACGTAGCCTTAAGCAGTTACTTCAAACAAAACCAAGGAACATAACCTTGAAATACATCTCTAGTGATGCTGGAAGTACTTCACAGAATAGAAAGTACACTTGAAAATTCATGACTTACATAAATCATTATATACAAACTTCCTCAATTTCCTCCGATCTATTTTTGACCGGCAGCAAGTAAATCATAATCAACTGTGTTAAGCTTTAGAGGGCTGATTTTCAAAAGGTATTGTAGGTTTTTGTGGTCCTATGCTAAGTACCTTAGTAAGTACATAGGTACAAATAATTGGATCTGTCAGTAACAAGAACCTGGTGCAAAGCCTACTCTGAGTCGGTACCGTGTGGGCTCTGTTAGCCCATAGGGGTGGGGGGCAACCCTGGGAGGGGGGCTTGGAGGGGTAGGCAGTGCCTGCTGCCTGGGAGCTCAGTCTCACTGGGGGAAGAGCAAGTGCCAAAGGGGACTGGTTTGAAAGAAGGGAAGTAACCACAGATTTGATTGCTCTGGGTTTGCCTTTCTGGTATGTTGCCAGGTCCCCAAGGTGAAATATCAGATGTGCATGTATGTGAGAGTTCAGTCCTAACAGATATGTCGGGTTAGTATAAGTTAGGGAGTGATCTTCATAACAAATGACATGTAATATTTCTGTCTCCTATAGGGCCCTGGAACTCCATCCATTCTCTATCAAGCCTCTTCTTCGACGAGCAATGGCCTATGAAACTGTAGAGCAGTATCAGAAAGCTTACGTGGATTATAAAACAGTGTTGCAAATAGACTGTGGAATCCAGATAGCAAATGACAGTATTAACAGGTAACCTAATCAGAGGCCGCTGCCCGAGGGCGAGTTGTTTTCTAATGGAATGAGGTTTTGTTTCTTCCCCTCCTTTCAGAAGGAGGTCAAGGTGTGGACATGTTCTTCCTTATTGGCATTACATGGATGCATGCCTTTTTTCACCCCTTCAAAACCAAATGGTTCTCACTCTCTAACTTTCTAACTATCCCATGATATGTTTTGAGTTGTCCTCTGACACCTTTATATTTGTTTCCTGGTCCACTTAATTACTGTTCAGTTCAGTTCAGTCGCTCAGTCGTGTCCAACTCTTTGCGACCCTGTGAATCGCAGCACGCCAGGCCTCCCTGTCCATCACCAACTCCCGGAGTTCACTCAGACACATCCATCGAGTCCGTGATGCCATCCAGCCATCTCATCCTCTGTCGTCCCCTTCTTCTCCTGCCCGCAATCCCTCCCAGCATCAGAGTCTTTTCCAATAAGTCAACTCTTCGAATGAGGTGGCCAAAATACTGGAGTTTCAGCTTTAGCATCATTCCTTCCAAAGAAATCCCAGGGCTGATCTCTTTCAGAATGGACTGGTTGGATCTCCTTGCAGTCCAAGGGACTCTCAAGAGTCTTCTCCAACACCACAGTTCAAAAGCATCAATTCTAATATTATATATGATATACACTTAATTTTAAAACAGCACAGGATATGGCTCTTCTGTGCAACTCAAGATGTACAGAATTTGATTTTAGTATTTGTTAATATCTGTGGGGTTAGAAAGGTGTTTTCAGTGGTGTCATACATCAGTACTGATTACAGGATGAGATCCAAAAATGTAGCAAAGCCTGCCATGTTGAGTCTTCTCCTGCAGAATCTGCAGGTGTTCACTGGCACCACATCTGCCAGTGGAAACATGTTTTATTTTCTCCTCAGGAGAGTGGGTGTTCCATGAGCCTGCTAGAAGTCTGTGTTATATGCCCTTCAGTAGACACTCAGCTAGGATGGCGATGGCTTCCCTTGTGGCTCAGTAAAGAACCCGCCTGCAAAGTGGGAGACCTGGGTTCGATCCCTGGGTGGGGAAGATCCCCTGGAGGAGGGCATGGCCACCCACTCCAGTGTTCTTGCCTGGAGAATCCCTGTGGACAGAGGAGCCTGGTGGGCTACAGTTCATGGGGTCACAAAGAGTCAGACATGACTGAGCGACTAAGCGCAGCACAGGATGGTGAAATAGCACAGAATTTGGATCTAATTTATATTATGACCTGTTTACTCCTCAGGTGAGAATGGGAAAGTAAGAGCTTCCAGATTTCACGAACCGCTTTCACGTGAACTTTGAAAAGTTACTGCTTGGCTATGTATGATGTTTTCTAATTCCATTTGTCCGAAGTATAATTTCTTTGAAGGATTTTTGTGTGTCACACTGTGCCTTGTTTTGATCTAGCGTAGCATGTCCCACACACCACACAGAAAGAGAGGAGAGGGAAAATGACGTAGGCTCTGTCTTTAAGCAAAGTAGAATGTAGCTAGGGGGAAACAACTTAACATAAGACACATTATCCCCAGGCATGAACGTCAATTGATGAGTGGGGGATCACAGAGGGGTCAGGCTGCCCTGGTCTGCAGCTTCGGACAACAAGCACTGGAGGTGGTCAGTGAAGGGCATTGATTGACCGTGGAGGGGACCTTGAACAAAGCTGAAAAAGATGAGAACTCGTGTCTTACAGTCCTGCCTTGCCTCCCGACCTGGTCTCACTGCATTTTGGAGAAAACTTTTGAAAGATCTGTGTGTTGAGTGGGCAGCTTTTCCCTGGTGCTGCTTCTCCATGGTTGCTAGGGACCCGCCTGTTGGGAAGAAAAGAAAAGATACTGGTTATTGGATCTAGAGTGGGACCCGATGGAACCCTGGGCATTCAGGGCATGGTCTCCATCCTGTAAAATCAGGGGTGTCCCTGGGAGCCCTCCAAGCCTTTTCTCCTGCTGCACAGCCATCTGGTTGCACATCACTTGCTGCCTCCACATGGGCTCCTGAAGGCTTTTCTTCCCTGCTTTTGTCCGGCTAAGTCCCTTCAGCCCTTTAGGAGAGGACGTCGTCCCCGATCCACCCATCTTCCCCGGCACACGTGCCCCTCAGGCTCCTCTCCCTCCAAGCTGTGCCTTCTTTCCATATTATCTCTTTTCATAAAGTTCTTTTAGATTTATTCCACTAAGAGTTCTGGGAAGTCAGGGTTGTGTTTTATCCAGCTGTGCTGTTGCGGTACCCTGTACAGTAGGCATCCTCAGTAAAATTGTGTGTGGAGTGAAAGCATTCTCCAGCAGACCCTGTGCTGTGGATTTCTGCTATTAATTCGCCCATTCTCTGCCTTCGAGTGTCCGAGATGGTTGGGAAAGTAGGATCTTCTCCCAGGGTTAGAGGTTCTCATGAGAAAAAGTGGGCAGACACCTGAAGGGTCTGCCAGAGACACGGGGCCTGTGAAGAGGTGTTTTAGGAACTCTGGTTCATAGTGATAGACTGAATGGGTCTGAAGGGGGAAATTTATGTCTGAGAGACTGGGATCATTCATATTTCTGAACCTTCTACGTTTTTTACACTTAAAAAAATTGAAGTAAAATTCACATAACAACTGAATTTACTATTTTTAGGTGTACAATTTAGTGGCCTTTAGTATACTCACAGTATTGGACAGCTGCCACCTCTAATAGTTCCAAAATACTTCATTCCACCCCCGCCAAAGGGAAACCCCCATTAAGCCCCTGATTTGCTTTCTGTCTCTGTGGATTTACTTATTCTGGAGAGTTCATATAAATAGAAACATAGTGTGTAGCTCTTGTGCCTGACTCACATAGCGTATGTTTTCAAGGTTGGTCCATGGTGTGGCATGTGATGATGTCATTTCTGTTTATGACTGAGTAATATTCCACTGTGTGGATGTGTCGCACCCATTAATCTATTGAAGGACATTTCGGCTGTTCCCACCATTGGCTATTGTGAATAGTGCTGCTGTGAACATCATGTGCAAGGTTTTGTTTGCATACCTGTTTTCAGTTCCTTTTGGGGTATTCCTAGGCATGGAATTGCTGGATCATGTGGTAATTCTGTTTAGTTTTTTGAGAATTGTATTGTAATTTTTAGATGTACTCAAGAGGGTGCTTTTACACGGATTGACTTTTAAGACTCATTCATTTTTTTAATGGAATGGTTATTGCTTATATATCATTTTATGAGAAGGTGAGGAGGCTTTGTCTGGTTTTGGCATATATATTTTCTGTAAAATATTCATTAAAAAATTTCACTATTCCTTTTCATGAACCCTATATTTATGCTTGCTTTTCCATCTAAACAGCTTTTTTTTTGGAAAAAAAAATTTAAACATCTATGCTTATTTTGTTTCTTCCATTAACCATATTCCTCTTTTCCTCTCCAGGAATCTCATATGTTACATTTCCCTGCATATACTTATTTACTTCCTGGCAACACACCATCTCTTTTAAGCTGCTTCTTCCTTCCTTTCTGCTGGTAATACAAGTTTTGCTTGAAAATTCTTTTTTCTAAAGCATCTTTTTCTTCTGCTATGGTGGATGGTTATACATTATTTTTCAAAAAAAAAATTTTGTACTAAAATATGAGATGTGGCTATCATAACCAAAGATCACTGATGAAATTTAAGTTTATGAAACTGTAGGGAGAATGTATGTATTATATTTGGCTCTATATAAATATAATTTTTTCACATTAAAAAGTACTACTGAGTTAACTAATTTGAATGCATTCTACTAGTTACCAGTGACTTTCTCAGTCTTGGGGAGCACCTTTTTTTAAAACCAGATTAATCCCAGACATAATTTAGTTTTGTTTTAAAATCTAATTATGATACTTTGTGTGTTTAAAATGATGGGAAAGTGATAATCAGAGGTGTAATCTGAATATTATTTATAGCCATTAGCAAATGTCATTAATACAAGGGTCCTTGTAGTAGACTCCATTATCGAATTCTTTCATCTTTATGCATATGAAAACACAATGAGTAGATCGTTTTAGAGATGAAAAAATGCAAGGTAAGAGTATCTTAACCATATGGTAATGTTTCAAAAAGAAGCACTATTCCATTTGACAGCCACCCCTCATCAGTTTTGGGCTTCCCAAGTGGCTGAGTGGTAAAGAATCCTGCCAGTGCAGGAGACACAGGTTCGATTCCTGGATTGGGAAGATCCCCTGGAGAAGGGAATGGCAACCCACTCTTGCCTGGGAAATCTCATGGACAGAGGAGCCTGGTGAGCTACAGTCCATGGGGTTGCAAAGAGTCAGACATGACTGAGCAACTAAGCACACACATGTACACACCCTCATCAGTTTTAGCAGCCAGTCCTGTATACCTATTTTTAGTATACAGTTTGGGTATAGAATTTCTAAAGTACTTCTGTTAAGTCTCAAGAGTAATAATCATTTTAGCAATTATATGAAATGTTATGTGGGGCACATTTCTTCTAGGCTTCCTAAATTTTAGTTTTATACTTTACTTTTTTAAAAAATTAAAATTTTATTGCATATACATTTAAAATTTTCTTAAACCAATTAGAAGTGTCTTCATTTTTCTTTTGATACAAAAAAGATCTAAAGTTACATAGTTTGGAGCAACTTTTAGAAGTCCTTTCAAAGACAGTTTATGTGGACAGCATATAGCTCAAATTGGTGTGTTTTCTACAGGAAAGTATACAAATGCATGTTGTTCAGTCGCCAAGTCATGTCCAACTCTCTGTGACCCCGTGAGCTGCGTAGCATTTGTAAGTCTTACCTTGATGTGACCTTCAGTAATATAAAAAAGCAAACTGCATGATCAACAGAGAAAATTGATTTTCTTTTTAGGATAACAAAGATTTTGATCGCTCTGGATGGCCCAAACTGGCGGGAGAAGCTGCCGCCCATTCCTGCTGTGCCCACATCCGCACAAGTGCGGGCTTGGCGGCCTGCGGTAGAGACGCCCCCAGGCCAAGTGGGAGATTCCTGTTGCCATCCCCAGCCAGGCATGCCAGGTAGGGGAAGCCTGCACTCATTTCTTCTAAGGGTTACTGTGAGCTGTGCGTATTATTTTCTCAGCAGAGCGGGAGGATAAGTGCGTGAAATCAGGCGTCAGACCTGGGTTTAAGTTCAAGACCCTGCTCTCCCTCTGTCTAACTGCATAGTCTTAAGGAGTTGCTGCCCATGTCCAGTGCTTCATGTATATGAAAGGGGGAGATGTGAGTAACTGTCTCACAGAATTATGCTCGGGAATAAGTGAAGACATGCATACAGCATGCTCAGCATACTCAGTGTTGCCTGTGTAAGCGTACAGTAACCTCTTCATTGAGCTGGACTGTAAAGAAAGCTGAGCGGCGAAGAATTGATGCTTTTGAACTGTGGTGCTGGGGAAGACTCTTGAGAGTCCCTTGGACTGCAAGGAGATCCAACCAGTCCATCTTAAAGGAGATCAGTCCTGGGTGTTCATTGGAAGGGCTGAGGTTGAAGCTGAAACTCCAATACTTTGGCCACCTGATGCAAAGAAATGACTCATTTGAAAAGACCCTGATGCTGGGAAAGATTGAAGGCAGGAGGAGAAGGGGAAAACAGAGGATGAGATGGTTGGATGGCATCACCGACTCAATGGACATGAGTTTGAGTCAGCTCCAGAAGTTGGTGATGGACAAGGAGGCCTGGCATGCTGCAGCCCATGGGGTCACAAAGAGTTGGACACAACTGAACGACTGAACTGAACTGACTGAACCTCTTCATAAAGGTTGTTATGTTTAATCGCTCAGTGGTTTCTGACTCTTTGCAACCCCATGGACTACAGCTCCGGCTCCTCTGTCCATGGGATTTCCCAGGTGAGGATACTGGAGTCGGTTGCCACTTCTTACTCCAGGGGATCTTCCCGATCCGAGCACTGAACCTGCATCTCCTGCACTGCAGGCGAATCCTTTACCACTGAGCCACCAGGGGCGCTCCTAATAAAGGTTGAGTTAGGATTATTATTACTAATAAAAAGAATTAAGTAGCCATGTAGTTCTCATCATACCATGAATGTGGTGGCAAGGCTAGTGTAATGAAATGGATGTTTTTGAAAGAATAAAGCCTTAGAACATGTATCTTAGCAATGCCTCCTTCTCCCTTTCATCATAGTTGTTCAGGTCCACAACTGCTTCCCCACAGTGCCCACCTCCGCACTTTGTGTAGAGTGTGTAGTCAGTGTGACTGCACACTTGCCTTCTGCCTGAAAGTCAGCTGAGGCTGTTTTTACCGCCTGCTTAGGGAGCCGTGTGTGTCTTTGTTGGGCTTCATCTTGCAAAGCCCCTGAGGTTCCTGAACTGGCATGTCCCGAAGGCTGGTGTTAGACCCTCACCCTTTTCCTTGCCTAGAAAGAAGAGGCAGGGAACTTCTGCCAAGGCTTTTAAATGGGCAGCAGTCCTGGGGAAAGTGTGGAGATCTCTAGTTTCTAGAGTCTGTAATCAGTGGGGACTGGCACAAAGTATTTGGTCAGTAAAGGGTAGCTCTTCATTATTAATAACTTGCAAAAACTAACCATGCTGTAGATATGTGCTAGCAAGTCATGAGCACGAGAATAATCAGTTCATTCTGTTCATATTTATTAGTGAGACTGGATTCCACATTCCTAAAAACAGTGTGGGAAGAAAAGCTTGAGGAAAAATTTTCAGCAAATTAGAGGGAAAAAGTCCTCTGTAATAATCTGTTTTAGAGCTTATATAGATGCCAAGATTTATGGCGAGTGTCATTTGGCTGCATAGTGTGAGATCTTTTGAAACATGAAACATTAGGCAGAAATATTCTGTGATTTGAAATAAGGGATGAAAAATTAATATCCTTGCCATTTGGGCAGAGGGACAAATAAGGTTATCATTTATATTCTGAGTTTATACTATAAATTCAGTGCATCTATCAGGATCTTTAGATCACAGAATTTAAAGATATATTTTAAAATTTAAGTTATGGATTTTCATTTTATATCTAGATACTCTATAAAGTTAATACACAGATTTAAAACTTTAAATTTTAATATTTTATGTATGGTAGACCAACCTTGGTTGCAAGTCACAGAAAATCTGTTGACTTATAACTCTAAGGAGATAGTTTTGACTCAAAGTAACTGAAAAGACCTGGGCAGGCTCCAAAATCAGGTACAATTTGTCAGGGCTCAGGGTATGGCCAGAAATAGAGAACTGTAGCAGTTTTAGACTTAATGACTGCACAGATCAGTGTCTAAAGAGAGAGAGAGACACTACTGCTTTTGATGGTATTAATTTAAGAATAAGGAAATACATTGCTCTAAAGACCTAGCTTTTTTTAGCCTGTTGTTCTGTAGGCTAAATTGTCTTCGTATTTTTTCTAATGAGTCATATGCTCATTCCTGAGCACTCCCTGTGATGAAGAAATGCCCTGATTGGCTTAGACCCAAGTTCTGATTGGTGGGGTCAGCTTCCCCTGGACACGTGGGCTGAGTAAGGAGAGGAGTGAGAGCTGCGTGAATATCGAGGTCCCCTTAGGAAGAAGGGAATGGATCCTGAGTGGAGGGTCATGCTCATGGCAAGATAATAGGCAACAGTAATAGCTGGGACTCTCTGATTGCCGATAACAGAAAACCCAACTATGAATGTCTTAAGCAGAAAAGGTTGTTATTGGCTCCCCTCTTGTGGAAAAGTCCACAGGTAGGATAGCTGCCCGGGCGGCTGGATTCAGGGCTAAGAGGTTATGCTTGAGCTCTCTGTCTTGGCATCTCTCTTGCTCTGTTGACCCCATTCTCAGACAGATTCTCCCCTTGTATTGCACAATGACAAAATAGTCCCTCCTTTTATCCTCATGTTCCACAGGGAAAAGCAAGAATTACCTTAGCAGAAGCTGCCACAAAAATCTTATTGTCGCTCGCTGGCTCTCATAGGTCCTTCCCTGACCAATTAGCCGACTGTGGGCATGGGAGTATAATGTGCTGGTTAGTAAAGCACAGATCACCCCAAAAGGTAGGGCCAGGGTGGGGTTTGCTTTGCTGAAACTGCAGGAGCAGAGAGGGAAGGAGGTGTGGTTTTTCCAAGGAAACTTGGACTGTTGGAAGAGGTCTAATTCAGGCTTTAATGGGTTTGTTCGTTCATTTTTCATGACACAGTTACCGTCAGAGAGAAGGCATACCAATATGGATAAAATGATACAATCGCTTGTATTCTGTTTTCTAATTTGAGAAAACTGTGTCGTCATTGTGTAATCAAATTTTCACCTGTAGCCAATTTGTCTTTTTAATTCGTATACAAAATTTTGATCCAGTTAGACTTTAGCTCTGTGTGGTTTGTGGGCACTTAGTTTACCGTATACTTAAAGTTTTGTAGAGGTGCTCATATGAATAATTCCACTTTTTTTGTGTGTCCTATAGATGAAAAAGTATTTAAAACCCTTAAAGAAGAAGGAAATCAATGTGTAAAAGACAAAAACTATAAAGATGCCCTTAGTAAATACAGTGAATGCTTGAAGATTAACAACAAGGAATGTGCCATTTATACAAACAGGCAAGTTCTCTGCCACTTGCTCTATTTCTTATGTTGATATTTTTGATGAAAAAATTATAGACTGATTAATTGCCAGAGTTTTTCCCCATGACTGAGAATTTGGTATATACAGTAAATTGTTTTAAGTGAGCGTTCTTTTTCTTAAAAAAAAAAGAAGTGAGGCCATAGGAGAGATTGAAAGCTTGAGGTATCTTGGTGTCTTGTTGCTGGGAGGGCTGACATAGCCTGTGTTAGGGTTCCTGCTCAGCCATTGCTGGCTTGGCTGGTGCTTCCCCTCCCTCCCTGGTGTGAGGCCTCCCTGCCCCTCCCTCCCTGGTGTGAGGCCTCCCTGCTCCTCCCTGTGTGAGGCAGCTGGTGTGAGGCCTCAGCTCGACCTCCAGGTGGGACTGGGAATCAGCTGTCTTGCAGGCTAGTGTCTCCAGTGCCCCTTTCCTCTTGAAGTACTGAGGTCAGGGTCCACGTCTTCTGGAGTGCAGTCGGGATGAGCCAACTGTTCCAGAATGCTGCTCACGTTATGGTGAAAAAGGTAGTTACCTGGAATACAGTGATTGGGGATATTTTAGGGAGTAGAGAGTCTTCAGGGACAAGGACGATTGAGGCATGGTTTCTAAAGAGTAGTGACTTGGCATGGGTTTTTGTAGCTGTTTCAGAAAATATTTTAAACTTAAGTTCTCACTGTTTGTTTTGGCACGTTTTCCTCTTTTTGGCGACCTTCTTTTGTGAAAAGTTCTCTTACTAAACCAGCATTTTTCTACCCTTCTCCTGTTCGGCCTCTGTGGTCTTGGGCGTCAGTGGCCTCTTAATTTTCCCCAGAGACCACCTCCCCTCTTGTGCGACTGCTCACGTGCCTGGCACTCCCCTGCTCCCTCTCTAAGGCTTTTCTTTTCTTTTTTTTAGGCTTTTCTTTCCTTGCTGTTCTTGGGCTTCTAAAGGTGTAGATCCCTTTTTCGCTCTAATACCCTCTGGCCCATTTCATCTTCTCCCCAGCTCCATTGACCACCTTCCAGTTCTGAGCCCCACATCTCTGTGGACATGAGTTTGAGCAGGCTCTGGGAGTCGGTGATGGACAGGCAGGCCTGGCGAGCTGCAGTCCACGGGGTCACAAAGAGTCAGACACGACTGAGCTACTGAACTGACTGATCTCTGTCTCTGAGCCCTGGACCTGAGCGCCGCCTCCCTGCCTTCTGTGCTCATGAGGGGTTCTCACCCCTGACCCACGCCTCCCTTGTCAGTCCATGCAGCGCAGGTGTCCTGACTTCTAAACTCTTATAGGACGTCTAAACTCCTTTCCGTCCCCCCTCCCTATCAGTCCCGCTCTGGCTGTCACCAACCCCGCCTCACCGTCTGCCGCACCCACCCAGGTGTTCCCTGCACAGCCTCGTCCCCTCCGTCCCCTCCGATTCTCCACTTGGCAGCTAGAGTGACCTTCCCCAAACACAGTGAATGGGTCCGCCTCTGTTTAAAAACCCATCGTGCATACTAAGTTGCTTCAGACCGCATGGACTGTAGCCCGCCAGGCTCCTCTGTCCATGGGATTCTCCAGGCAGGAATACTGGAGTGGGTGGCCATGCCCTCCTCCGGGGGATCTTCCCAACCCAGGGATCGAACCTGTGTCTCTCACGTCTCCTGCACTGGCAGGTGGATTCTTTACCACTAGCACCACCTGAGAAAACCTTAAAAACCCATCACCAGACTCCAGTAAGTGCTGGATAAAGCTCAGCCTCCTGCCAGGCCCTTCCTGTCTGGCCTCCCCTTCCCCAAACCTCTCCCACACTCCCGCCATAGCGCCAGGAGCAGGAGCGCCGCGCCCTCTGTCACTGTCAACTCTGTGCGCGCCGTGTGCCCTCCCTCCACCTTACGTCTCAGCCCGGCGCCTCCCCATTGGATAATACTCTGGGCTTCAACTTAAATGTCCCTTCTTCTAGGAAGTCTTCCCTGACTATCCCTTCACTTCAGCTTCACCAGGTCTGAAGAGACTCTCAGCTCTGTGTCCCCAGAGCATCCTTGACGGATTTCATTGCATTTGCTGCTTTTAACAGACTGTCTCTTCCCCTAGACTGCAGCCTCCTTGAGGGCCTGGACTGTTTTGATTGCAGTGGTATCCCCAGGGTCCCTAATTGCAAGTATTGCTAGAAAATGCCATCACTGGATAAAAAAAAAAAATGTTAGGTTTCAATTGTAGCAGCTGTGGTATGGAAACAGACTTATTTAGTTATTTTCTGATTTCTATTAGCTGCCCAAATCTATGGATATGCTGTTTTTACCTTTCATAATGCTGAGTTCCATTTCATTACACCAGAGCCCTCTGTTACTTGAAGCTGGGCCAGTTTGAAGAGGCAAAGCAGGACTGTGACCAGGCCCTTCAGATGGATCCCGGAAATGTGAAAGCTTGCTATAGACGAGCCCTTGCTCACAAAGGGCTCAAGGTGAGGAAATCTTCATTTTCACATGTCAGGGTCAGCTTTGAACAAATCATGTGCTTTCGATGAACACAAATTGTGGGCTTGAGGAATGGGCATGGCAGTATCCTGGGGTTTAAGCCTGGTTCCGTACTCACCAATCCTGAAATCTAGGAAGATGCCACAGATTTCTAAGATTCCTTCCAGCTCAAAAAATGATGATTTATTTCCTGATTTTCTGAGTGTCGTTAGTTAGAATAGGTCCAGTTTAAGGGACAGGAAGGTTTGCTGAGTTACTGAAGGCCATCGGCAATGCCGCTGGATTCCTCCGGCAGAGGGCTGGGGTTGTCTGTGGTGGGCTGGGGAGGAAGGAATGGAACAGAAGAGGTGTTCACCCATGGAAACTGGCAGAGATGCAGCAGAGGCGAAGTTCATGTGCTTTGAGCCTTAAACTGGCAAGTGGTCCCTATGAGGCCATAGGACAGCATTCTTCTCCAAGAAAACCACGCCATTATTTTCAAAGAAGGTTTATATAATTACACTTTTCTTGATGCTGCTTCTTCTGTGTGGAAAACTCAAGTGAACATTTTCATTTGTAGAAAATAACAACACAAAGAAAACTCAGAACATTCTGGGAAATGGCATTTCCTGCAATGGTATTTTTAAAGAATCTGATTAAAGTTTAATACACTGAAGTTCACACAGTGTAAGTGTACAGATCATTGACTTTTTTTTCTTCTTTAAAGTTTTTTTTAATTGAGATATAATTGACATTTTATATTAGTATCAGATGTACAGCATAGTGATTTGATATTTGTATGTATTGTGAAATGATCAGATGGTCACAGTATGTTTAGTTCACCATACTGCTGCTGCTGCTGCTGCTGCTAAGTCGCTTCAGTCGTGTCCGACTCTCTGTGACCCCATAGATGGCAGCCCACCAGGCTCCCCCGTCCCTGGGATTCTCCAGGCAAGAACACTGGTGTGGGTTGCCATTTCCTTCTCCGAGTTCACCATACAGTTAACACATTTTTTTCTTGTGATGAGAACTTTCAAGATTTATTTTCTCAGAGACTCTCAAATGTACAATATGCTAATATTTCCTCTTGTCATCATGCTGCACATCACATCTCCATGGCTTATTTCGTAACTGAAATTTCATGCCTTCTGAGCATTTTTGACCACCCTGCCCGTCCTCTACTCCCCAGCCCCCACCTTTCCTCTGCAACCACTATTTTTGTTCTCTGTTTCTGTGAGTTCAGGTTACTTTTCATTGTTGGGTTTACTTTTTTTTTTTAAGCCAGGTCTGGGGACTGGCTCAGAGGGTAAAGCGTCTGTCTGCAAGGTGAAAGACCTGGGTTTGGTCCCTGAGACCTGGGTTTGATCCCTGGGTCAGGAAGATACCCTGGAAAAGGAAATGGCAACCCACTCCAGTACTCTTGCCTGGAAAATCCCATGGACAGAGAAGCCTGCAGGCTACAAGCCCATGGGGTTGCAAAGAGTCGGACACGACTGAGCGACTTCATTTTTTTCTTTTTTTGGACTCCACATATAAGAGATCATATGATAATTGTCTTTCTCTATATGACCAATTTTACTTAGCATGATGCCTTCAAAGTCCATCATGTTGTCACAAATGGCAAGACTCCCCTTTTTAATGGCTGAATAATATTCCGTTGTGTGGATATATCACATTCTCTTTATCCATTCACTCATCGATGGACACGTAGGCTGCCGTTGTGAATAACGCTGCAGTGGGCGTGGGAGTGTCTTCTTAGGTTCGAGTTCCTGCTCCCTTCTGATGAAGCCCGGGCCGTGTCCCGGCCGTGTCCCGGGCGGCTGTGACGTGTGCGGTGCAGTGTGATGAGGGAGGGTGTGCAGCAGGAGGGAGAGGTTTCTGGGCAGAGTGTTGGCCTTACTGAGTTTGAGAGCGTTCTTTTAACTCCATAAAACCTAGGTTTTGTTGAAAGAGGTTTTTTGTGTCCTGTATTAGATGAGGATGTGTGCTTGTCTGCTCTGAGCGCTCAGGCTTTTCTAGAGCCTAGATGCCCTCTGGTTGCAGTTGAGTGACCCCTGTACTGAGGCAGGATGGCCCGTCACAACCCCTCAGCCATGCTGCTGCCCTGCCTCCCCTCCCTGGCCCTTCCTTTTGTTATAAAGGATACAGATGAACAGCCAATCGAAGAGGTGCAGAGGGCAAGGTCCCAAGTGTAGGAGCTTCTGTCCTGATGAAAGTGGGCCGTGTCCCCCTCTGGCATGTGGCTGCCCCGTTCGCCAGCCCAGCAGCTCCACAGCGGCCCTGTATTCCCAGTGTGTTTGCTCTATTCCCAGTCCCCAGGACACCCGACCACCACCACCACTCCTCTTTTTTTGTTAACAACATACTCACTTGTGAACCTCACATAAAGATTTCCTAGGGGGTGTATGGCACCATGAATTAAAAGAGGCTTCTTGAAAGTTTACTCAATTGTTTTTGAACTTAATGGATTGGGTCCATGAGGCAGTCATGATCTGTGTGACTCATGAGCTTCTATATCAATATTCCAAACTCTTAGAGCAGGTTTATCCCATACTGGCTGCCTCACTGTTTGAAAGACTGGAATTTTATACTTCCTTGGAATGAATTCTGGAAATTGCATTATGATGCAGAAAGAGAATCCCAACTTTTAGTGATCCTACCCTGCTAGAGTGTGAGACTGGCAGCTTGTTTTTCTGCTTTGATCTCTCATAGCTTTATCTATATCCCCTGTGGTTTGACTTATGTGCCAAGTGAATTTGAGTATCTTCAAAGGCTATCTATAAAATGCATCAGAACTCACACCTAGACTGGCTTCCTCTGTCTGACTGGTAAGGAGGCAGCCTGTGGGCCCACAGGGAGCAGGGCCTTGCCTGTGCTTCTGAGCTAAACTCTGTTTTCTCAGATATTTTATTTGTTTTCTAACTGGCTTTAATTTTTGTGTGTGTGTGTGTGTGCCAGGTTTGAAAACTACAGAGCTTTCCTTTTTTTTCCCTATATAGTTTATTTTTGGCGGCACTGGGTCTTCGTTGCTGTGCGCTGGCTTTCTCTAGTTGCGGAAAGCGGGGGCTCCTCTCTAGTTGTGTGCGTTGGTTTCTCACTCCTGTGGCGGCTTCTTGTTGCAGAGCACAGGCTCCAGGGCATGCGGGCTTGGTGACTGGCACACGGGCTCAGTTGCCTCATGGCATGTGGGATCTTCCCGGACCAGGGATCAAACCCATGTCCCTTGCATTGGCAGGCAGATTCTTAACCACTGGACCGCCAGGGAAGTCCAGGGCTTTTCTTACCGTTCAGCTGCTCTTCATAAGAAAAGATAACTGAGCATCTTGGTTTTAGTTACACTTTGTTTACTCTCTCGAGTGCCACGAGTGTGCTGGGCTGTGGGAGCATAGAGATGGTGAGACATGTAGCCTGCCCTTGGGAATTGACAGCCATCGGGGACGCCAGCAGGCCCAAAGGATCGAAAACAGTGACATCATCTAAAGCAATTGTTGTTATTGTAGTTTAAGCGCATTTATTAATAGTAAATGTTGTCACAAACATATGTGATTGATCTTTTTTTTTTTCAGGCCTACTAAGGTCGTTAGCATCTCTTCCTGTCCTCCTTTTTTGCAGGAGCCACTTTGCTCTGTGTGGGAGCTCTGCCCTCCACACCAGGGGCTGGCTTCCCTTCCAGTCTCCTCTGCTCTGACAAGCAGTATCAAAGGAGACTCCTGCCCTTGTTAGCGTCCATCTCAACCCTTGCTTTTCTTACTTGCATAAATGACAGTGCACGCAAGCTTACTTTATTTATTCGTCTATTCCCTCGTCTTATTATTGTTTTCCCTCCTAAGACGTGAGCTTCCGCTGTCTGCTCCCCCACCGTGTCCCAGCCCGCAGCACGCGGAGCACCGGTGACCCATCTGCTCTGACGCTGTGCTGACCCCACGGCCGGGCCCCTCCTCTGCACCCCTCACCCCATGGCCGTCCGGCCCTTCCTGCTCTCGGGTGCTTTCTTCACACTGCCTGCCTCTGTTTATCATTTATCAAAGTGTATTTCTTGCTTTCTTAGGTTTTCTTCTAACCAAACAGATTGGTTCTTTAGGCACGAACCTTCCTTGAATGGATGGAGAAAGAGTCACGTCCACGCCTCGGCGGTGACCCTCCGTTTCCAAGGCTCCATTTCCAGGCCTCTCCCTTGAGCTCCACAGCCGTCCTCACACCCGCCTTCTGCTCACTGGTGCCTTGATCATCTCAAAGATCATCTTTCTGTGCCTCGGTTTCCTCGTCTTTAAATGGGGACAGTAAAAGTTAGTATTTAGAGGGCGGTTGTGGGAATAAAATGCGGAGAAGGAAGACTAGTCCCCGCTCCGCCTGCGCCGCCGCCCCACCCCCGCCTGTCCGCATGGTTCCCTCCCTGCCTGAACACCTGCGATGGAGACACAGGGCCACTGGTTTTCTTGAAGCAGGTTTTGACTGTGCTCTGGTGACACATTGCTGTGTGCAGATTGGTTGTCAATAGTACTGATTTACTATACAGTTCGTAAATAATTCACCTTTTTTAAACAGTAAGTTAGAGCGGTTTAAGGCTATCCCTTTAAGCACATCGCTCTTGCCCTGGTGTATTGCTGGGTGGAGTGGGAAGGGCTGTGTCCTTACAGCGAGTCCCCCAGGAATGTCACATAACCACTAACTCATTTTACCTGTGCTTCGTGTCCAGTGCATGCTGTTATTATATGTCATGAATACTTGAGAGGTTACACATCATTGGAATTCTTCGCCTCCTCACAGAATTAATTTTGGCTTAATCAGAACATGAGTCTGGTCTATAGTTCTAGAATATGGCCTCTCACCAGGCGGCTGATTTTGTGGTGTCCTTCTCTGCCAGCAGATTCTGCGCAGTGTTTGGTTAAACACAACACTTTTCATTCCCTTCCACCTCTCCAAGGTATTGCCTGCGTCTTTATGGAAGATTAAATGTTGACTCTAGCCTGTCTGGACAGTTTACAACTCCAAGGGTTTTATGGAATAGGATATTATGGTAACAACTAAGATTTGTCCAGCTCTTTGTAGGTGTTAAGCCACTCACGTTTTATTAATTCATTAATTACTCGGCACAACTCTGTGAAAACTAGAATGAAGAATCTTTTGTTATTCCTATTTTAAAGATGAGAAAGCTCAGAAAGGTGATGTGGGATCTAGCTCAAGTTTTTGCTGCCAGTAGGTGCCGATACGAGGCTGCTGCTGCTTTCCTTTGTTCATTTAGCAGACAGTGCCTGTGTGTCAGGGACAGTGAAAGCTGTGGTAAAATACAGGACTTAACTTCTGACCCCCGGTTCTGTGCTCACTCTTCTGTGTTATGTGTGTGTGCACTCAGTTGTGTCCGACTCTTTGTGACCCCGTGGACTGTAGCCCACCAGGCTCCTCTGTCCATGGGATTCTCCAGGCAAGGATAGTGGAGTGGGTTGCCATGCCCTCCTCCAGGGGGAATCTTGCCGACCCAGGGATCAAACTTGAGTCTCCTGAATTGGCAGGTGAATTCTTTATCACTGGGCCACCTGGGAAGCCCCTTTTGTGTTATGGATTATAGTATCTTAGTCCAAGACTTAGCTCATAGGCCTGACTTCTTTCACTATTGGGAACCTACGGCACACGCTCTGTGTACTTATATCTCGCCAGTCTCCCATTCAGGCTCATCTGTGCCCCTTGTCCTTTTATTTACGAGAATTATTTTCTCTGCCCTCCTGCTTTCAGAATTATCAGAAAAGTTTAAATGATCTCAATAAAGTTCTCCGACTAGACCCAAGTATTGTTGAGGCACAAATGGAACTGGAAGAGGTAACCAGAATCCTTAATACTAAGGATGATACAGCATCATTCAACAAAGAAAAGGAGAGAAGGAAAATTGAGATTCAAGAGGTACGTGTATTTGATTATCCCTGAAAGTACTCTTTTGGAGATCCTATACTCATATGGGATTCTGAGGTCATATTCCTATGAATTTTAAAAATTCTGTATTTTTATCCTAGTAATCAGTGAAGACATTTTAACAGATTATAATGACAAAATTTTTCTTTTGTTGTGATAACTGGCCATTGCATTTCCACCTTGGATCTAAGAACCTGTTGGGTGTCTGCCTTCTTTCTGTGTGTGCTCCCCTCCCTCCATGCCACCTGGCCTGTGGCTTTATTGCTTCCACTCCAGGTTGCCCTGTGAGCCTGTGACCGCTGAGCTTTGCTTCCTGGTTGACCTGAAGAACCCTAGAGGACTGATCAGTTTTAGCACACCACACCCAGAGAGGTTCCTGATCAGTTCAGACCTTTCTTAGTATTTGTAAACAAGATCAGCCTCATCAGGGGTCCTGGCCCACTCAGAACCAAACCTGCCTTTGTGATTTCAGATAACCCAGTGCCTTGTGTTGTAGCCTTTAGTGAAGAATGTCAGCTCGTGGATCCCTATGTATTCATGAATGCTTATATCAACTTACCCATCATCTTACATTTCCACTAAGAGTAGGAGGCTAATATGTGAAAGAAGCAAGGGAGTTTTTTCCCCACTAAGGAGGGAAGAAAAAAACTGTTTTTAAGAGAACTGAAAAATGTAAGTTCAAGTCCCTATAAAATATAAGGAAATAAGTAAATATAAAATCTGTCATGAAGAAGAGATATAAAGTTGTTATAGGTCTTCTTTTACACAGCAGCTTTTACTCATGGAAAATTATAAAAATTCATGGTCATATTCTCAATGTCAAAAAAATTTTAAACCTTAAAAAAAGAATACTTTTATGAATGAATGCTTAGGCTTTAAAACCTCTCTTCCTAAAAAATAAGTAGATTTTATGATTTATTGCAAGTTATATATTTCTCACTCAGAACTTGACTAAAATACAGCCCATGGTGTTTTTCAGTTCCTTCCTGTTTTAATGAAAGTAACCTGGGGGTGTGTGCAGGCACTGCTGTCTGGGTCCCGGTGTAATTCTTCTCCTCCTGCAGGTGAGTGAAGGCCATCAGGAAGAGCCTGAGGGGACCTCGAAGGACGTCCCCATGGACGGCCTTGCTTCTGAGAAGGGGGACACCAGCAACGGGCCACAAGAGCTCTATGAGAAACTGCTGATCTCCAAGCCTAACAATGCCTACGAATTTGGTCAGGTTATAAACGCCATCAGCACGAGGAAGGATCAAGGAGCCTGTGCACACCTGCTAGCCATCACTGAACCGAAAGATTTGCCAGTGTTGTTGAGTAACAAACTTGAAGGGGACGCGTTCCTCCTCCTCCTCCAGTCTCTGAAAAGTCATCTTATTGATAAAGATCCCTCCTTGGTGTATCAGCATCTTTTATATCTGAGCAAAGCAGAAAGGTTTAAGGTAAGTGGCAAAAATATCTCATTCATGGAGATAGATTCTTTTAGGGTTTTTATAACTTAAAATGTTCATTTATAAGCTGATATAATTTTTTCCCTTATTGCAGATGATGTTGACACTAATTAGCAAAGGCCAAAAGGAACAGATTAAGCAGCTCTTTGATGACCTCTCAGATGCACCAAACAAACATTTTACTTTAGAAGATGTACAGGCCCTCAAAAGGCACTACGATCTTTAAATCAAGATAATGGTTAGATTTCTTCCATGTATGTATGTGTTCCGGTAATGCCAATGAGATGGTATTGTTGCATGGATAAAACCTGGCTTAGAAAAGATCCCTTGGTCTGGACTATAAAATATTTTACTTATTTTTATACACAGAACACGTATATTCTACAATCTGCTTTTTATTAGTTGTAAATATTTTCTTATGCACCAGAGCTAACATCTTTATATTTAATAATAAGTATATTTGGAACTTGTTAAGATGCATTTTAATTTATATTATATATTTTCTCTTAATGACTTGTTAAAATTTTCAGTTAAATTCTACTTCTTTGGGCTATGAAGCAGTCCTCTTAAGTTTGATAGAAATGTCATTTCTTTATAGTTCATTTTTAAAAGTGAGAATCATTAACAGTGATTATTACATCACCTTTATTTCCTGCTAAGATATATATAAATCCCATTTTATATTACTTGTGGATGACAGGCNNNNCTAAGATGAAACACAACGTTTAAGTCTATAATATGAAATGATTATTAAATAAACTGTGGTTATTTAGAGCTATAAGAGGAACCTATTTTTTTCTAATGTGGAAGTATTGCCTACTAATTAAGAACAGAAATTGCCAAAAATTCTATTACTAGATTTTTAAAGGCTGGTTTCCCTTATGTGTTGTTTATATAAGCAATAACAGAACCACCACTGTATAAGATCAACCAAGCCTGCATTTCTATTTGAATTGTCACTCACACATTTCCCCCAAACATTTTATTTTATTTTATTTTTTTTTTTTTTTACATTAAAGATCAGTTTTCTATAGAAGCGTATTCATTCTTGTTGACAAGTTAAGGGAAGAAGGGTTCAGTACTGACCCTTCTTAAAACATCACCAGAATCATCATTTGAACGGAACCCTACTGGCCATAGATGGCCACGGGCCTGTGAGCCAAAATACGGCTTTCATCTCCTCTGAAATGCAGACCTGCTAAGAGTGTGCCTGGTGAAATGCCAGTCAACTGATATTTGTAAATGCACGATTATTCTTTTAAAAGATCTTGTCAGTCTGAAAAACTTTCAATGTAGAAAATTTAGACAGATTCTTTAAAAAAGGAAAAAAAATTAAATTATCTATAAGCTCAGGTTCCTGAGAGGTTAACATTTGTTTCTAAGCAGCTTTCTTATTTTTTCTGTGTGTGTTATTATTCTATGTACATACACAAACAATACGATAGGCTTTTTTACCTCAGAAAACAGCAGCATATGGTACAGGGTATTTTCTGATCTGCCTTTTACAGCCATTATTTTGTATATCGTAATGCTCTTAATTAGCATTCCACAGCATACATTTCAGTGGCTTTCTAGTATTTTATTTTTGTGTTGGGGCCAATGATTCCCTTTGCAACACACCAGACCGACTCACTGTGCTTTGAGAAGCCAGATATGGTTCTCCTGGTTAAGTCTTGACTGTCTGAGACCACCGGGGAACAGGAGCAAGTAAGGCTCACCAAACCACAGGAGGCGCAAAGCCTAATCTGACCAGAGCCATAACCCTGCCCCTTGTCACAGTGACCCCAGTTCCCAACAGGCAGCCAGCTGCCGTGGAGTTCCCTGCCACTCTCTGCTCTGTCAGTAAAAACGCTAACAAGCCAACAGATTCACGTTCAAGTAAAACAAAAGAGTCGTGAGTGGAATTCCACAAAATGGTTAAACCAAGTCCCAAACAATTCAAACCTGTAAGTTGCAGTCACCCCCGATTTTTAAAAAGTGCATTTCACTCAGCACAGCTGACTCACCATGGTGCATCCACACTTCTCAACACTGTATTCTAGGGCCATGAGAACTGCCCACTGGGACTTGATTTCCAAAGTGGGAGCCACATGAAAAGGCCTCTACCTTCCTTCCTTAGTATTCACTACTATAAAGTCAGTTCAGGAAAAGCCATCACCTGTCGATGCATAGAATCCTTATTTGCAATTTCATTTTCAAGTTTATCGTTGAGGTCATGCACAGAGGTGGCTTCGCGCTGTGCGGCGAGGTAGCGTTTCTCAAGGGTAGTGATTCTCTCCTCCATGTCCTCCTTCTGGGCCATGGCCTTTCCATTGGCGCTCGGCGTGCTTTCCTGCTCGTGATTTACATCAAGCACCCCGGCCGTTAGTACCTTTTTCTGGTTATTCTGCTCTTTAAGAATCATCAGCTCTTTGGGTGTGGCACCCAGCTCTTCCTCCAACAGACTACACCTCTCAGCGCTACTCGCAATCGCTCTCTCACCTTCTCGTCCAGGGCCTTGTGGTGCACGAACAGCGACTTCAGCCCTTGAGCACCTCCACCTCGCTGGACACGCCGGCTGGGGACTGCGCCTGCCGCTTGACCACCGTCATCCGCAGGGACCGCTCGTGCCGTGGGACCAGGCACTCCAGACGCTCCAGCGGCAGCCGGGCGTTGTTCCTCTCCGCTTTCAGCTCAGCGATCTCTTCTCTTTCAAGAAGCTGCTCCCTGTGGGAGCGCAGTATTGAGCTGCCTCTGCGAGTCTCTTTCGTGACCAGCCTCGTGCAGTTTCCCCTGGGTTAATGCCAGCGTTTCTTGGGTCTCTCTCAGCGTGTCGAGAAGACGGTCCCTCTCTTCCAGCATGGACACCATCAACTGTTCCAAATGTGAATCCGCATCTGGCTGCGAAGGGGAGCTGGACCCTTGGCCCACTTCCTCCCGGGGCGCCTTCTGCTTCACGATGGTCGGCATCACCTCGCACATCATCTTGCTCGCCGGCGGGAGCGGGCGAGGACGTTCCGCGGGCGGCTGCTCGCTCCAGGCGAGCTCCGGCCCGACGAAGGCAGCCCGCCGCCCGCCGCCCGCCCCGCGCCCCGCGCCCCGCGCCCCGCGCCCCGGGCCCGCCGCCCCCGGTCACTGAGGCCGGCCCGCGGCCGGACACTGGCGGAGCGCAGGAGGAGCGGGCCCGGCGGCGCGTCGCCGGCCTCCCCCAAACATTTTAAATTACTTCTCCCTCTTTTGTCCCCTCCCCCTTTAAGCATGATCATATTTATTCCCTTAGTGCAAAAGGGAAAATGAACAACTCTATATTGAGAGCTCACTTGTTACTTGGGTCAAAGTAAAGGTATTTCTTACAATAAAACTCTCAGGCCTCTATCAGTGTGCTGTCATTTATTCCTGCGGTCTTTGGTCAGTTCTCTTCTTTCTGGAGCATTCTCTTGTTCTTCAGAAGAGCAGTTGAAAGAAGACTATCCCATTCATTGTTGCCATACGCATTATTATTTTATCTAATATTTAATAATGAAAGAATATTTAAAGTGTTGTGGGGAAATGGTTTCAAACTGTGCCATTTTCCCTTAAAATATTTATGTATTTATTTACGGCGTGCTGGGTCTTCGTTGCTGTGTGGGCCTTCCTCCAGTCGAGGTGCGCAGGCTTCACCGGGCGGTAGCCTCGCTTGCTGCGCGGAGGTGCGCAGGCTTCACCTGGCGGTGGCCTCGCTTGCTATGCAGCAGGGGCTGTGGGCATGTGGGCTTCAGTAGCTGTGGCTCCCAGGCTCCAGAACATCGGCTCAGTACTGGTGGCACATGGGCCTGGTTGCTCCTTGGCACGTGGGATCTTCCCAGACCAGGGATCCAATCCACATCTCGTGCATTGGGCGGGCAGATTCTTTACCACTGAGCCACCAGGGAAGCACCCCCCCCCCGCCCCAATTTTTCTTTTAAACTATTCTTTCCTAAGTTCATAAATGAAAATCTACTGTGATGGGTATTTAACTCTAGTCTTCAAGCAAAAAAAAAAAATAGTTTTCTCCTTTTGAGTGATAGGTTTTTTGTATAAGCAAATGAGGGAGTGTGTTAGTAACTGTATAGTAGAAACATAAAAAGGAAACAGGTACATACCGAGTACTAGCTGCAGGGGCCAGCCTCCCCCGTGGAGGCGTGGGAAGCAGTGGGCCGTCCCAACTGTTGGGGTCACGCCTGGAGACACTTGTTTCTCCGCAGTGGCGCCAGCAGTCCGGAGGTGGGACTTGCATGACAGAAGGAAGGGAAGAGGAGGTGAAGGAAGCAGGCAAGAATATCAAGGGCGTGAAAGGAGCACAGTTCCTGCAGACTGCTTCAGGACTTCAGCAGGAAGTCTGTCCACGAGTCTCTGGGAGTACCCCACTCAGGGATCTCTCCGCTGGGTCTGTGGGCATCCCCAAGTGCTCACCCCACACCCCCTCCCATTCTGTGGCATGCCCCTGAGTGTGCAGGCAGTGAGAGCAAGCCCAATAGTTGGAGGACTCACAGAAGAGTGGACCAGGGTGTGCAGGTAAGAGAGAAATTGCAGTTGGAGATGTATATAACACTACCTTCCAGAAAACAAAAGAGAGATTTCCAGCAGCCACTCTAGTGAGCTCTAGGAACAAGAAGAAACATCGGAATTCCTCCACAAGGCCGAATAAGAAGAGTGGAGGAGGTCCACCCATTCAGAAATCGAGGAAACCCCTCATATAGCAACACCAGCGATCAGTACCGTCTAAAGGCAACCAGTAAAGACTTAAGGAGAGGTCTGCTACTTCAAATACAGAAACAGCAACACAAAGATACAAGGAACATGAAAAATCAAGAAAATATATCACCCCCAAAAGATACCAAAAATTCTGCAACAACTAAGCTCAAAGCCACAAAATACCCTGATACAGCTGACAAAAATTTCAAAATAGCTGTTTTGAAGAAAGTTAGCTACAGGAAAACTCAAAGATAGCTTAATGATAATAGGAATGAGAATACATGAACAAAATTAAGTCTGCCAAAAAATCACAAAAAAGAATTAAACTCTGGAGCTGAAAATTTCAGTGCATGAGGTAAAGGATGCACTGGAGAGCCTCTGCAGTAGTGCATTTCTCCCGACAGTAAATGACTTGGGGGATGAGAATTTTTAAATAAATCACAATTTAAAAAGCAAAGAAGGCATGTATGATCTATGGGATTTGAGAGCAGATATATGCTAGGAGAATTTGGAATCCAGATGGGGAAGGGACAGAATGTTTACTTAAATATTAGCTGAAAACTTCCCAAACCTGGGGAGACCTGGACACCCAAATTCACAAAGCTAATAGATCACCCTATTATCTAAATGTGAAAATGCCTTCTTGAAGACACTGTAGTGAAATTACAAAAATCAAAGCATCTTAAAGGCAGCCAGGGGTTTAAAGAAGAGTGTAACCTACAATGGAGAAGGAAATGGCAACCCACTCGAGTATTCTATCCTGGAAAATCCCATGGACAGAGGAGCCTGGCAGGCTACAGTCCACAGGGTCACAAAGAGCTGGACACAACTGAGCGACAGAGTATGAGTATAGCCTCCAAAGGTACATCCACGAGACTAGCAATAGATTTCTCACCAAAACCTCAGTCTAGGAGACAGCGGAATTACATATTCAAAGTGTCCAAGGGTAAAAAATGCCAACCAAGAATACTCCATCTAGCAAAGTTATTCTTCAGATATGAAGGAAAAATACCTTTTCTGACAAACAAAAGCTGAGGGAGTTTATCACCATTAGACCTGCCTTGCAAGAAATGTTAAAAGGAGTTCTTCAAGCTGAAACAAAAAGAGGCTCATCAGTGACATGAAAACACCTTTATACCTGTAAAGATGAAAAATATGTACTCAAATTTGGAAAATTCTATAATAGGATGCTGTATTAGCCACTTTAATTATAGATAATGGTTAAAGGAAAAGTATTAAAAATATAGCTATTATAATTTGTTAACAAATATACAACATAAAAAGATAATTGTGACATCAAAAATATAAAAGGGAGGGGAGGGTGGAAATTTCATGGGGAAAGGAAGATGCTATCAATGTAAAATGGACTGTCATCCATGAGCTGTTTTAGGTAAGCCTTGTAATCAACAAAGCAAAAATCTAGAGTAGATTCATGAAAGATTTTTAAAAAGAATAATGGCATACCGTCATGGAAAACCACTTTACAAAGATGAAAATGAATGAAAAAGAAACAGAAGAAGAAGAAACAGAAGCAGAGGGAAAAGAAACAATGGAAATAAAAACCACCAGAAAACAGTAAGATAGAAGGTCCTTACATATGTGTTCATGAATTAAAAAGAGTGGCTGCATGGATTAAAAAACAAGACCCATCTCTTCCCCCCACCCCAAAAAAAACAAGACCCAACTATATGCTTCCTTCAAGAGATTCACTTCAACTTTAAAGACACACCCAAAATGAAGGGATGGAAGAAGATAATTCCAGTACAGGTGGAAACCACAAAAACTGGGATAGCATACTTATATCAGACAAAATAGACCTTAAGCCAAAAATAATAAGAAGTGAAGAGAGTCATTATGTAATAATAAAAGGGGTCAATAAGCAAGAAGATATAACAATCATAAAGATGGGGATATGCACTCAACATAGGAGCATCTAAATACATGACTAAGTGGGATTTATCCTTGGGCTACAAGAATGGTTCAACATATGCGAGTTAATAAATGTTATCCACCATATTAATAAAATAAAAAATCCCACAATCATCTCAGTAGGTACAGAAAAAAAGCATATAACAAAATGCAACATCCCTCGCAACAGATTAAATACAGAAGAAACATACCTCAACATAATAAAAGCCATATGTGACAAGCTCACAGCAAACATACTCAAGGGTGAAAAATTGAAAGTCTTCCTCTGAGATTAGGAACAAGACAGTTGTTCTTATTCAGTACTAGTATTTGAAATCCTCACTAGAGCCATCAGGCAAGACAATGAAAGAAAAGGCATCCAAATTGGAAAGAAAGGAGTAAAATTTTCATTATTTGCAGATAGATGATATGATTTTCTATCCAGTTGGCCCTCACTATCCATGGATTGACTTCTGGGGTTGGGTTGACTGGATCTACAGATTCAGAATCCATGAGAGGGCCAACTGTACTACACCATTTTTTTTTTTAATAAGGGACTTATGCATCCATGAATTTTGGTTTGGTGGGGATTCCAGAAATCAGTCCCCCATAGACACCAAGGGATGACAGTTTAGCAAATCCCAAAGTCTCAACCAATGATATTGTTAGAACTAATCAACAAATTTAGTAAAGGTGCAGGATACAAACTCATCTTATAGAAATCAGTTGCATTTCTATACACTAATAATTAAACACCTGAAAAATAAAACTATCCCACCCACAACGGGCTTCACAGGTGGTGCTAATAGTAAAGAACCTGCCTACTAATGCAGGAGACAAGAGAGATGCGGGTCTGATCCCTGGGTGGGGAAGATCCCCTAGAGGAACGCATGGTAACCCACTCCAGTATTCTTGCCTGGAGAATGCCATGGGCAGAGGAGCCTGGTGGGGACCAGTCCAAGGGGTCACAAAGAGCCAGACACGACTGAGCATGTACATGCATGCACAATAGCATCAAAAGCAGAGTACCAGAAGTAAATTTAATGAAAGATCTATATAACGAAAACTACAAGACTTTGTTGAAAGAAATAAAAGATGGCACAAACAAATGGGAAGATATCCCCACACTCATGAATTGGAAGAATTAATAGTGTTAAAATGTCCATATTACCCAAAGCCATCTTTCTGGGTTTCAGTGCAATCTCTATCAAAATTCAAATGGCATTTTTCACAGAAATAGAAAAAAAAAATCGTCCAAATTTGTCTAGAACCACTAAAGGCCCCAACAATCAAAACAATTGCAAGAGAAAAGAGAAAGCTGAGGCATCATATTTTCTCATTTCAAACTATATCATAAACCATAGTAATTAAAACAGCATGGTGCTGGCATAAAAACAGACACATAGACCACAGGAATAGAATAGAGACCCCAGAATTAAACCTCTACATATATGCCAACTGGTATTAGACAAGGAAACCAAAAACACCCAGTGGGGAAAGGGTAGGCTATTCAACAAAGGGTACTGGGAGAACTGAACAAACAAATGCAGAAAAAAGAAACTGGACTTCTGTTCTACTCAGAAAAATTAACTCAGATCGAAAACTTATAAGACCTGATAAAGTGCTCATCAACTGATGAATGTATAAAGAAGATATGAAATATATATATATACACACACACAAAGGAATATTATTCTGCCATTTGTGACAACATGGATGGACCTTAGGGTATTCTAAAATACCAATGACATAAGTCAGAGACATACTGAATGATATCACTTATGTGTGGAATCTTAAAGCTGAATTCCTAAAAGCAGTGTAGATTGCTGCGTATCAGGGGGCTAGGGTGGCGAACAGAAGACATGCTGTTTAGGGTACCAAGTAACAATTAGTAGACAAATAAGTCCTGGATCTAACACAGCATAGTGATTTTAGATAACAACATTATAAACATCAAACTTGCTAAGATGCTAGAGCTTAATGAGTCCTACCACAAAGGAGAAATGATAATGATGTGATGTGATAAAGGTGTGAAGTAGCAGTACAATGGCAATCATATTGTAGTATATAAATGTAACAAGTAATGTATACTTAAAACATATACACTGTTACATGCCAAATATATTTTCAATTAAAAATAATTGCATATATTTACTTTTAGCTTCACTTTTTGGCCAGACACTGTGCCTAGTTTATCACATGTTGTCTAGTTTAATCTTTATAACAACTCTGTTACAGACTAAACCAGGACACAGAAAAATTAAGTTAAATCTTTGTAAATTAACAAGGACTACAAATGTAGCAAATAGTCTTTAAGATTCAAACCTGGACAGGCTTTCTTTTGAATTCATATGCACTGTGCTGTGTAATGGAAAGTATTAAAATATGACTAGAATAATGAGTATGGTGCCTGGCCTTTATGAGTTACAGCTTAGAGGAGGCGGAGAATGTAAATTAGCAACTTTGGTACCCAAGTTGAGGTATTTAGCGGGGCTACTCAGAGCAAGCAGAATGCCCAGGCCTCCCTGTGAGAGGGTTAGGAAAGGTTTCAAGAAATTGATGTTGCAGCTCTAGTTTGCCCATTTGAATGAGAGAAAACGATGTACCGGGCAGAGCAAAGAGGAGACACGAAGGCATTAAGATGCATGTTGAAGGTGTGTGTTGAACTAACTGAGCCTGCTCGGGGAACTGCGTCTCATCTTAGTATCAGTGGAGCATAAGCTTTGTGTGATAAGCCTGAAGGAATGACAGCTGGATACAGCAGGAAGCTGCACTTGAAATGGTAGAAATATCAGAGTTTTAATTATACAAATAGTTCCTTACCTAGTCAGGCATTACCACTCTTAACCAGTACGTGGTTTCCTTCCCCACTCGGCACACACAACACTACTTTTCAGCCTCTCTGTAATGGGTTAGAGCCAGGTGACCACTTCTGCCAACAGGGTAGGGGTGGAAGCAGTCCATCGCTTCTGGGCAGAGTATGCAGGAGCAGGCACACAGCCCTCCGCACAGACTTCTCCCTGTACACAGGGACTGAGAAGGCCTCATGAGGACTTTAGATTCCTCGTCTGCAAAAAACGCGGACGGACACCTTCCGACCACTCGGAGCTGTAGGATTACAAAGTTCTTGTAAAATGCCTGGTGTTACTTCATAAGTTCCTGCTCTTACCTTTCATGGTGTAATTTCTTTCTTCACATAAGTATTATGATCTCATCTATGTTATTAGAAAAGGATAATAAAGCTCTTTTCAAATATTTACAGACCACATTGTATTTACTCACTGGATAAGTCACACACACTCAGACTCAGCCAAAAGAGACAGGATAGCCAGAGAGGCGGTCTGGCGCCGTCTGCTGGAAATCAGGCGTGTCCCAACAGCCAAGAGATTACTCCACAGGTTGAGGTTAACAACCTATTTGTAATAGCACATGCCTTTTCTAACCTTTACTGTTTTGAGAGTGAGCCAACACTGATAGACATTCAGAGACTGGCACAGGCTGGTGGGAGCTTAGCAAATGCTGAATGAATGAACCTAGAGGTCGCTGCCCTAAAACGTCCCTGCAGTTAATTCAGTCCCTCAGTTGTGTCCAACTCTTTGCGACCCCATGGACTGCAGCACGCCCAGCCTCCCTGTCTATCACCAACTCCTGGAGTTTACTCCCGGAGTTTTAAGGTGCCCTGGCTTCCAAAATTCAGATTAGAGAAGCTCCTGTCACTGAGAAGTTTATGATGGCACTCTCAACATTCCTCAAACAGTAGTTCTTGGAATATTTGCTTCAGAATCTTAGAGTTCAAGGGGCTGGGAATGTAAATTTTAAAGTATTTCTTGTGATTCTCAGGCAAGTTGAAATATTCACCCACTGTCCTAGAAGCCAAGTGTCTTTATATAACTAATTAATATGGGATACACAAGCACTGTGAGTGAACTAAACTACTTGTGACCCTCAGAATAAAGTATTGTAGGGGATACATAAAAATGATAGCTCCTGCTTTTAATGAGATTATGACTAATTTGGAAGAAACGGAAAATAAAACCAAGTTCAAGAGGCTCTGGTAGGGAAAAAAAAAGGCATCGATAAAATGTTCAAGTCACTGTCAAAGTTATTAAATGGGCCAAAGTTAATTAAGAACATTTTCAGTAAGAGGTAAAGTCTAAGCTGTGTTTTCCTATTGACTTGGGGTGATGAGAAGGAAGAGCTCAGTCTGAGTAATTACTTTACTGTAGAAGTCCCAGCGGCACAGGGCACTGGAAACAGCAACTTGACCACCGCAGGCATGCTCCACAGCATAGTGAGCTGAACCAGACAGGAGCCGCAAAAACCAAATTGATTTGGTTTGCTATTTTTTTCCATTTCATATGTGAACAAACTATATCTCAATTTTAAAAACTGAAGCGGGGAGAAAAGCACAAACCATCCAATTCAGACCTAACTTACTAAGCTCACCCCTTTAAGCATGTCAAGAATTTACCAGCTAACACCATACACAAAAATAAACTCAAAATGGATTAAAGATCTAAATGTAAGACCAGAAACTATAAAACTCCTAGAGGAAAACATAGGCAAAACACTCTCTAACGTAAATCATAGCAGGATCCTCTATGACCCACCTCCCAGAGTAATGGAAATAAAAGCAAAAATAAACAAATGGGACCTAATTAAACTTCAAAGCTTTTGCACAACAAAGGAAACTATAAGCAAGGTGAAAAGACAGCCTTCAAAAAGGGAGAAAATAATAGCAAACGAAGCAACTGACAAAGAATTAATCTCAAAAATATAAAAGCAGCTCATGCAGCTGAATTCCAGAAAACTAAACGACCCAATGAAAAAGTGGGCCAAAGAACTAAACAGATATTTCTCCAAAGAAGACATACAGATGGCTGACAAACACCTGAAAAGATGCTCAACATCACTCATTATCAGAGAAATGCAAATTAAAACCACAATGAGGTACCATCTCACGCCATCAGAATGGATGCTATCCAAAAGTCTACAAGCAATAAATGCTGGAGAGGGTGTGGAGAAAAGGGAACCCTCTTACACTGTTGGTGGGAATGCAAACTAGTACAGCCGCTATGGAGAACAGTGTGGAGATTCCTTAAGAAACTGCAAATAGAACTGCCTTATGACCCAGCAATCCCACTGCTGGGCATACACACTGAGGAAACCAGAATTGAAAGAGGCACGGGTACCCCAATGTTCATCACAGCACTGTTTGCAATAGCCAGGACATGGAAGCAACCTAGATGTCCATCAGCAGATGAATGGATAAGAAAGCTGTGGTACATATACACAATGGAGTATTACTCAGCCATTAAAAAGAATGCATTTGAATCAGTTCTAATGAGGTGGATGAAACTGGAGCCCATTATACAGAGTGAAGTAAGTCAGAAAGAAAAACAGCAATACAGTATACTAACACATATATATGGAATTTAGAAAGATGGTGATGATGACCCTATATGCAAGACAGCAAAAGAGACACAGATGTAAAAAACAGTCTTTTGGACTCTGTGGGAGAAGGCGAAGGTGGGATGATTTGGGAGAATGGCATGTATATTACCATATGTGAAACAGATCGCCAGTCCAGGTTCGATGCACGAGGCAGGGTGCTAAGGGCTGGTGCACTGGGATGACCCTGGGGGATGGGATGAGAAGGAAGGTGGGAGGCGGGGCTCAGGATGGGGGACACATGTACACCATGGCTGATTCATGTCAGTGTATGGCAAAAACCACTACAATATTGTAAAGTAATTAGCCTCCAATTAAAATTAATAAAATTAATTGAAAAAAATTTACCAGAAGGACTGAAAGCTAAGGATGAGTGAAAGACTAACTACCCCTGTGCTGCAACTGGAAACAACGTAAGGATGTCTACTCCTAACCATTCCCATTTAATGTTGTATTTGAGGTGGAAGCCAGGGAAATAAGGCAAAAAATAAAAATTACTAAAGGCTTCCAGATTGGTAAAGAAGAAAGGAAGAAATAAAACTGTCTTTATTTGTAGACATGATTGTCAATGTAGAAAAATCCTACAGAATCTGCCAAAAAGTTATTAGAATTAATAAAGGACATACAAAGTTGTAGGATTCAAGATTAATCTACAAAAATCTGTTGTATTTCTATACAAGCAACTTTGGAGATATTGCAGGTTTTGTTCCAGGCCACTTCCATAGAGTCAGTATCACAATAAAGTGAGGGCTATGAATTGCTGGGTTTCCCAGTGCATATGAAAGGTGTTGCTGTTCAGCTGCTAAGTCATGTCCAACTCTTTGTGACCCCATGAACTGCAGCACACCAGGCTGCCCTGTCCTCACTATATCCCTGAGTTTGCTCAAAAGTTACATTTATAATATACTGTAGTCTAGTAAGTATGGAGTAGCATTATGTTTAAAAAAGTGTACATACCTTAATTAAAAAATACCTCATCCATGTGTAAAATAGATAGCCAATGGGAATTTGCTATATGACTCAGGGAACTCAAACTAGGGCTTGGTAATAGCCTAGAGGGNCTAGAGGGGGGGTAGGGGGAGGGAGGTGGGGGACATGTTCAAGTGGGAGGGAACACGTGTAAACCTATGGCTGACTCATGTTTATGTCTGATAGAAACCAAGGTAATACTGTAAAGCAATTATCCTTCAATTAAAAATGAATTTAAAAAATACTTCATTGCAAAACAAAAAGATGCTAACCATTATCTACCACAAAACTTCGAAGTTGTAAAAACACCATATACTCAAAGCACAACAAAGCAAAGTGCAATAAAACAAAGTATGTCTATATATTATTAATGAATAATTAGAAATTGAGATTTTTTTTAAAAAAAGATCACTCTAAAAACTAAAAAGCACTGTTTAAAGAAATTTTTAAAACTAAATAAATGGACAGATAAAATGTGTTGTTCATGGGTAAGAACAGTCAATATTAAGATACTCATTTCCCTCCAACTGACCTACACAATAAAAATCCCAGCAGACTTTTTGGTGGAAATCTAGAAATTCCATCATAAAAGCAGTATTCAGATCACTAGGAAACAATAGATTATATATTAATAACAGCAATTAAGGCAAATTTTAAAAATTAAATAATCTCACAAGAAATTAGGACTGTAAGCTGAGCACCAAAGAATTGATGCTTTTGAACTGTGGTGTTGGAGGAGGCTCTTGAGAGTCCCTTGGACCGCAAGGAGATCCAACCAATCCATCCTAAAGGAAATTAGTCCTGAATATTTTTTGGAAGGACTGATGTTGAAGCTGAAACTCCAATATTTTGGCCACCTGATGTGAAGAACTGACTCATTTGAAAAGACTCTGATGCTGGGAAAGCTAGAAGGTGGGAGGAGAAGGAGACAACAGAGGATGAGATGGTTGGATGGCATCACTGATTCAATGGACATGAGGTTGGTGATGGACAGGGAGGCCTGGCGTGCTGCAGTCCATGGGGTTGCAAAGAGTCGGGCACAACTGAGCGACCGAACTGAACTGAAGTATCCTTTAGGAGGAGGGGAAAACCTTACCCTTGACTAGAGGCCTGAAATATATACTATTAGACATATTTTTAAATAGAGCTATCATATGGCAAATATATTTATATATATATATGAGTAAAGAGTGTATGGGAAGCCTCTGAGTTATCTTTACAACTTTTCTGTAACTTTAAAAATATTCCAGATAAAATTTCAGAATAAAATGCACAGAAAGAAAATTTAAAGTCAACAATCAAATACTAGCTTTGGAAAAAATGTAATAAAAATATAACTTAATATCTACAATATGTAATATATAGCTATTATGATAACTATAATATATATATCTTTATTGCAATAAAGATATCTTTCAAACTGACAATGAGAAAACAACTCAAAAAAACAGGCAAAAAACATTAAAGTCAATTTAGATAACCACAAATTTAATACCACTATTCCCCTCCCCTAGTAAAAAGAAGGCCACACAAGAAGATGTACAAACTCACTCATAGTCAGGGATATGAAAAATCAAGTAATAGATACTACTTTATACCAAACATCCTTGCAAAAACCATGAAGCTCCTAATATCTATTGTTGTGAAATATAGCAGAAAGAGGATTCATGTATTGTTAGTAGAACTGGAAATTGTGACAGCATTCTGGGGAAGGCATTCTGATAATCCTATTAAAATTAAAAATACATAAACTTTTAATGTAGATATTTGATTTCTATGAATCCATCTGCATATTCCAAAGTACCAGGAAACAAGGCTTATGGATGAGGCTGATTCTTGCAGAGAGGAAAACAAAAGACACACACAGTGAATACCCATGAATATGAAAGCATCAGAAAGGAGGAGCTGGAGCTTTATCCCTTGACTTGGACTGATTTCTATAAGATACTGAGAAAAATCACAATAATCCATACATATATGGACTATATGAGATTATATAAATGTGGAGAAAGCTATGCTATCCCACATAACTTGGTCATTGAAGTGGTGATGTGGGAAGGTAATGTGGGAAGAGGGGCAGAGAAGAGAAAGAGGGAGAAAGAAAAAAGAGAAAGAAAAGGGGAAGAAGGGGAAAGAAAATCTTCTGTGCATATTTTACTTCAGCTCTTTGCGACCCCATGGATTGTAGCCTGCCAGGTTTCTCTGCCCATGGCATTTTCCAAGCAAGAATACCAGAGTGAGTTACCATTTCCTTCTTCAATGAATCTCTCCAACCCTGGGACTGAACCTGAGGATCTTGCATCTTCAGCATTGGCAGGCAGATTCTTTACCACTAGTGCCACGTGGGAAACCCAAAGACTCTCAATAGCACTTGTCTCAATCAGTTCACACCTTACCTCTAAAGCAACAATGGTCTCTTTATTTAGCTGAATAAATTTAGCTGCATTTTCTTTAAATGGAAAAAAAGAAGGCCCCTGAAAATAAAAATGTCTGGGCTATACTGACCCTGGTGGCTCAATTGGTAAAGAGTCTGCCTGCAATGAGGGAGATCTGGGTTCAATCTCTGGGTTGGGAAGAGTCCCTGGAGAAGGGAATGGCAACCCACTCCAGTATTCTTGCCTGGAGAATTCCATGGACAGGGGAGCATGGTGGGCTACATACAGTTCATGGGGTCACAAAGAGTCGGACACGACTAAGTAACTAACTTTTACACAGTTTATACTGACCCCGAGAAAAGATTTTCTGGTGATTGCCATACATCCTAGAATATTTATGAATTAACCTATTTGGTGGTGGTGGTGGTGGTTCAGTCGCTAAGCCGTGTCCAACTCTTTGCGACCCCATGGACTGCAGTACAACAGGCTTCCCTGTCTTTCACGATCTCTCCGAGTTTGCTCAAACTCATGCCCATTGAGTCGGTGATGCCATCCAACCATCTCATCCTCTGTCACCCCACTGTCCTCCTGCCCCCAATCTTTCCCGCCATCAAGGTCTTTCATAATGAGTCGGATCTTCCCATGAAGCGGCCAAAGTATTGGAGCTTCAGCTTCAGCATCAGTACTTCCAATGAATATTTAGGGTTGAATTCCTTTAGCATTGACTGGTTTGATCTCCTTGCAGTCCAAGGGACTCTCAAGAGTGTTCTCCAGCACCACAATTCGAAAGCATCAGTTCTTTAGCACTCAGCCTTCTTGATGGCCCACCTCTCACATCTATGACAAGACTGCTGGAAAAACCATAGCTTTGACTATACAGACCTTTGTTGCCTTGAGAACCCCAGGAACCTATTTGGTTAACCTTGTTAAAAGTGACTGCCACTGTCTTGTTTCAAAATTTACTCTAGTGGTCAACTTCATGAAGTGAGCCACCGACTCTGAGGTTTCGGTCCACACTCTCATGCCTTTACTGTCGTTCTGTCCTGTTGTAGCAGCCTCAGTGCCCTCTTCATAGATGGAGTACTTATTAAGTACACACAGGAAAAAGTAAAGACAGGATCCTTGCCCTCGAGAGCCTATAGTTTCTTTCTTTTAAAGGTTTCTGTTTTCTTAGTATCCTGAATTCAGAATTTGGAGGCACCTGGTACACATGGGGTTGTGAAATATCTAAGTTTTACCTTCTCCATGCAGGATAAAAGGTAGCAGAAACAGGTGCTCCAATATTATTAGGCAAGAAGTGGGAAGAAAAACAAGAAAATCAGGACTATGTTGGCACCAGACAACTGCTAATCTCCATGCTCCAGGATTAGTAAACTCTCAAAGAGGAACGAACATGCCATGCCATGCTGCCCATATATAAATGAAAAGGAACTGCCTACTAACCCTAAAAACATATCATGGGTCTCCATGGTATTGAAAAACAACTCAGAAGGTCCAGCCAGGTTTAATAGTAATTTCTACCGGACATTCACAGCAGACATAATTTCAGTCTTACATACTCTGATATTGAAGTTTATCCCAGGAGATTAGTTTAATACTTGGAGTCAAATTCACTATGTTAAAAACATTAAAGGAATAAACCACAATTATATGATAGGTGGCCCTCCCCCCAGAATAGCAGCCAATAACATATTTCCCAAGGTAAAAACTCTTGGCAACTAAATGTTAAGAATTTAATAAATTTGATAAATGCTATCTATAATATCTATAATAGATATCTATAATATCTAGTCAAGGCTATGGTTTTTCCAGTGGTCATGTATGGATGTGAGAGTTGGACTGTGAAGAAGGCTGAGTGCCGAAGAATTGATGCTTTTGAACTGTGGTGTTGGAGAAGACTCTTGAGAGTCCCTTGGACTGCAAGGAGATCCAACCAGTCCATTCTGAAGGAGATCAGCCCTGGGATTTCTTTGGAGGGACTGACGCTAAAGCTGAAGCTCCAGTACTTTGGCCACCTCATGTGAAGAGTTGACTCATTGGAAAAGACTCTGATGCTGGGAAGGATTGGGGGCAGGAGGAGAAGGGGACGACAGAGGATGAGACGGCTGGATGGCATCACTGACTCGATGGACATGAGTCTGAGTGAATTCCGGGAGTTGGTGATGGACAGGGAGGCCTGGCGTGCTGCGATTCGGACACGACTGAGCAACTGAACTGATCTGAATATATATATCTATATATTTACAAATGTAACTGAAACATAAATATCATAATGGCTGAAATATTGAAGGGGCTCCCTTTGAGATGGCCAGAAAGAGAAAAATGTGATGTGATGATAAAAAAGATCTGAATCTTTGTTCTGCCATTTACCAGCTATGTAATTCTGGGCAAAACATTTAATAACTCTGTATCTCAGTTTCCTCATCTGTAAAATGGGGATAATGAGCATCTCCTTCACAGGGTTGTTCCAACGAGTAAGGAAAAATATTTTAGAAGTACACAGAAACTGTTTGACACTTTAAAGCACTGTAAGTGTTTTTCAAATAAAAAAATTCACAGATTATGATTGTGTATAAAGAAATCTCAAAGACTCTAGAGACAGAAAAAGCAAAATCATTACAGAGAAATTAAGCTTTGGTTCTATACGCTAACAAACAGACTGCAAGATCCAACCAGTCAATCTTTAAAAAAATTTTTTTTTTTAATTTTACTTTACTTTACAATACTGTATTGGTTTTGCCATACATCAACATGAATCCGTGTACACGTGTTCCTAATCCTGAACCCCCACTCCCACCTCCCTCCCCATACCATCTCTCTGGGTCATCCCAGTGCACCAGCCCCAAGCATCCTGTATCCTGCATCGAACCTAGACTCAACCAGTCAATCTTAAAGGACATCAGTTCCGGATATTCACTGGAAGGATTGATGCTGAAGTTGAAACTCCTATACTTTGGCCACCTGATGACAAGAACTGACTCATTGGAAAAGACCCTGATGCTGGGAAAGATTGAAGGAGGGAAGAGAAGGGGATGACAGAGGATGAGATGGTTGGATGGTATCACTGATGTGATGGACATGAGTTTGAGTAGGCTCTGGGAGTTGGTGATGGACAGGGAAGCCTGGTGTGCTGCAGTCTATGGGGTCGGAAAGAGTTGGACATGACTGACTGAACTGAACTGAAACAAACAGAAAATGTTATCTAAAAAAATTAAGTACCTGGGGATAAGATTTAAGAAAAGATGTGAAAGATCTCTAGAGGGATAATTATAGATTCAGTGCAATCCCAAGCAAAACTGGTGGAATGCAACATGCTTATTCTAACATGTTTACAGAAAAGTGCTAAAAACAGTCAAGACACTCTCCAAGGAAAACGAGGTGGCTAACAGACTTCCAGATATCAAACAAATTCCAACACTGATTGGAATTCCAACACTAAATTGTCCATTAACTCACCTGGGGAAAGATTTCTTTCTAGAATGCTCATCCAATAGGTCTGTCTTCATAGTTTGTCCCTCACTTTTTAAAAAATCTTTGCACCAGTGTCACCTAAGAAGACTTCTTTCCAATTTGCCCTGGATAAAACAGCATACCCAATATTTCCAGTCACTTTTCCCCAACCTCGTATTTTCATAACATCCATTATCTGACAATATTTTAATGTATGTGTATAGGTTTATTATTTATGCCACTCTCCTGACTATAAGCTTGCTGAAATCAGAGAATCTGGTATTTGGTACCAGATTTACTTTCTTCGTTGAGTGAATGAATAAATTGAAGTCACAAACATTCTGACTGGCATAGTGACTCAATTTGAACTAAATGTATAAACTGCAAACTCCCCTTCACTATTTATCTGCTAAATGATGGCCACTAAAGTACTGTAACTCTCCCCAGATTTAGAATACTATTTTGGGCTTCCAGAAACAACCGATATGTAAATAAAGGCTTTATACTTAATTAAGGGAAATAAATGAAACAAGTCCATTAAAAGAGCCATATAAAACGTAACTGAGAATCTTAACTGATTCTAAAATTGGCAAAATGATAGAAGTAGTTTAGGTATTTTGCTCATGTTATGTATGAATTAATAGCTCTGATGGTTTTCAATATATATCTTATCCTTTGGTAATCTAAGTTTTTTTTTTCTAATTGAAATATAGTCTACATACAATATTATGTTTCAGGTATACTGTATAGTGATTTGACATTTACATACACTACAAAATCATCTCTATGATGAATCTAGTAACGATCTCTCTCCATAGTTATTATAATAGTATTGACCATATTCTTTATGATGTATATTACATCTCTGGGGTTTATTTTTTACAATTGGAAGTTTGTCTCTCTTAATCCTCATCACCTGTTGTGCCCAAAGCACCCTTCTTCCTCCAAATCTGGCAACCACCCATTTGCTCTCTGTATCAATGAGTCTGTTTTCTTAGTTTTCACATACAAATGAGACCGTGTTTGTCTTTGACTTACTTCACTTAGCATAATACTCTATACCAAGTTGTTGCAAATGGCACAATTTCATTTTTATGGCTAATATTCCATACAGACACACACACACACACACACGCAAGCGCACACACACATGTATATAAGTATTACACCCAAATATGCACAGACACATATCCATGTATCACACCTTCTCTATCCATTTACCTACTAATGGACACTTAGGTTGCTTCCACATCTTGGCTATTGTAAATAATGCTGCTATGAACACAGCGGTGCATACATCTGAAAAGTGTTTTTGGTTTCTTCAGAAAATACCCAGAAGTGGAATTACTGGATCATCTGGTAATTCCAATTTTTTGAGGGGCCTCCATACTGTCTTCCATTGCGGTTCTACCAATTTATATTTTCACCAACAGTACAGGAGGGTTCCCTTTTACCCACATCCTTGCCAATACTTACTTTTGATAACAGCCATTTTGATAGGTGTGAGGTGATATCTCCTTGTGTTTTTAATTTGCATTTCCTGAATTATTAGTGATTTTGAGCATCTTTTCACATGCTTTTTGGCTATCTGTATGTCTTTTCTAGAGAAATGTTCATTCAGGTCCTCTGCCAATCTTTTAAATGGAATTTTTTTATATTGGTAAGAAATTTGATTTGATATTTGATATTCAGGAGGCTGCCTTTTCACATGGTAGATTATTTCGTTCACTATGCAAAAGCGAGTGACTGGGTTTGACTTAGGCTCCTTTAGAATTTCTCCCTCTGCTCTGGGACTTGGAGCGTGTTGAGATTTTGCATGTGCCCTGTAGGAGCACCCCGTCCCACCCAGGCCCCCAGGTCTCAAAGGTAAGCCCAGTTTTTCAAAAAAGTAAGCTCAATTTTTTAGCCTGCTTTTAAATCCCTGACCAGATGTCCTGGAGGCTCATCTTTCCAGTGCAGAACTCCAGGACTAGGAGCCCAGCATGGGCTCAGAACCCCCTCGCTCCTTGGGGAGATCTCTGCATGTGTGATATTATTCCCATTTGGGGCCAAGGACTTGGGGGTGTGAGTCTGGACTATACCAGTCTCTCCCCTCCTACGCATCTTGTGTGGCTCCTTCTTTATATCTTTAGCTGTAGACTCTTTCCTGCTAGTCTTTAGGTGGTTTCCATAGATAGTTACTCTGTAAATAGTTGTAACTGTGGTGTACCTGTGGGAGGAGGTGATCTCGGAGTCTTTCTTCTCTAACATCATGAAGAACCTTTCCAAAACTTATATTTAACTAGAGAATATGCTATGGAAACTCTTTCATATTTACAAAGTAACCTGATTTCTAGCAAAAGAATGAACTGTGTAAATTTAAAATAAAAAGCTAATTTGTACATGTAAGAGAATTCAGGTAAACTGGTAGCACACCCAATAACCAGTAGGGTATATGATCATAATCAGTGTATTCTCTCACTACAATGTGATTTTCCCCACAGGCCTTTAAAAAAGTGAAGTATAAAGGGTCTTTAAAAGAGTCTAATTAATTAAGTGAAAAAGTGAAAGTATTATAGTCACTCAGTTGTGTCCGACTCTTTATGACCCCATTGACTGTAGCCCACCAGGGTTGTCTATCCATGGAATTCTCCAGGCAAGAATACTGGAGGTGATGAGTTAAGGCCTGTCTTAATTCTGGAGTATTCTCTCATGCTATGGTAGCCCAAGGTTGAGCTCCAGAGGAATCTGATTTGGTCCTTAATTAACCCAAGTTTGAAGGAACTTCTGAAGTCAATTGAAAGGTTTAGACCATTTTTAAAGTGAGACTGAGGTGGTACTGGTTGGGTACAACCAGGAGAGGGGACGGAATGAGCTGCACACACAGGCCTCCTGACACAGCACTGCTTTTGCCATATTCCTCCTAAGATCATTTAGCTTTCCATTTAGTTTTTTATGAAATGTCAAGAAGGCAGTCAACATATTCATACATATTACTTTCATGACGTATTAACTACGTAACAGGAAAACAGAAAAACCATCTATGTATTTTATAGAGGTTGTAAGAAGACAAAGTGTTTTGCTACAATTATTAGCTTGAATTTAACTGACTGTAGTTTCATAACCTAATGTTGCCAGAGTAGGATCTCTTAAAAGTTAAGATCTTTTCACTTTTCAGATGAGGATTTATAATGCTTCTCTCTTCATAATTTAGTAACAGACCTATTTACTTTCCAACGAATCTACTTTTAAAAAAAATGAAATTCTGTGGATGAAGAAAGCAGCTTCTTTCTGAAGGCAGGCAGGTCTTTGACATGAAGAAAGGATACTTTCAAACATTGTTTGTTGAGAACTTCAGCAGATGCCTCCCTCTGGGCAGACAAGAATGTAGAATCCTCTCAGTAGCTTGCAATATTTATGAATTTACCACACGGCAAATGAATGTTCCTATTCTTATAAAAACGCCTGTGCACAAACCATACAGCAGCGATACATTAGTATTTACATTTATTTTATGTATGCAGTTTACACACTCACTATTGAACAAAATTGGAATGCAGACAAATATACAAATACCATAATAAGCATTATCAAATAAAATAACTGGCACTAGTGTTATAAGCATATTAATGGGCCTGGTGAGAAAAGTGATGAAAGAAGACTGCAGCCCATGGCATTTTTCCTTTTATCAAAAGAAAACGCTTAGTAGCACCATAATGGTAATACTCAATAGAAACATATAAGATGGAATATTTTAACTGCTAATCACTGAGGTGAGCCTGTTTTATTTAAGTGAATTATACTGGAAGTTAACAGTATAGGCAATATTTTGGCCAACTTCTGTTTATGTCAGTTGAACATGTTCCATAAACAAAAGCAAAGGAAAATAAAGCCAGCCATACACGGACCCCTCCTTAGTACTTGGTACAAACTCTGCGCCATGCTTTGATTTCATGATTGGAGAAGGTATGTGCTAAAAACTGAGGTTATTATGTAAAGTTGTTCACTAAAGCCTGAGTGTGTCTTTGGTAGGCTAATACTTTTTCAGCACTGTTACTGTAATTATACTGATGTTTCTCTATCCTGTATTTTTCTACATAATCCAAGGTGACTAAGGAGGACATTATGGAAAACAATACAGCAAAACTCTCAAGCACGTAGGCCCTTAAATCCAGTCTATTCCCAAGGCACCAAGGATCAACGGGGTGCAAAGTTCCCCTTGGGAAAGGTGACTTTTTGTAATACTTATAAACTAATGGAATTTTATTTTGCAGCTTTGTATATCTTATTTGGTGCTATCAGCATACTTAATTACCTACTTTTACACTTGTCTTCTAAGATGGCAACAATATACAAGCTAAATAGAGTACCAGGTATTTCTATTTCAAAGTTGTGCAAAACTGCCACAATCTTGCTCAAGGTGTCTAAGTATCCACATGGTAGCAAATGGGCTGCGTTAAGCTGTATATATCCACATTGCATATGAAGAAGAAATGAAATTTATACCCAGTTATGAACAGAAATGTTACAAAGAATATCATATACTGAGAATAACCTGCAAGGTTCTTTAAACAGTATCCCTTAGTGGTTTCAATAAAATGTCACTAACCACTTATCCCTAAGCCTCAAGTTCTCTTCGTAAGAATGCTGTAGAACTGCATTAGTACTTTATATTGATTATAAATTAAGCCAAATTTCTATCTAAATACACAAGTACGTGCTTCAAGCACTGATTTGTGGCAAACACACAAAACATAATTCTCTTAAGAATTATTGTCCTTACGATAATGCACTTTTAAAGCTTTCATTTCATAGTTTGGTAATTAAGACCCACATGAAACACAATGCTTTGCTGAACATAGAGAACGTTATCTGCATTATGATTATGTAACCCGGCCTTTGCTGGCAACTTGAAACTTAAAATAGCCATCTGTAATTCAACCAGCTTCAAACAAGGTTTTTCAAGTGGTAATTATTTTGCAGCATTTATAGGTCTATATATCAGTCTGAATTGCAACTTTTAATTCCATTGTCTGATGTGAGTGGTTGTTATTTGTTTCTTTTAGTGCACTGCCAAAATATAAATCAACACTGGGTTTTATTCCACTGTTACCATGTTCTTCTGCAATATGATTCAACTGTGGAACTTCTGAACATGGAGCAGTTTGGGTAAGCACAGAAACGCTACACTGATGGGGGGAACTTTCCAGTCGGTCGTTTTCTACCTCAGGAAGAATGTTAACAGTAGCAAAGCGGGCGTGATAATCAGTGGAACCATGACTACAGGAAGTTTTCATGCTTTCTAGGTCAGAACAACTAAATTCAGAAAAGTGGCTAGAGTGGGAATCTGCTACGGACGGCATACTGTCACTGAGGGATGGAGCCTCAAATTCACTTGAGTTCGTGCTTTGTTGTTCTAACAACTGTGCATCCATGTCCTCTCGGGTCTCATTTATCTTCATGTTACTCTTTTTCCTCAATTTACCACTTTTTGATTTCTTTCCTGCTGTTGCTTCTTTGGACCACTTGGTGGCGCCAGATTTACCTTCAGGCAAGCCACCAGACGAACCGCCAGGATGGCTTCGGGTGGCACTGCCATCCTCCACACTGCTGCTTCCACTGTTGTGCCTGAACTTGGATGGCTTTGACTCAATATCTACTTGGACCTCCATACTGTTGCCTTCTCTGGAACATAAGTGAAACAAATATAAATTTCTGACTTCCTCTTTTTCTTTTTTTTATTAAATACAAATGTATCAAAGGGGGAGGATTTCTGGGTGAAATGTTAAAGACTGTATAAAAGCATCAGAACAAATTAATGCAGGATATATCCTACTGATGGAAAAAAGCTGCTTGAAATAAGAGAACTGTCTTTATAACAATGCTTCAATTAGGGGAAAAAAGAAAAAACCAAAAGCAACTACGCTCACTTCTTACACTGTTCCAGGTACTATGTATGCTACCTTCTCCATTTTTTTTCCAGAACAGTTGTATTGAGAGAGAATTTGCATATCATAAATTCACCTGTTTTAAGTACACAATTCAGTGGTTTGTAGTATATTCACAGTTGTCCAATCATCACCACAATCGAACTCAAGAACATTTTCATTGTCTGCCAAAGAAGCCCTGTACCATTAGCAGCCAGTGCCCATTCTCCCCCTCCCCTCAACCCCGAGCAACCACTAATCTCCTTTCTGTCTCTATGGATCTGCCTGTTCGGGACATCTCTCACCACTTACATTTTTCAGAGAAACTAACAGAAGAGATAACAATTATTCACCATAATTCTGACTTCCCTGGTGGCTTAGACGGTAAAGCATCTGCCTATAGTGCAGGAAACCCGGGTTCAATCCCTGGGTCGGGAAGATCTCCTGGAGAAGGAAATGGCAACCCACTCCAGTATTCTTGCCTGGAAAATCCCATGGATGGAGGAGCCTGGTAGCCTACAGTCCATGGGGTGGAAAAAAGTCGGACACGACTGAGCGACTTCACTTTCACTTTCTGCTTAATGATAGGGATACAAATTAATCTAAAAATACTTTTGACTCTAAAACAACTTTTTCCTTACTTGTCCAGTGGGATATAGGAATTCAGAATGGATCCTGCCATTGCCTTTGTGCTGGCATTATCACTAACTGTCCCCAAGCTGACTGTGCCGGACTCTCCACTTAGACTGTACCGTTCTTTCTGTACATCTGCTTGTACTTCCAACCTTAAAGAGAGGGGGTATCAGAAAAAGACAAAAATTATACATAATATCAGCACTACTATGAGAATGCTTATCTTCAAATAATTGAGTAACAAGAAACTAATTTAGAGACAAGTATAAACATTATTTTTTTCAGTTTCCTTTTATTTGATTATTCAAATTCTACTGCAGTACACCGAATAGTACCAGTCATCGAATAAAACGGGAAAATTAGCTGTCTGCCAAGTAAGGTAGTTACAGAGTAACACAAACAGAATAGAAAGGATTTTAACTTAAACATGCTCCATTATTCTCACTTAGGGTGTGGCACTCTGCTTCCCCTATTTCAGTGCAAAACACCAAATCTGAATACATTAAAAACCATTCTAAGATCAATGAATCAAAAAATTCTGGGCATCTATATATTAAAAATGGTTCTAAATTTAACACTTGACTCCTAAAAAAATAATAATATACACCACTATAACTTAAGAGTTTGTGTTTAAAAGCACACTACCTAAAAATAACTATAACTGATTTATCTTTTAATTCATGTATTTTCCCCTACATTTAAAAAACCCCTAAAGCTAATAAAAGTGAATTAAAGTAGAAACAAGAGAAGATAAAAATGCTTAACTTATCCTACTTATCTACGTAGCTTTTGGTAAAAGACTTTGTGAGAATTAAGTAACCATTAATACAGAAAAGGGCCCAGGCAGACTCTCTTGGCTTCAGCCCATGCACTCCTGACATCCTGACACCACCCGTCCCTGTAGGCTTCAGCCAGTGTCTCATTTCCGAACATCCAGCTGTGGCTGGCCCCCACAGATAGTAACTACAGGCTCAATCACTGCCTTTACAATGTTCGCCGGAGAAGCTCCAGCACTGACTCATAAAATCTGACAAGTGTAGTAAACAAAAAAATGGCATAATGTTATCCCTAAGATTTGGTTTTTACCTCATCAGATCTCCTCATTCACTGTTTACCACGAAATTTCATTTTCTGAAACCTTAAAACTTACTTGAAACCTTACTGTTTTCAACCCTGACACAGTAGGATTATATGTAATCATCGTGCTTTGTGTTCAAAATTCTCAGCTAATTAGTTCACAGTTAAAGCAAAACGAAACAATGCGCAGTTTTCTTACCTGTTGAAGCAGTTTCCCATGGCGCTTCCCGACAGGCTCCCTGTGATACTGGCTCCAGCGAGCGCCATGGTGCTGGCCGTCTCACTCAGGTTGTCCCGGATGGCTCCTATTCGATCCATGTGGCTCCCGCTTGCACTCAAACTGCCAGTCAAACCACCAACACTTCCCTCCCCTATGCTGGGGTTGTGTCTTGCTTCTGCTACTGAAGTTGTGTCTAAATGCAAATATTTCAAAGAAATTAGTGTGATTATTAATTTTCCTCTCCTTAAGAATCTGTCGTGATTTTCAGATAGGATCCATTTTCATATAAAGTGTAAAACATACACAGGAATAGAAAAAACGTCTGGAGGCAGGGACATATAACTAAGGGAAAACAGTAAAGGGAAACACCTCACAGAGCGAAGCTGGATTAAGGACTGGGCCTCAGTTTTGAATGGTCACTACAGACATATCTTGGAGGAACGGTGGGTCTGGTTCCAGACTACGGTAGTAAAGCAAACAACACATTAAAGGGAGTCATGAAGTTTTGGTCCTCCTAGTGTGTATACAAGTTATGTTTATACTGTACTATAGTCAAGTGTGCAATGGCATTATGTCTAAAAATTGTATATACCATTGATTTAAAAAATTCTTTATGGCTAAAAATTGCTAACCATCATCTGACAAGTCAGGATTGCCACAAACTTTCTTCAATTTGTAAAAATATGTAATGAGCTACAAAGTGCAATATAATGAAGTACCCCTGCACTTTAGAAGAAAATCTAGAAGATTTAAGAATTCTATAAAGAACTTAATTGTTGAAAATTTAGCTGATTTTGGAGGAAAATTATGTGATGGTTTTCAGTAAGGGTGTCTTGGGGTCAGTAAGAATGGGTCAAAAGTTGACTTCTGAATATATTCCATAGTTCCGATTGTCTATAAGTTATTATGAGGTCTGATACCATTATATCCAATCTTTCAGTACTTTTTCACATGCTTTATACTGGAGAATTTACTTATTAGCTCTAATATTTGAGCTCCTATTATATAACCCAACTCTGTTTCTAAGTGCTGGGACACAGTGAATCAAAGAGACAAAGATCTTGCCCTCAAAAGGCTTATGCTCGAATTGGGGAGAGCAATAAATACAATTATATGGTGACAAATGCTATGAGAAAAAATAAATCAGAATAAAGAGGAGTGAGTAGAAGGCAGAGAGAGTGATGAGGAGAGCATGCATCTGTGTGTGTGTGAGCCTGCATGCCTGTTTGCTGTTTTATATAGTGTAACGAGAGAAGCCCTCTCTGAAAAGGAAGTGAAGGAGTGAGCCATGAAATTATCTGGGGGAAGGGTAATCCAGGCAGAGGAAACTTCAAGTTTAAAAGCCTTGAGGTGGAAGTATGTTTGGCATCTCAGCATCAAGTACAGGAGTTATAAAATAGAGTGACAAGGGAAGAGTTCAAAGATGTAGCTCAGGAAAGACCACAGGTGGACTTATGGGCCATGGTAGGGGCTGTGGATTCCATTCCCTCACCCCGGTACAGTCAGAAGCACTGAGAGAATTCTGGACATAAGTTAGATCTAAGTAATGGATCATGTAAGAGGCTACTACTATAACACAGGCAAGAAGAGAATAGTTTGTACTAGTGGAACAGAGATGGTCAGACATGGTTGAATTATGGCTAAACATTGAAGGAACCAGCAGAATCTGCTGATGAAAAGGGGAGTGTAATCTTAAGTAAAGGTTTTAGCACAGCAATAGCAAGAATAAAGAGACTACTTAATGAGGTAAGGATGACTGAGAGGCCAACAAGTTTTAGAGTGAAGAGTTTGGTTATAGAGAAGTCAAGCTTGCAATTCTTATTAAGACACTCAAGTGCAGATTAAAGAGAAGAGTTACATGTACAAACTGAAGCTCAGAGGACAGGTCTGGCCTAGATATAAATTTAAGCCATCTGTCTGTATATATTATTTAATAGAGATTACCTAGGGAGTGAGTATAGATAAATCTGAGAATGAGCCCTGGGAAACTCCAAAATTCAGAGGTTAGGAGAGGAAAATGAATCAGCAAACAAGACTGAGAAGAAATGGCTGCAAGATAAGAGAAGACAAGTAAAGAAAATGTTTTAAGAAGGAGGGCATGCTCTATCATGTCATAGAAAGATGAAAATCAAGAACTGACCACTCTATTTGCTTCATGGAGGTGCCTGGTGACTCTGCTTTGGTGGAGTGGTAGAGAGGAAATTTTAGATTGGTAGGGACCAAAATCTAATTGGAGTGAGTCCAAAAGAAAATGGGAGGTAGGAAATAGAACATTATCTTTGCACACATGCTTGATTACAGATAAACCTTAGCTTACTGCACTTCAAAGATAGATATATATATGTTTACAAGTGAAATAAAGCAAGTGAAGTCGCTCAGTTGTGTCAGACTCTCTGCGACCCCATGGACTGTAGCCTACCAGGTTCCTCCGTCCATGGGGTTTTCCAGGCAAGAATACTGGAGTGGGTTGTCATTTCCTTCTCCAGAGGATCTTCCCAACCCAGGCATTGAACCCTGATCTCCCGCATTGTACGCAGACACTTCATTGTCTGAACTACCAGGGAAGTCAAAAAGTAAAAGGTTTGTGGCAACTCTGCTGTGCGCAAGTTTATCAGCGCCATTTTCCCAACATCATTTGCTCACCTGGTGTCTTCGTGTCACATTTCAAACTCTTTCATTATTATTGTATTTGTTATGGTGATCAGTGCTCAATGATCTCTGATGGTACTACTGTCATTGTTCTGGGGTGCCATGAACTGTGCCCATATCTGACACATATATACTAACAATTGATAAATGTGTGTGTGTTCTGACAGCTCCACTGACGATGGGCTGTTCCCCCTTCTCTCTCCCTTCTCCTTGGCCTCCCTGTTCCCTAAGACACAACAATATTGAAATTAGGTCAATTAAAAACCCTACAATGGCCCTTAAGTTTTTAAGTGAAAAGAAGTGCACATCTCTTACTTTAAATCAAAAGCTAGAAGTGATTAAACTTAGTGAGGAAGGTTCTTTTAAACGTCAGAGCAGGCTGAAAGGCTAGGCCCCTTGTGCCATTTAGCTAAGCTGTGAACACAAAGGAAACAGTCTTGAAGGAAATTAAAAGTCCTACTCCAGTGAACACATGAATGATAAGAGAGCAGCATAGCCTTATCGCCGACATGGAGGAAGCTGTAGTAGTTCGGACAGAAGATCAAACCAGCCACCACATTCCCTTAAGCCAAAGCCTAACCCAGAGCAAGGCCCTGCCTTTAATTCTACAAGACTGAGAGAAGTGAGGAAGCTGCAGAAGAAAAGTTTGAAGCTAGCACTGTTGGTTCATGAGGTTTAAGGAAAGAAGCTGTCTCTGTAACATAAGTGCAAGGTGAAGCAGAAAGTTCTGATATAGAAGCTGCAACAAGTTACCCAGAAGATTTAGTTAAGATACTTAAGGAAGGTGGCTATACTAAATAATAGATTTTTAAGATAGAGGAAATACCTCCTATTGCAAGAAGATGTGATCTAGGACTCTCATAGCTAGAGAGAAGTCAATGCCTGGCTTCAAAGCTTCACAGGACAGGCTGACTCTCTTATTAGGGGCTAATGCAGCTGGTGACTTGAAGTTGAAGCTAGTCAGTGCTCATCTACCATTCCAAAAATCCTAGGGCCCTTAGGAATTAGGCTAAATCTACTCTGCTTGTGCTTTATAAATGGAACAACAAAGCCTGAATGACAGCACATATATTTACAACATAACTTACTGAATATTTTAAGCCCACTATTGAGTCCTACTGCCCAGAAAAAAAAGGATTCCTTTTAAAACATTACTAGCTCACTGGCAAGGCATCTGGTGACCCAAAGCTGTGATGGAGATGTATGACAAGATTAATGTTTTCATGCCTGCCAACTCAACATCCATTCTGCAGCTCATGGATCAAGGGTTCATTTCAACTTTTAACACTTTATGATTTAAGAAACACATTCTCTAATGCTATAAATGCCATTCATCAGCAACAACTATTCCTCTGATGAATCTGAACAAAGAAAACTGAAAACTTTCTGGAAAGGATTCACCATTCTAGATGTCATTAAGAACTTTCACAATTCCTGGCAAGCGGTCAAAATATCAACATTAAGTGGAGTTGTAAAGAAATAACAAAAAAGTTGATTCCAACCCTTATGGATGATTCTGAGGGGTTAGACTTCAGTGGAGAAAGGAACTGCAAATGTGGTAGAAATTGCAAGAGAACTAGAAGTGGGGCCTGAAGATGACTGAACTGCTGCAATCTCATGATAAAACCTTCATGAATGAGGAGTTGCTTCCTATGGATAAGCAAAGAAAGTGGTTTCCTGAGATGGAATCTACTCATGGTGAAGGTGCTATGAAATTGCTGAAATGACAACAAAGGATGTAGAATATTACATAAACCGAGCTGATGAAGCAGTGGCAGGATTTGAGAGGACTGACTCCAATTCTGAAAGAAGTTTTACTGTGGGTAAAATGCTGTCAAACTGCACTGCATGTGAAATCATTTGGGAAGGGAAGAGGAAGAGTCAATTGCTATAAAGTTTTATTGTTGTCTTATCTTAAGAAACTGCCTCAGCTACCCCAGTCTTCAGCGACCATCACCCTGATTAGTCAGCGACCATCAACATCAAGGCAGGACTCTCCGCGGGCAAAAAGAGTATGACTTGCTGAAGGCTCACATGATGACTAAAATTTTTTTGGCAGTAAAGTATATTTAAGTTAAGATATTTTTAGATGCAACGCTATTGCACATTTAACAGACTATAGTGTAAACATAACTTCTATATGCAGTGGGAAACCCCAAAATTCATGTCTTGCTTTATTGTGATGTTTACTTTATTGCAGTGGTCTGGATCAGAACGTGTAACACCTCCAAGGTATGCCTGTACTTCCATGAAACAACTTCTTTAATAAGAACTTTTGGAATTTCTTTAAGAAAAACTTCCACACTTTAAGTGTAACTTATACTCCTACTGGTAGCCTACGATGGCCTTTATATGATCCATTTTTTAAAAAATAATGCCTGTTTCTTTGAATAACATTAAGTGAAGGTACTTTCTACTCACTGAGTATCTGCATTTCTTCTTTTATGAATTGCAGTTCTCTTCTACCCTTTTATTACTGATTTGTAATGCTTTACACAAAATTAAAGATTAAAAGTCTAGACTTTCTAAGATACTAGATTTCTGTTGGAGGTTACAGGTACCCAAAACCATTCCACCCTATTTCATCTGTGAATCTTTCCTCAGCAGCTCTTCTCTGATATACTTCTGGGTGAATACTATTAGGACTAGTAAGAGAGCAAAGCATGTTACCTACAGCTTCCCACTTACACTATTACCACTAGTAAGTACATTTTCTTCCTTTGCTGAAAGGACTTACCTACAGCTGTATTTGTTCCACCAACATTTATATCATTTTCATCATCAAACTCAATTCTGACTCCTTTTCCATTGCCTGCTGAGACTCCACAACCTCCGCTTCGACAGAGAGAAATTGGAACAACACCATAGACATAAGCTAACATAATAGGAACACCAATACCTAAAGAGGAATTAAATTGGTCATTACAAACCAAAAAATAAATCACAGAAACACACATTTTAGAAAGTTTTTTCAAGAGAAAGTGTACAGGAGAAAAGTGTTAGGGTTCTGTAACTCTTGACCAAAGCAGATTTACCCAACTATTAAAGGATGCAAGCAGATTCAAAGCTTCTAGCCCATCAGGTGACATATACGAGGTTATATATATAATCTTTCATGTGCCAGAGATCTAAACTTTCTCTTGGTGGGGAACCATTAGTAATTTACCAGCTATCCCTACAGCTAGCCTCTTAAGTTTATATTACTTGTAACCAATTTGGTTACTAAATGAGAGGCTTTCTAAGGGCTCAGCTTACTGTCCCTAAATAAAAGTAACTCTCTTATCTTTAACAATAAGATGCTCTAATTTTCAAAATTCTTACACAAAATTTTAATTCTATAAAATGTGACGTAATAACTATTTTTAAGTATTTCTTACCTACAGTTACTGCAGCTACAACGGGAGACACGATTACGGACAATGTTACACCACCTGCTATGGCCAAATTCCGTTTGTGCTTTGAAACATCCTTGCCTTCATATCGATTGTGAATCTTGAATTAAAAATAAAAATGGGGATGACGGATTAAAGAAAAATCATATTACATATTTAATTTAAATGAAATAGGCCTACATTTGCTGGAAGTGTAGAGTGATTTATCTTATAACTTCATAGTTAAGTGTCCAAATTCAAGGTAAATATATTATTGTTCTTAAATCATATTCTTATCATTTGCTCTTTATTAATAATTTGTTTACAAAGAACAGTGATTTAATAGGTTTTACTTTGTGTTTATTTTTAAACAGTCTTGAGTAAAAGTAGTCCTTATAATCTTATTCAGAAATAGGACAGATCATGTTTTGAACAAAGACAACATTAAGAACATTATTTTCAACATAGTTAGGAGCTGGACATTTGACCAATAGGATTACTTCTAACAAATGTATCATTCCACAGCCTTCTAAATAAGTATCCCTAAGTAAAAACTGGTTCTTGGAAGAGGTTTACACAGTCTTTGGAAAAAAGAAAAAAACCTGACCTTAAAAAGCAGTACTAATAAGTAAACATCACTAAAAAGAATGAATTTTTTCTCAGACCCCTTTTTATGAAGAAAAATATTATCAAATATTTTTGATAATAAGAGTCAGGATCCTGGACTCTTATTTACAGCTCAAAATAAGGGGTACAGAGAGACAAAAAGAACAAACAATCCTGCCAGAGGACAGCAGTCCTATCTACTTGGCATCTCTGCAGAGTATAGGTGTTACTAATAAACAAAACTTAATATTACCATGGAAGTTGCTTGTGAGATATATGAACTTCAGAAATAGCTCAGTATCTTTGTTCTTGTGATTTCCAACGGCTAAAACTAACAAAAGTACATTCCCCCCTGTTTCAAGACAGATTCAAAACAGCCTCAAAAGTGTACAGGCAGTCTCTAAAGTAAAATACCTGACTTAAAAACAGTATTACAGATGAAACAAAATAACATAATCTATCATTACCATGTGGTTATTTTGAAGGCTGTAAAGTACAATGAATCATGTGGGATGTTTTAAACAGTGAGAAAGCTGGGGTGGGGAGATGGGCAAAGAAGGCGTGAACAAGGAACATTTCTATATTCTAGTCAGAATCCTGTTTTCCAGAATGGACTGTATGTTTCAAGGAATGGGCCTCTACACTTCCCGAACAGTCCATACAGGCAGAGATGGCCAAGTTTCCCAAGGCACCTTTCATTATTCTCCAGTATTCCTTGCCACTCCTATTACTAGAAACTTAGCAGTGAAGCAGAAAAAAGCCAAAGCTAAAAACTGATGGAACAGATTTGCAAAAGCAGGCAGCTGAGTCTTCCAGAAAATTCCGCATCTTCAAGCACTAATGTTCAATTACAGTGATCATATCATCCTCCTAACTTCTGGTTCAATTTTTTCTGTTTTACTGTTTTGTGTCACATTTTCTATTTGTTATTGTAAAAAAAAAAAAAAAGCTCACTTTTAAGTACTTTATCAATTTTATAGGTTTTCCTGGGCTGGTTTGTATCCCTAAACACCACAGAGAACATGATTTCAACAGAAAACTAATGCATCAACTTGCAACCATTTGAGGACACATCTGAAATAAGGAGACTTGTTACTGCACTTAAGATTGAACAATGAGGTAAATAATCTCTCCTCTATAAATTATTTGTAGGTATGTACAGTACAACAGTCTCTCTTCCCCTTCTACTTCAAAGTATCTGAATAGTTTTGTTTTTAGCAAAACCTTGCTTGGACAACTCTATGAAAAATTAAAATCTGTTGTTATGTTTGGGACTTTAACAATTAAGTTTAGTTACTTAAAACCTTCTGAAATAAACATTTGGCCCATAAATATCTCTGTTTGGCCTCAGTTTTGAGCTAATTAAAAAACAACATGTACTATTATTTCTGACTATAAAAGTATGATGAACCTTACCAAAAAAAAAAAAAAAAAATCTGGTTGTTCTATGAAAGAGGATCAGCCTTGTCTTAAGTTTTGTTCCAAAAGTCGGATCTAGCATCAAATGAAACAATTTAAAGGAAAATGGATTCTGACTCAACGTAAGAATTTTCAGTCCAGCTCCCTGACAGCACGATGGGCTGTTGGTGGTTTCCCCACTCCTGAAGTGCCCAAACGGCTAGCTTGAAATTTATCAGAGATCTTACACAAAGAATTTGGGCATCTGGGTTTAAATCCTAGCTCTGCTTCTCCCTGTGTAACTGAAGATAAATTACATAAATTTTTCAAAACTTCAACATTTTAACATAAATTGAGGTCAAAATGAGTCAAAGTATATAAAACATCTACCACACAGTTAAAACTCAACAAATGTTAGTTCCCTTTTTAAATATTCCTGTACTTTGTTCTGCTTGGTGCAGGGTTGGGATTAGATAATTTCTGAAGTTAGTTCTCAGAACTGAGATTCTACTAATTTAGGGAGCAGCAAACTTCTTAACCACTTCATAAATTATTCTTTTAACCTTTCAATAAAAAATCATTTGCTTAGCTAATGAAGTATAATTCATCACTCAAGACAGTGGCAAATACTGGGCATTCAGACTTTCACAAAATGATTGTAATCCATAAAACTGCCTATTTACTAAGAGCAATAAGAAAAAAATCTTTGAAGTGGAAATAACTCAGGAACTGATTATTCTTTTGCCTTGAAGGCATAGATTATTTATCTATTAACTTCATAAACCTGAGTGTACAAGGATACAGGCATGAGAAAAATGTCAGATATGTATCCCTTAATATTTTATATGTAAAGTTTATAATGCAAATGTGCTGAAGTGTTCAGATTCACATAATTTTCAAGTAAGTCTACTTTTCATGCAGACATACAAGCTTGCCAAACACTGAAAATGTATTATCTTATGGAAAAAATAGTAATTATTTGATATTTAAGATGCTAAAAATGACCTGTCTTTCAAACAAACAAAAAACAAAACAAACACAAAGCAAAACCATCAGTCTTAAATTTAAAGATTAAAGATGAGAAAATAAATTAACAAGGAGTCAAGCATTTTACCTTCCGGCCCACATACACAGGAATGCCAATGATCATGGCAGGGATAGCAATGCCAGCTATTAAGGCAATTCCTACGGGAGCACCAACAAGTGTGCCCAGCTGCCACAAAATTTTCTTCTTTCGGCTCCAGGGTTTCTTCCCCCAAAAAGTACATCCTGATGGACTAAAGGAAAAAATTACAATGTAAAGTAATTGCTGCAAAACATCACAGTAACAACTGACTACAGTACATTCAGCAATGACTATAAAATTCTCAAATTTAGGAATGAGGGGTTTTCCCCTTTCTTTGAATTCTGGGTTTATTAAAAGCTAAAAAATCAAAGTAAGAACCACCATAAATTATATTGAAAGGATACTAATAGCTGGGATTCAGATTAAACATTCATTCCTTATCTTCCATTGGCCTCAAAACCTTAGGTTTGTCTTTGAAGAGTAAATTTATGCAAAATATGCTTATTTTATCCCTGTTTTAAGACACAAAATTATCTGAATATATCATAAATTCACTCTGTAACCTAAATGAGGATATTTATATCTGAGAAAATCAAATGGAAATATTTGTGACCTAGCATAATTAGATATTAAATGCTAACTTTCTAGTTTAACAGAAACAAAGCCAGGAATTTCCTGGAGGTCCAGTGGTTAGCACTTGGTGAGTTCACTGACCCAGGTTCAATTCCTGGTCGGGGAACTAGATTCCACAAGCTGTGTGGCATGGCCAAAACAAAACAAAACACAAAGCCAAACAAAAAAAGAAAAAATTTCCATTTCCTATTTTTGACTAGCTATTAATCTCAAATGACTGGCATAATAATTGGCTTCCTGTTAAATTTAAGTAGCTAGAATAAAATAGATCTCTTTAATACTAAGGATAATACTTTTTCAAAAGAAAAAGTCCTTTTGTCTTACAATATAAAATTATATTTAGATATAAGTAGCCCTTTCTATAAGCTTACCTTAGATAATGTAAATCTGAGATTTCTTTCATACACAACCAACAAAACTCACAACCACAGACAGCACATGTCATGTGATTACAGCTCCCATCATTCATCTTTATTATATAAGCAGCACATCGTGGACATGGTTTTATATCATCAGCTATTAGGAAAATAGACATGTTAGTATATAAAACTTATCTAAAAACAATATTTTCTAGTAGATAATCAACTATAGCATTGCCAAAAATTCTTAACGTGTATAGTTTGTTAACTGATAGCTTTAGCCTGCTATTTTCAGTATATAAAGCACTTTTTTCTCCCCTTTCAAGAAAAGGAACACTTTTACATTAGATTTTCAAGTTGTAAACATTTTTCAAACAGCAGCAGAACAATGAGAACAAAAAATAGCAAAATAATAAAAAAAGAATTGAGAACCAAAGGCAGCTCTAGGCAAACTGGAAACTATATAAGGTTTGTCTTTGTTCTTCCCCCACAGCTGTCTTCAATGAGCAGCACTTCAAGTCCTAGAACTTTTTTAACCATCTCCACTTAAAATGTATTCTCCAGTCACTAGGGGTAAAGAATCTGCCTGCAATGCAGGAGAAACAGGAAATGTGGGTTCAATCCCTTGGTTGGGAAGATCCCCTGGAGAAGGAACTGGCAACCCACTTCAGTGGGAATTTCTTGACTGGGAAATTTCATGGACAGAGGAGCCTGGCCATGTGGTCACAAAGAGTCAGGCATGACTGAGCAACTGAGCACACACATAAGTAACTAAAGGCTATAAACAGTAAGGCATGCCAGTATGCAGCTGCTGCTGCTAAGTCGCTTCAGTCGTGTCCTGTGCAACCCCACAGATGGCAGCCCACCAGGCTCCCCCATCCCTGGGCTTCTCCAGGCAAGAACACTGGAGTGGCTTGCCATTTCCGTCTCCATGCCAGGATAGCTTTAGCTGATTCTACAGAGGACAGTTTAGGTATATTTGGTTCTTCCCCGAAATGCTTCTGACACAATACCTACAAATTATTATTAATAATACCTTTGGAGTTCTACCCTAAAATCTTCAAGAAAGGAAATAAAACAAATGAATCAGTGAACGAGCAAGAAAATCCATGACCATTATATAAAATAACAAGTGTTGAATTTAAAGTTTATTTATTTTATTTATTTTAAATTCAACTTTAAATACTGAGAAAGACTTCTTTTTCTAGTAGCATAAAGTACATGACTCTTTTAATATGCTGCTGGTAGGAATATAAATTATTTTTTTAATAAATTTCTGTATTTTCCAAGTTTTTTCTTTTAATAATCAACGAAAAAAGTAAATATTTTTCTAAAAATGACTGAATTTCCAATAAAAAGTGAAAATTCTATGAATGTACGATGGTCAGACTTTTTCTAATTTTTGAGATTTATGATGTATGTTTGCTCATGTATAGATTTCCAGGCAACTTTAAATTTCTAGTCAAAGACAAAAGTTTTCTTAGTGTACTCCCCACCAAGGTATGATTTTGAATCCCTGATTCTGGAATTGGTAATATCGAGAAATAAAAACTGTATTTCATAAAACAAGTAAATGAAAAAGATCCAAAAAATACTAAACTCTGTAACTGTGTGATATTAGTACAATTAGAAATAATCTCTAAGGAATATTAGTATTTAAAATAATTGCTAAGCTTTGCATAAAACACCTTTATTTTAAACAACAGTTTTGGACCATCTTCAGCTATCAGTCATATAAATCATCTGCGACACTTTTTTTTTTCTTTCTATTTTTGGACAATAAAATCTTTCCAACTCAATACCACTTTCTTCTACAGAAAAAAATGAGCGCTCCTGGGACAGAAATGTTAACACGTAGAACAAAATTAAAAGGAGACGAGGGACTGAATATTTATTGCATTTTTTAATTAAAATAACAGGTGTTCTGTATGTGTAAAATATTTTACTAGGAGAAGTTAGCTGTAAATACCTGCTGCTCCAGACTCTTGACTGTAACTAATGGATGAAGAACGTATAGTTCTCAGGCGTAAACTCTGAGCCCTCTCCTGTCGAGCAGCATCACAGGTCTGATTGGGGTGCCAAATCTGCTTACAGTGGTAGCAAAACTCTGTTCCACAGCCTTCTCGCCCGCAAGTTAATTTTGGACAGCTAGCACATCCAAATGCTATCACAGCATACCTGTAAAGAATAAGAAAAATGATTTAAAATGTGATGCAAAATAAGAGATATTCATTAAGTTAAAAAAATTATCCAGTTTAAATGTTATTCTTGAAAACGTTTTATATTTATGCATGAGCTGACAGTCATAAACTCATGAAACCTCAAACTATCTTCCCATCAACATAAAAATCAGGAAAAATAAGCAGTTCACCAAAGACAGAGAAATGGCTAAAAAACATTGTTAAACTTTAATTTTCAACTTTTAACTATTCCTAATTTTATAAAAATTCTATTAAATTAGCATTGTATGCACATAGAAAAGACTAAAAATACACCAAAAATCTCAACAGTAGTTTCCCTGGTATTAGGGTTTTTTTCTTCTTTATATACTTATGAGGCCAATTCATACATTTTGTGTGTATCTTGTATTTATGCATAAATTCTCGTATTTTTGTTTTTAAGATACATGGCAGAAATAGTCTTTGGTACCAATTAATTTCTTAATTCTCAATCAGGAAATGTGTAGTTTTTTTGCTGCAGATAAAAGACTGAGAACAGCAGATTTGTGACTAATATCTCTTCTCTGAGTTAAAATTTTTGGCACTTTAAGAATTTCTGACTTAAATAAATTCTGGGCACTCTTAGATGTTTATCCCAGAGAAGTAAAAAGTTACATTTATACAAAAGCCTATACACAAATGTTTAGAGCAGCTCTGTCATAGCTCTAAACTGGAAACAGCCCAGATGTCTTCAACAGATGATGGTTCAACAATTTATGATACATATATACATTGGGATAGTATTCAAAAACAAAAGTGTTGATACACTTAACAACTTGGATCAATCTCTCTGGGGTATTATGCTGAGTCAAAAAAGTCAATCTCAAAAAGTTATATACTTATGATTCCATTTATATAACATTTTTGAAATGACAAAATTTTAGAAATGGAAAACAGATCTGTGGTGGCCAGAAGACAGAAATGGGGTGGGGGCAAGGAGTGGGCAGACTCAAGGTGGATGTATTTAAAAAGCGAGATCTTTTAATATGAGCGATCCTTCTGTGATGGAATTGTTCAATACTTTGACTATGGTGGTGGGTACACAAACCTACAGGTGATACAACGATATATAACCAAAGATATACACAAAAATGAGTACAAGTAAAACTAAGGAAATCTAAACAAGAAATTGTGTCAATATTGATATCCTGGTTGTGATGTTGCTTTATAGCTTTGTAAAATTATACTATTGAGGAAAACTGTTTGAAGGATATACAGAATATCTCTGTACTATTTCTTACAACTACACAAAAGTACTATCAATCATCTACACAGACCTTTCAATTGACAAGTGTAGAGTTTCTGGTTCTCTCTGAAAGAAAACAAGTCATCTATGCATAAGAGGCTTAGGTAAATATCAAATATTTTTGCCTAGAAATTTAGAGGCGTTTTCAGGGCTTCTCTTGTTACTGGCAATAAAATTTAAATACTAGCTGTAACAGAGATTTTTATTGAATTTCAAGATAATCTATTAAATTATGCAAAATATTAAGAGTAAGGAAGCTTCTCTAATTTCGGACCTCTTGCCCCCTTAGAATCTTACCTTTAAACTTAAATTTTATACATTAAATTCTAATTTATTTCTGATAGGCCATTTTCTAGTTACCATCATCTATCATAAACATGTTCAAACATGAATGAATTAAGGCAGTTTAAATCAACACAGGGTAATCTAGGAAAATTTTGTTTCCCTGAGCGCTAAGATTTCCCTGAGGACTTATTCATTGCAGTCTCAATAAAAAGAAAATAATTCTTCAAAGACTCTTTATTTTCTCCCAAGTTATAACCTTAAGAAGTCTTTATAAAAGTAGTAATTTTGGTGAAAAGAAAATGGTATTCTCTTCTAAATCTCTTCTCTACCCTAATTTTTCTTGAAAAAAGGAGAGAAGAGGAGGGACAGAATGGGGAGACCTGTGTGTGTAGGGCACAATGGTAAGACCAACTATTTTTTTAAGTCAATCACAATTTACAAAAGCAGAAGAAAATTTTAAACTACCAGACTTCACTTCTGCCACTTATTACTTGAATTAAAGTTACACATAAACTGCCTACAACTAAGTTTTCCCAAACATCTAATGAAGTGAAGTCACTCAGTCGTGTCTGACTCTGTGACCCCATGGACTATAGCCTACCAGATTCTTCCATCCATGGGATTTTCCAGGCCAGAATACTGGAGTGGCTTGCCATTTCCTTCTCCAGGAGATCTTCCCAACCCAGGGATTGAACCCAGGTCTCCCGCATTGTAGACAGACGCTTTACTGTCTGAGCCACCAGGGAAGTTCTTAAACATCTAATAGGGATTCACTAAAGTTTGGCCTCCCTGGTGGCTCAATGTTAAAGAATCCACCTGCAAATGCAGGAGACACCAGTTCGATCCTTGGGTTGGGAAGATTCCCCTAGAGAAGGATATGTCAACCCACACCAGTATTCTTGGAAATTCCCATGGACAGAGGAACCTGGTGGGCTACAGACCATAGGGTCACAAAAGAGTCGGACACAACTTAGTGACTCAACAACAAAAGTCTGGCTTAGCCTCAGTATTCAGCCAAAAACAGCTTCAGCTTTGGCCTTGACCTTTTAAGGCCAAATGAGCGCTTCAGTGACATTTCTAGTACCTCTGCATTTAGAGAATGAGATGGTTGGACGGCATCACTGACTTGATGGACATAAGTTTGAGCAAGCTTCGGGAACTGGTGATGGACAGGGAAGCCTGGCATGCTGCAGTCCATGGGGCTGCAGAGAGTCAGACACAACTGAGCAACTGAACTGAATAACCACTATCATTTCTACATCCATATAAATAATGTATGTCATTTAGATTAAACATTAGTATGTGAATATTCATTTTAAAATAAATGCTGAAAGCCTTTCTAAGACATAACACAGTAGAAATCTAATTGCTTTAAATGATGAAATTTTACTGGACAACTTAAGTATAGAAATGTACACTGTGCTGCAAGAAGAAGATGTAATATTTAGTAATGATTGTGAAAGCCAAATTTAGATACAAACTTAAGAGCTTTCAAATTATTAAACAGGGAAACATTTATAGTAAATATGAATGTCAAAATTGTTTTAACTAGATAAATTTAGGAAGAAAATATTCTTTCTGAGCAAACAAATATATATAAAATATATGAAGCAGTTTAGCAGAAATTGGGCTAAATCGTAATTCTAACCTTTGTAGAGGCCGTTTAGTATACTAGTATATCGCTAAGCAGAACTTTTAAGAACTGACAATTTCTAATTAGTGACATAGACTACTGAGAGACAGTCTTTCAAGAAAAATTCTTTTTTGGAAATTCTTCACATCATGATGAGAATTAAAAGAAGAATGTCATTTTTGCCATTTCAAAATTCCATAAGTTCCAAAATCTAGCAAAATATCCATAAAACACGCTATAGCAAGAAAAGGGAGGACTCAAAACATAGTTTCTTCTCAATAATCAAATTTTCAAACAGCTTTATAAATTCCTTTAGGATGAAAATTTCTTACAGTTTTGAGTCTAGAGACTTAAGTTTGTTGAAAATGACTGCTCGTAGATAGTGCTTATCTATTTGGAACATTTAAAAATATGCAGTAATCATCAGGAGAAAACTAACAGTTGACATGTTAGAGTAATAATCAGTCCTAGCATTATGATGTCAAACATTTAATATCTGATTGCTAAAAAACAGGATTACCTCTAATAATACTAACCAAATATTTTAATGACTGTGAATTCTGATAACCATAAAAGTTAGGGTATTTTGTCTAGAAAGTTTTTCTTATGCTAATAATTACTGAGTGTTTACTATGTAAGTGTTCCATCTTTATACATATTCAATCCTAATAGTAACCGTTAAGCACATTTCATCATTTTATTGTGTAATATATCAAGGAATTAAATGTCCCGAGCATTCACATATTTTGAAAACAGAATGACAGGACTCCTGAACATGATTTTCATTGTGTGGGAGCCATGCTCTTTTTACATTAGAAAATAACTCTCAAATTATAATTGAAGCAAATGGTAAAGTATTTGCTTTAAAGAAAATTTTCAATGCTCTAGTACATTAGGTATTATCTGTGAAAATAACACGCTCAGCAGTTCAAAGAAATAACTGAATAATATTAGTTAACCAACTAAAAGATCTCTAGCTTATACAGTACCCAAACCATGGTTCAGAAAACAGTTCTATTTCCTTTTATGATTCCTTATTTAACTCAAATCTTAACTTTCCATCTCTATTTTTCAGCTAAAGGTCTCCAGTTACTTGAAATGCTTAAACTTTTCTACTTAGCAGGGGTGGAGAGATAGGAAGAAAGTGGGGAAGAGAGAAAGGAGCTGGAACAGAAGAGTTTTTTCAGAAATATTTCTATTTGTTGGATTACTAAAGGTGATCCATACTAAGAAAGAACTCAGTGGTAAAGTTAGGACATACTGAGCAAAATTATTATTTTTTTTTACTATAGGATTTGCTAAGATAATTTTTTATTTTTTATTAATTTTCACAATGTGTGTTGGTTTCTGTCATGCAACAATGTGAATGAGCCATAATGATACATATGCACCCTCCTTAAGCCTCTCTCCCTTACCCCCACCCCACCCTCTAGGTCATCACAGAGCACCAGCCTGGGCTCCCAGTGTTATTCAGCAATTTCTCCCCAACTATCCCCTTCACACACGATAGTGTGTATGTGTTGATGCTACTAACATACCAATTGTGTACATAAATAGTAAACATTATTTTCTAAATTTATCTGACCAAGACATCTATTTCCTGGAAGTATTTTGCAATACAAGAGGTTCCATAAAAAAGCACTGAGGAAGTAGGAATACCAACTAGGGTTGTATATTCCACCTAGAGCAAATTCTTTATGAAGGAACAAGTAAGAAGAACAAACTGTACCTAACATGAAATGTAATCCTAAGAAAGATATAATAATCTCAATAAATGTTTTAATTAAAAAATGAGGGGAAAAAAACTTTAATCCAGGAGTCCAAGGTAATTTCTCCCCAAAAGCACAAAGCCTTAATTAACAAAATCTGTAAAGAACAAAAAAATATAATCAGAAACACTGAAATCAGTTGGTCCAGTTAAGGGGAAAAGTCAGGTTTTACACTCAAATCAAAAGGCTCATGATTCCACTAGCAAGAAGTTATTATTATTCTGTGGAAAAGGAGTGATTTAATTTATGTATTTGAGAGACAGTCTAGACAGAGCGAGGCTCATTTCCTGGTTCCTCCTTTCAGGATCTGCTTTCCTAGATAGGATGCTTTCTGTTCTGCTTTCCTGTACATGCTGCAGGGAAGGTCTACAGTTGTCGAGAACTGCCCAAACTATTTGCAGAAGTCTGTCTAATTTCAGGATGGGGTGTTACCAAGCCATTTAGGATACATATCTAAAGCTAACTTCTTTAGCTGACTCATTAGTAACAGAAAGTTGATATGTCTCCTGTGTCTTATATATCAACTCAGTTCTTGTTTTCTAAGGCACATGTATTTGTTTCCTTGGGAGAAAATCAAAGTTGGATCTGTTTTCTGTTATAAAATTTCTAAAAGGTTAGCTTACAAAAGCATTTCCAGCATGTCAAAAGTTGGGCAAGTTATGGCTAAAACCCGAAGAGGATGGGAATGAGAGTCATACAGACAGCATAAAATTCTAAAAATACATATTCTTTAGTTCCTAAGCCTATGGTGCAATTCTTTTTTATCCATTATTAACAGTTTCTTCCACCAGAGTAAGTTATTATTTAGAGCCATTTAAATGTCAGAAAATCCACTCAAAGCTTCACAAACCTGATTACAGTTGAGCACATTACTTTAAAATGGTTTATTAACTGTTCCTAAGATATACAATTTATATTAATCCATACAGTCAGATTTGTTCATTCAATAACTTTATCGATCATGGGGTGAACCTGTGGTTATAAAGAAAAAAATACTTTTATTTTTGTATTTGTCTTCCTGCTCACAAATATTAAATCACTTTTTATATTCTAGTAAAATAAATGTTCCTGCATATTCAAAGCTCCCCAGTAAAGTCAGAAGTAGTCACAGGAGATGACATGGATAATGTATGCTAATGGTAGGGTAGTCTTAGCCAACTGAAACAAGTGATGACAGATACCAAAATGCCAATTTTTTTGCCATTTACCTAGACAATATACAAACTAAGTCTCCTAGGCAGAAGGTAATAGATATTTTTATCCAAGACAGATTTTATGCTTCTCCTCCTACACGTCCCTCACCACAATCCTTTTCCTCAGCCATGGCCATGGCCAGATTTTTCTCTGAACTTGTACAGACCAGCATGTTCAAGAAGCAGTCCAGCTAACTTTACCCTGATTAAATCACCACAGAGGTTTGGCCTCCCAGACTCCTTCTCAACAGAGGTTTTCAGAAATACATACTGTCCTTTAAACAAGCTTAATCTTCTCTGGCCCTCAGAAGAGTAGAAAGAATTTTAAGTCAGAAACCCTCAGAGATCTCAAACAGAAACCAGATCAGGTTTTCTTTTTACTCTGAGCTAAAAAGAATTATTTCTCAGTGTGTTAAATAAATCACAGGGGGAAGTAAAACTAGTGCCAGATACAGAAAATGGTCATTTTGATAAGTATCAAATGCAAGAGAAAAGACAAAATTTTACATCTAGCATTTCTGGAAAGAGTCTTTTAAGTATAATGTATTGAATACAATGAAAGGGATTAAAATACTACATGCATAAGCATGCCTGTAGTCTAACATATACTGTGAGTTAAGCATTGTTATGAATAACTGCCAACAGCCAGATATTTATCAGTATCCCTTGTGCCAGATTTCAGCAATAAATGTAGTTTAAATAAAAAAATTTCCCTCTGCAAATCCAAAGATTTTAGTAAGTTCCAAGAGCGAAGAGATTTTCATCTTTTGTTAATTATTAAAAATGCCCAGTTCCTGGCACATAGGTACATTAAATAGTTGAATAACTATCTGATTTTTAAAAAAAATAAAACTTTAGAAATGGAAATGAAGAACGATAAGTAAGAGATATAAAAAGCTTACTGTGTGCTCAGGATTACTCTAGCAATGGTATTAAAACCCTTCTCAACTCTTAAAACAATGTGATATGACATTTAAAATCAAGTCTGTCCACACTCATGCTAAGTACAACTGTAACTTTTAATACTGCATGATCTCATGCAGTATTCCATGTTATCAAAGTATACGTATAAATTTTGTCACAAGGTGACCTTTTCCACATAACACAACCAGAAAATCTACAACATAATCAAGTATACAAAATATGCTCTCAACAATCTAGTGTATCAGCATAAATCGAAAAAAAATGAAAATAACCTCTGTGGCATTTTCTTTGTCATTTGTGGCTAAGACTGACAACCACCAAAACCAAAAATTAATTTATAGCCAAATTAATCAAGGCTAAGGCTAATTCTTGTTCAACTTATATAACAAATCAAGTGGTTTTCATAATAAAACAATCTATTGAAGTGTTTCTATTATTTTATGTTAGTTTATATTTGAGTTAACATTCATGTCTTCTCCAAAATACTTAAAATACTAAGCCATTTTACTTTTTACCAATGAAGTCTCAATAAGAAAATGTGCAAAATACTTAAAAGTATAAGATTATGAAAAAAATTCAAATTTATGGAGAAATGTCATACCTATCAAAGGATTTATAAAGAATAATAAAATGAATAACCCCTGCATCTACCACACAAGTTAAGAACAGTATCAGTAGGGTGATCATTTAATTTGCAATCTAACTGGAACACCTGAAAAAGAAAGGTAATGCTATTAAAATGTACACCAGTACCATAATCATGGTTCCCTGGTGGCTCAGAGGTTAAAGCATCTGCCAGCAAGGCGGGAGACCTGGGTTCGATCCCTGGGTCGGGAAGATCCCCTAGAGAAGGAAATGGCAACCCACTCCAGTATTCTTGCCTGGAGAATCCCATGGACGGAGGAGCCTGGTGGGCTACAGTCCACGGGGTCACAAAGAGTTGGACACGACTGAGTGACTTCACTTTACTTCACCATAATCATGAATTGGAACTACCTTGGGCAAACCAGAATCTATTGTTACCTTACTTAGCTGTGGCTTGAGAAGTTCATTGATTATCCCTTGAAGTTCATATCCCTTCTTTTTCCTCACAAGAGGTAACCATGAAACTAAATGTTTTTTACCCACTTTACTGTTAATGAATATTTTTTGTTTGTTTCTTTGCTATTAAGAACATTCTTAAAGATGTCTTCTAAATAGATGTCTCCTGGCACAAAAGTTAAAGAGTTCCCTTATGGTCTTTTACTAGGAATGGATCTTCTAAGTTATAGGGTAAATGTATGTTCAACTTTATTAATATAATAGTAGGTGACCTAACCAATCACCCATATTTTCCTATAGTTTAATTTTTTTCCTTTTATTTATATAACTTACCTCTATAATCTGTTTTGACTTTATTATATGTTGTGACAATCTAATTTTTTCCCCTCAAATAGCTAATTTTCACAATTCTATATAGTGAATATCAATCCTTTCCCAGTTGGTTTGGCATGCTTCCCCCCAGATCAAGTTCTTACACAAGCAAAAATCTATGTCAGCCCTACTTACTGTGTTCTTTCAGGCTGACAGTATTGATATTATCTTCTATGATGACAAGATCCATCAACCCAGCACAAGAGAACACACTTATTTAGTGACCAGAAATCCTATGCTCTTAGATTTATTCTCTCAATCTCTCCTGGTCACAGGCTGTTACAGATAAGCATCCTTTTAATTTGTTACATCATTTTCTTTTAAAGTATTAAATGCTTAAAGGAACTTGTGAAGCACAACTTATCCTGGGGTTCCATGAAAGACAGAAAATCACACTTTCTCCAGATGAAATGCAATATACTTCTCTCTGTTTGAACTCCTGCTATAGGGATATTTGCTATAATGACTTGGATAAGCCTTTTTTTTAACCTAAAATTTGCAATTGACTTGAAATCTACTCTACTGAACGTGCACACCTGCACAGTGAAAACTATTCTTCAGGGGTCCATGGGATCAAGAGTGATATAACCACACCTAAACTGTTCTCTGCTTGTTCAAATTCTTTAAAGGCACTGTTCATTACCTCTATTTTCTTCCCATCTTTTTCTTGAGAATTTAACCCTTCAAATTTCCCAGAGTTTGCTTCTACATAGACCTGGAAGCACAGCAACTTTGGCCCAGTTTAGACAGTATTTTTAATGTATTATTTTGTGATTTATATTACAGTATGAGCATCCTACAGTATATAAGATCATAATACATATCTGATACTGAATAGTACCTCTGAGTCTTTCACACAACTAATGAATTCATAAAATGTTAAATAATTAGATAATATTTTTAATGCTTTATGTTACCCAGAAATCCTTGGTGGATCGTCAAGTGCTAGTGAGACCTGGGAAAACTGGTTGGAATTTGCACAGGCTATAAACATATTATTACTTTCTTATTTAAAATTACAGGATTCACAGACTAGATGCAACATGAAATTTGCTGCTCAGTAAGCTTTATAATAAATTTGATTAGTCAGAGTCCTCGAATTGTCATTTGATAAAGTGATTTGATAAATTATATTCCAGTCTTGTCTCTGATGACACCCAGATAATCTTGGAAGTTCTGGGTTTTCCCAAACTCTTAACTATAATCTCTGGCTTACTAATGGAATGCTAAATCTCACCTAGTCTTCATGGCTTTCATTATTCTTGAAAAGCCTATGACTATTTCTTCCTAGTCCTGACAACCATACATGGTAAGTGCTATTAACAGGGGCTGCTGTTAACATAACAACCAAAGACACAAGCAAAATTTTTATTTTAAATATTGGGAAAATATCTGTAGTTCACAAACTTGAGGCAAATGAAGTATTATATAACCTCCAGATCTTGAGACTAGTAAGTACTTACATATTCCTACAGGAACACCTCATACTGTGGCACACATTAAGAGGCCTTTCGAAAGGGTCATTTAAGTTTATACAAATAACTCCCCCACCAAAAGCAACCAACAAAATGTCTGACCATTTTATCTATTATACCAAGTAAAAATTCTCCAAGTGGATGGGGGAAATCAATATGACTAGATCCTGTACTCTACCATCTTATCCTTTTCTTCTGAAAATAGCCTATGTGAATACATGATGGAAAGACAATATAAAAATGAACATCTAACACGGTACCTGACACACAGTATATACTCAATCTATTTTTGCCTATTGAGTGAATTAACTACTTGCCATGTTAAGACTTTTAAGTAACAGAAAATTCATATTTTATCCATAGAGAAAAAAATAAATTCAAGAAAAATCAAACAAAACCTTCTTACCCACAGTCTGGAGCTGGACACCACCTACAATCAGGATCTGCAACGAGCCACCGTCTAAGCATAAATTCTTCATATTTTTCCATCAAGACATCATCACTTAATATCAAGCGGATATCATGGGGATTAAACCGTTCAGTACATTCTGGGCAACTGATATTAACTCTACTTTCAGAAATTTCTATCCTTAGATATTGTCGTAAGCAATCCACACAAGATCTATGATGACAAGTCATTATCTCAGGAAATCTGTCTTTAGAATGCCGCAAAAGGCACAAGGGGCACTCTATAAAGTCTCCAACTTGTTTGCTGATGGAAGTCAGCCCATTGTCAGAGGAGGTATTTGTAGAGAAAATGGAGTTCTTATCAGTACACATTTCAGAATGTATACTCTCAATACTTGCAATTCCATCCACCCCGCCATTCAGCTCCCTTGATTTACGTTTGTTATCCTTTTTCCTCCGAAACAGAGAGCCTATTGAAATTCTTCTTTTTTTGGGTGCCTTTTTGACTGAAGGCAAGCTCACAGATGAAGCAGAAGATTGAAGATCTCGATCTGAACCCATCTGCCGATGTAAACTCATGTCTAAAATGCTCATTAGAATTGAGTCAGGGTCTGTGTTTACACACAGCCCTTCATTATATTTAAAGATAAAATCTATTTCTTGTTCTTGCATTCAGATTAAGTCATGATGTTAGAAAATCCAACTTGGTTCCTTCAGAGAATTCTTGAAAGAGTTCAATTTATAGAAGACTTATCATGGATGTTCTGAAAAACAGAAGAAAACAAAACACCAAGATTATTTAATTGTATTCACCATGTACAAGTATTTTTAATAAACTTATGAACTCTCTATGAAACGTCAAACAAGTATGTACTTTAATCCCTGGTTTTTGGTTTTGATTTTTTAAAATAAGGCCAGTTTACGGCAGTGCCAATGCAGGAGATGTCATGATACGCGAGTTCAATCCCTGGGTCAGGAAGATCCCCTGGAGAGGGCACAGCAAACCATGCCAGTATTTTTGCCTAGAGAATCCCATGGACAGAGGAGCCTGGCGGGCTACAGTCCCTAGGGCTGCAAAGAGTCAGACTTAGCACGTAGCATGTTAGCAGTGATCAGTCTACAAGAGATATAAAATCAATGCTGATATAACAAAGATATTATTTAATCTAAAGAATCTAATCTGAGTTGACCTTATTATTAAAATCTTGTATAAAACTTCTGATTTTTATCATACTCAAACCTCAATGATTCCCACTGCCTTTAGGAGTTTTTTAAAACCTGACTATAAAATGGGCATGCAAATACGAAGGGCTGAGAAGAGCTTATACAACTCTGAAGAGCAGTGTGTATGTGGAGAGGGAGCAGATTCTCTTACACTGGCAGAAATAATGACTCATTATAAAGTTACAGTAATTAGGAAGACAGTGTGGTACAACACAAAGATGGATATGAAGACCAATGGGGAACAAAACACAGTCCAGGAAAAAAGTCCCATTTATACACATGAACACCTGACTTACTGTCAAAGGTGACCCTGCTGAGCATTAAGAATGGCCTTGTCAAAAACAAAACAAAAACAACATAGTACCGTTTTACTGGTTACCATCTGAGGAAAGGAACTTAACCTACAGGTAACCCTCTCCATAAAAATCAATTCCAGATGGTTAACAGATCTAAATGTGAGAAGTAAAATCTAACACTTCTAGCAGTCAGTAGAAGAGACTATTTCAATGAAAAGATTTCTTAAATGAAACATACTAAAGTACCTGCTGTAAAAGACTGTTAATTGGACTACAATAAAATCACAAGATAGTATTAAGGGAGTGGGAAAAGACATTTGCCACATAAAATTAATAAAGGACCAGTAACTGGAATATATAAAGAATATAAAAATCAAGACAAAGTAGAAAAATAGAAAAACATGTGAGGGATGTTCACAGGCTCTTGACAAAAGAATATGAAGAAGTGCTCAACGTTATTTGTTGTACACATCAAAGCCATACTGAAAGACACTGCACACCCGGAAGGATGGCTAAAATTTCAAAAGACATTTCCAAGTGTTAGCAAAGATGTGGACTGCTGATAGGAGTGTAAAATGGCATAACTACTTTGGAAAACTGTTCAACAGTATCTACCAAATTTGAACATATGGAAATTCTATTACTACAATATGTAACAGTATCTATTACATACTGATACTCCTAGATATGAATGCACAAGAGAAATGAACCCATACATGCATCAAAACACTCACATAACAATATTTATGGCAACACTAGTTATAACAAGCCCAAACACTGGACACAACCCATATTTCTATCAACAGAATGGATAAATAAATTGTGGTATATTCATTCCACTCTAGTATACCAGAAAGCAATGAAAATGAACAAAATACTGCTACTCATAAAACAAATATGAGTCTCTCATAAAAGGATGTGTGTGTATGTGCTGTGCTTAGTTGCTCAGTTCTGCTGACCCTTCGCAACCCCATGGGCCATAGCCTGCCAGGCTCCTCGGCCCATGGGGATTCTCCAGGTGAGAATACTGGAGTGGGTTGCCATGCTCTCCTCCAGGGGATCTTCCTGAAGCAGGAATCAAACAGGGGTCTCCCGCATTGCAGGCAGATTCTTTACCAGCTGAGGTACCAGGGAAGTCTGTGTGCTGTATGATTCCATTTAAATAAAGTTCAAAAACAGGTAGAGTTAAACTCTAATATATGTCGGAAGTCAGGACTATAGCTACCTTTTGAGAAATGGCACAGTACAGTGGTTACAAAGGTATATTCACTTTGTGATAAATCACTGACCTACAGACTCATGGTTAATGCGTTTTTCTGGGTGATCTTTATATCAGAATTAAAGGTTAAAAAAAAAAAAAAAAAAGCTCCCTGAGGTGACAGTCACACATATTCTTAAGAGAGTCACATTTACTTTTCTAACACAAAATCTAGAAAACCATTTCACTCAGGCAAACTTTATTCATGTCCAACAGTTTATACCTTCCCATCATCTGCTGCATATTCCCTTAATTCTGAGGGAAATACAGTGTAATGGTAGACTCAACTAAAATTTTCTGCATATTTTCTTCTCACAGTTATTAATTTCTCTTGCATCTCAAAATGCTTTCTGTACTCCAGGGTTCAATATACGTATCCAAAAACAGACTATCTTGGGGATCCTAAGAATTTATCACTTAAAACATTAAACCAGTGGTCACCTGGAGAATTTTTCAAACACACTTTTAGAAATTTGATACCCACGTAATTTATTATCCACGTCAGAACCGAGTAAGAGTGAATGAAGGTGCTATTAATATTTAAAATAGGATATGTGTGGATCAGTTGCTCAGTTATGTCCGTCTCTTTGGGAACTCACGGACTGTAGCTCGCCAGGCTCCTCTGTCCATGGAATTCTCCAGACAAGAATACTGGAGTGGGTGGCCATTCCCTTCTCCAGGGGATCTTCCTGACCAAACCCAGGTCTCCTGCATTGTGCACAGATTCTTTACCATCTGAGCCACCAGGGAAGCCCTTAAAATAGAATAATGGGGACAAACTAGAACATATGGTGATCCCACTGAGGAAGCCTTTCCAAAACAGTGTGCAAATAAACAAATATGCCTTAAAGGAAAATAAACAAACTTGAATACTAAAAATTTTAATATTTTTATATGGTAAAAAGTATAGGAAGACATGATAAATTAGTAAAATATAACAATATTTTACATATAACAATGAACAACTTTCGTTAGTATAGGAACAGCTTTTACACATTAGTAAGAAAAAGATGTACAACTCAGTGGTAAAATGAGCAAGGACACAGGAGGAAGAGTTTGGAGGAAAAAAAATACAAGCATTACGAAGACAGGAAACAGTGTTCAACACTCCAGAAATGAAACTCAAACAGCAGGCAGCATCCTGTGCACGGCAGGCTGACGGCTGAACGGGGGCGCGCGCCCAACGCAGCACCTCACACACTGGGGGCGGGCGGGGGCGGGGGGGACGAGCGCGTGCACGTAGCACCTCACCCAGTTCAGTGGAGCAGCCAGCGCGACTCTGCGGAGCAACTGAGCTCACTCACCGGAAAAGGCCCTGATGATGGCAGGGACTGGGGGCAGGAGGAGAAGGGGACAACAGGGGATGAGATGGCTGGACAGCATCACCCACTCGGTGGACGTGAGTCTGAATGAACTCCGGGAGTTGGTGATGGACAGGGAGGCTGGCGTGCTGCGATTCATGGGGTCGCAAAGAGTCGGACACGACTGAGCGACTGAACTGAACTGAACTCGAAATGGAACTGTTCTCTGACCAGGAATTCAACGTGTAAAATCTATCCTTCAGAAATTATAAGGACACAAGTGTGCAAAGAAAGTGTGCAAGGAAACTCACTGCAGCCTAGTAACAGAAGGAAATAAAACAAGGGAAACAAACCCCATACAAAACTTGGAAATAAGTATCCAACGGGGAACTGGTAAAAATAAAAGAATCAACCACAACTCATAGGTAATGATAGGGAATAGATCTCTCTATATAACACTGAATGAGCAATAATAACTGCAAAACAGTAGTATGTATAGTATGAAAGTATTTGTGGGAAAAAATGCACCCACAGAGGTTTACAGGTACATACAGAATTTCTGGAAAAATATTAAACCATTAATAGCAGCTACGTTGGGGAGAATAATCTTTAGTATTCACTTTCTGCCTTCTGTGTAACTTAGAATTGTATCATGAGCATCTATTGCTTACAGGTTAAAAAAAAAACCCTAACTGAACCCCACAAACAATAACAAAAAAAACCTATTCCTCTCTAGAATTAACCAATCAAATTGAGACTGTGGTCCAGAACTTGTACATTTTGCAAATGTTCTCAGTAATTTAGTTGCACACACTGATCAAGAACCATTAATACTAAAGAGTCTGCTAAACTCTTGCACTTAAAAACAGAATTTTGGTCTCCAAAACAAGGCTCCTTGTTTTTCATTACTTTAGGTACTAAAAGTAAAAGTTCCATTAAAAAAAAGGACCAAAAAAAAAACAAACCCTCATGAAGGAACACTTCCAAACCCATTCCATAAGGCCACCATCACCCCAAACAAAGACATCACAGAAAAAAGAAAAGTACAGGCCAATATCACTGAAGAATGCAGATACAAAAATCCTCAACAAAATTCTTGCCAATAGAACCCAAGAACACATTAAAAAGATCATACACCATAACCAAGTGAGGTTTATTCCAGGGATGCAAGGATTCTTCAACATATACAAATCAATCAATGTGATGCAACATATTAGCAAGTTGAAAGATAAAAATATGATAATCTCAATAGATGCAGAAAAAGTGTTTGACAAAGTTCAGCACCCATTTCTGATAAAAACTCTTCAGAAAATGGTCACAGAAGGAACCTACCTTAACATAATAAATAAAGGCTATATATGACAAACACGCAGCAAACATTTTCAACAATGAAAAACTGAAAACATTTCCTCTAAGATCTGGAACAAGACAAATACCAGATTAACAGTCGCAGGATTAGCTTTTTAAAAATAATATAGTCAGAGTTATTGATAGCTAACTTATTTATCAATAACTTTCAGTAAGTTATTAAAAAACTCAACATTCAAAAAACTAAGATCATGGCATCTTGTCCTATCACTTCATGGCAAATAGTTGGGGAAACAATGGAAACAGTGACAGATTTTATTTACTTGGGCTCCAAAATCACTGCAGATGGTGACTGCAGCCATGAAATTAAAAGATGCTTGCTCCTTGAAAGAAAAGTTATGACAAACCTAGACAGCATATAAAAATGAGAGAGATTATTTTACTGACAAAGGTTGGTATAGTCAAAGCTATAGTTTTTGCAGCAGTCATGTATGGATGTGAGAGTCAGACAATAAAGAAAACAGCACCAAAGAACTGATGCTTTTGAATTATGGTGCTGAAGAAGACCCTGGAAAGTCCCTTGGACAGCAGGATCAAACCAGTCAATCCTAAAGGAAATCAACCCTGAATATTCATTGGAAGGACTGATGCTGAAGCTCCAATACTTTGACCACCTGATGCGAAGAGCCAACTCACTGCAAAAGATCCTAATGCAGGGAAAGATTGAAGGCAAAAGGAGAAAGGGGCAACAGAGGATGAGATGGTTAGATAGCATCACTGACTCAATGAACATGCATTTGAGCAAACTCCAGGAAATAATGGAGGACAGGGGAGCTAGGCGTGCTGCAGTCCACAGAGTCAGACACGACTTGGCAACTGAACAACAACGAGAAACAGGAATGGTCCACAACTGGTATTTCTACCAGGTATGCCAAAGCCTTGTGGACCAAAGATGTAGTATAAGTGCTGATAACTTTGTACTGACACATCAAAAATAATCTAATTTGGCAGAATGCTATTTTTTATACTTCATAAAAATTATGGAAGTTAAACATTCCAGGTGAAGTATCTAATCAATAATTACAATATTGTTTTAAGTGAAAATGTGTTGTAGATTTTAAATGCTCAACTTATAAACAGAGGATAGATAATGAGCAATTAGAAAGCTCAAATCCATACAAAGAGCAGCCTATGTTTGAAAAGCTGTATATATCACTTAGGATCCTGGCCAAAACTCGAAGCATTTTCAAAGAGGTAACTGAAGTGCTCATTTGCAAAGGTGTGGATAGGGTTAAAGGAACCAACAGTGATGGTAGAGTACTCAGAAAGCCATTGTTACCCTTTGGAAAAAAGGGGCAGCGGGGGAGCTGTCCAATGGCAGTTAGAAGAATAAAACATACAGCTTCTCTCTTCTGGAGATCTCTAATATCCACCAATGCCTCATACTGGCTAAACCCAACGAGAAACCAACAAAGGAAGCCAAGGGAGGCAGTCCTTAGAGTAAGTCAGCCTTCTATGGGGCACAGAGCAAGCAAGGGGAGGATGGAGAGCGGGTCTGGAGCAGCAAATAAAAACATTCAGTCTGGATGTATAAAGAAGAGAATTCAGGAGTCAAGACCTTGTCAGACACTGCTAGTTATAAAAATCTTAGATAATGTCCATTCCTGAGTCTGTGAGCTCCACTACAAAATATGTGATCTCCACTTATTTCAAATAGATGTTATGACAAGAAAGTGAAACTGGAACAGGCTAAAATTCGGCACTATCCTAAATGTTAGCTGAAATGAAATGTAAGACAAGTTTTATATTTCTAGGACCTAACACAACTTGTAACTTACAGTAGGTGCCTAAGACACACTGGATAAATAAATCATGATGCATGACACACATAAGTGGAAGTAAGAGAACTGAGGATTTGTTCATACCTTTGCTTTTGGCTTGTTACTGCTGTAAAGTTCTTTTTAAGTGATACAACCTTACTACATTCAGCTTTTTAAACTGTAAAAAGAATCTTTACCCCACAAGTGCTACAGGATAGATAAGATCATGTTAAATATCTTGACATTATACAACTTCAAGAATTACAGATTTAAAACACTCAACCAATAAACATCTCCCAACCACCAACGTTTTAGTAGCATCTACTAAGCACCCACATGCCTAAGTGATTTAAGACTCATGAAATGATATTTTGCAGAAAGTAGGCTGGGCAAAAAAAAAAAAAAAGGACAATAAGGAAATTACTTCCCAAGAGAAAATCCCACTCAACTCTGGAATATCTGTTTTTGCCTATTATTTAGCTAAAATTGGGTTTCTTCTATTACTTCTCACAAAAGTAAAAAAATGGAGAAAACCCAGTAATTTTGTATTGATAAACACTAAAAGTATCCAGTTTCTGATTCTAATTTCTTTTACTGATATCTGACCCCCAGTTCAGCACCTCTAGAACATGGTAATAAAAGTAGCACAAAACACTAGCACTGTTGACGAAAACAGAAAGAGGACTAAGTATAAAGCAGTTTCTGTTTGTTTGAAGTGAGAAGGGAGCAGGTACAGAGACTCCCAGCACAGTTTCTATTAATCATTAATTCTGGTCACTACTGAAGCCCAAGCTATTTCATATGCAAGTGAGAGTCAAGAAAGGAGATAAAGAAGTAAGACTTTCTATTTTAGATTCTATTAAAAAACTATTTTATGTTACAAAAGCATAACGGGCCATTAAACTTCAGCAATATATATTTATATTGAGAGGTTGACAGAAGATGATAAATAAAAGAAAAAATTTTAATGAATATATATCTGGTATTAAACATGGTTCTCACATGTTTATAAGTCACATTTCGCTTTCTGTGAACTAACCACATGTTCATATTCTGCTGCTGGTATAAGGTTTTTTTATATAAAGGAACTCTACTATTATGTGGCAAATATATAAAAATTTAAAAAAAAAACCTGCATGGCAATTTTCCAATGTAGAAATAAAAACTTTCGTGTGTGTGTATGTGTTCAAATTCACATATTTTTCTCTTTATGACTTTTGGATTCTATACTCTTGGAACAATCCTGCTCACTCCAAGATCACATTTAAAAATTCGTTTATATTTCTTTCTGGTACTTCTGTATTTTGTTTGTTTACTGCTTACATCATGTATCCATTTCAATTTATTTTCATGTTAGAACTAAGTAGAGATCAAAGTTTGGTTTTTTTCCCTAAATGGCTAGCCAGTGTTCTCAACACCGGTTACTGAATAAATTATCTCCTTTCCACCTACCTCTGACCTAATTTGATAAGCTAGTTCTTAGTGTATAAATTTCTTACTATCTAGGCGGTAGGGACTACCAAAATACGCTCTTGAAGTAAACAACCAAATTATTTTGTTCCAATTTTTGCTGCCATCTAGGTGGTAGGGACTTCCAAAATACTTGCTGCTATCTAGGTGGTAGCGACTCCAAAATACGCTCTTGAAATAAACAACCGAACTGATTTGTTCCAGTTTTTGCTCTCACCAATTGGAAAGGTGCTTATTTCCCTGGATTCTAATCAACATTCTATATTATTTCAATAGCTTTTTCTAAGTCGTGGGGAAAAAAAAGTAAGCTACTTTCATTTCTATTTCTTTGGTTACTAAACAAATCGAACATTTGTTCACACTTACAGCCCTCTTTATTTTTTCAATGATTTATCTGTTCATACGTTTTTGACCATTTTTTTACACTGGAATATTAATGGTCTTCTTCAATTTTAAAACTTTCATATTTATTTCCTCTTAATATTTGCTCTTTAATTTTGTGATTTTTAAAGTAAAGAGGTTTAAAATGTTTATTTAATCACATCTACCAGTTCTTCTGTAAATTCTTTCATTACTTTATAAGCTTACAAAATATTTTCTGGTGATAAAATCTATTTATTGACACATTTACCATTTGTGGTACTTTTTATTCCTTCTTGTGGATACAAGTTTCATCTGACGTCTTGATATTATTTCCCTCCAGTTTGAAAAACTTCCTTAAACATTTCTTCATGTTGCAGATTTCCTATCAATGAATTCTCTCAAGTTCTGTTTATTTGAAAAATGTCCTATTTCATCTTCATTTTCATGAGTATTCTTTTCTGGATACAGAATTCCAGGTTGATAACTTTCTCCTTTCAGAACTTAAAATAGGTCATTCCATTTTCTTCTCATCGCCAATCATTTCTGATTAAGTCATTATTCACTGATACTTTAATTCCTCTGTAGTAACGTGTGTTTTTTCTCCTTTGGCTGTATTAACATTTTCTTTCCATCTCTGATGTTCAGCAGGTCTGATCAAAATATACCTAGATGTTATTTTCTCTGTATTTATCATAGTTGGGGCTCACTGAACTTCTTCAATTTCAAGTTGATTTAATTTTTTTGGCAATTACTCCTTCATGTATTTTTTTACTCTAGTGTCTGTCTGTCTCTCTCTTCTCTTTCTGCCAAGGCTCTGTTCATTTTTTGTATTTTTATCCATTCTTTGGATTTGCAAATTTTTATTGATCCACCTTCGAGTTCATCAACTTTTTTCTCTGACTTCTCCAGTCTGCTGCTAAACCCATTCAGTAAAATTTTTACTTCAATTGTATTTTTCAGTTCTAGATTGTCTATTCTTCTATAGTTTCTATTTCTCTGTTCAAACTGCCCACCTATATTCAGTTATCATGATCATGCATCTCCCTTTAGGTCACTGAATATATTACAGTTGCTTTCAAGTCTGCTAATTCTGCTAATTTTAGGGCCTGCTATCATTCTGGGATCAACGGTCGTGACATCCCATTTTCCCAATTCTTCACATGTCTAGCAGTTGTCTATTATAAACTGGGTATTGTGGACATTATGCGGTAGAGATATCTTCTCCTAAGAGTGAAAATTTTTAGTATACCTGGCAGTTAAATCTCTGGCTCATAAAGTCAAACTTGTGGAGGCTTGGTTTTATGTTTTAAAATGCGTCTCTGACCACAAATGTTTTACCAAGCTCTGTTAATTTGGTGGGAATCAAATACCAAAGGACAGCTGTGTATAAAGATACTACAGAGCTATTATGTCATCTTCACTTAGAACGGCAGTTACCAGTGAACATTTTTTAAGTTCATCAATCCTCACAAGGTAAGTCAATAACACTATCTCTATCCCAAGAACCCAGATTTCTTAGATCTGTATATAATATGCTCATGTTTCGGAGGACACATTCCAGTAATTAAAAGGCTTTTAGGTTGTATTTTTAGCACCACTGCTGACTGCTTCTCCCTGGCCATCAAACATTTTACTTCTTTTGTGCTGTTTGATTTTAAATAGAGATAGTGTTAGCCTGTTTCATTTTCCTTCCGTTTGCAGCTAGATGCAGCCATGTGTCCAGTTCTGGCCAATGCAATGTGAGGATGATGATGCATGCCACTTCCAGAACTAGTCCCTAAATCATTCTTTCAATCATCCTTTGAGCTCTCTCCCTTTCCTCACAAGCTGGCTGAATGTAGTAATTCCAGTGGTTGACTCCAAGCAGGTCTCTGGGGACAGCTGAGTCACAAGATGTAAGGAATTGGGATACCTGAGTCACCCACATGGTTCTCTGTGTGAGTAAAAAATTAACTTTTATAGAATTCCGCCATAAGATTTGGGGGTTTTTTTGTTTCAGATATGACTATCTTACCCAAGATGAGATAAAATAAGGGAATAACTTAACAGTAGCTTGGAAGGAAAATTCTGAAAACAAATATAGGGTAATAATAGCTTATTTTTATTCGGAGAGTAAAGCATGGGACTTCGGAGTCACAAAGTTTGGGTTCAAGTTCAGATTCTGACACTAGCTGTGTGACATTGCATTAAATTACTAAGACAGTTTACTACACTGTAAAATAGGAATAACAACCTACAGTCCACAGAATTATACTAGGATTAAATAAAATATGTAAAGAATCTAGCACTAGTATGATATATTAGTGAAAGTGAAAGTGAAGTCGCTCAATTGTGTCCGACTCTTTGCGACCCCGTGGACTGTAGCCTACCAGGCTCCTCTGTCCATGGGATTTTCCAGGCAATAGTACTGGAGTTGGTTGCCATTTCCTTCTCCAGTGGATCTTCCCGACCCAGGGATCGAACCCGGATCTCCCACATTGTAGACAGACACTTTACCGTCTGAGCCACCAGGGAAGTCCTTAGTATGACATAATCACCTGACAAATATTAGCCATTATAAATATTTGAGAAGATGATACAAATGTAACTAAGCCACTTATTGGATAAAGCTATTTAAAAAAAAGATTATCACGCTTAAGGTTAGAAATAAAATGAAACAAACTGTTGGCTCTGAAACGGCTTGTCTAATGTAATCAGAATACTGATTACAAGTTTGGAATACATCATTATAGAACATAAATTTCTCCAAGATGAATATAGTTTTCACCCTTATGTTTATATAGTTGTAAACCTACAATAAGTGGTCTAACATTAAAAATGGAATAAGTAAATTCAAATTAACTACCTTTATACACAGGGGAGGTGGAGGAAGCTCAACAGATGATTAACATATGCACATTGTTTCCAGCAAGTTTTTTGGAAAGTGAATGCTTATCAAGACTCAAATATACTACCTTGAGCTCTACCTCTAGATAATGTCTATGATCTCCTACAAACATAAACTGAAAGTTCAGAATAAACTATTCCCATATGCCACAAAACCTCCCCCAAAAGAGTTTAAACTACTGCAGAAAGAAAAGGCATTATTCATTCCATTTTCCAATAAAAAAATACGTAAAACATTTTGATTAGCTCCTTCCAGGAACTATTTAGAAGGGCAAACACCACAGCAATAAGGAAAAGGATGGAAAAGCATAGTGCAAAATGCTGTGTGTGATGGAGTGCCCAGACACATGAAAAAAATTTTTTAAACAGGTTAAAAAAAGACTGAGCTGTCAAAAAAAAAAGTCTTTTTGACTGGTTAAAATACTCACTGCTATACATCAACAGAAGGGAGATATTAACCTAGTTTGAGATATCAGTCAAGTTTGTGTACTTTTCAATTTCAACTTCCTTATTTGAAAGCTAAAATGATTGGATGAGGTAATGTCTAAGGTTTCTTAGTTCTAAAAGACTGATTCTAATATACAAACACATATATAGCTGTAACACACATCATGCGTGCCTAGTCGTCCCCAACTCTTCACAACCCTATGGACTGTAGCCCGTTGAGCCACGCGTTCTCCCAGGCAAGAATACTGGAGTGGGTTGTCATTTCCTTCTCCAGGGAATCTTCCCAACCCAGGGACTGAACCCGCATCTCTGCATCTCCTGCATTGGCAGATGAACTGTTTACCACTGAGCCACCTGGGAAGCCGAATACATACTCTAGGGTTAAAAGTGGACAATCAACAGTTTCTGAGATAATTTTTGTTTCTGTTCTTTTAAAAATATCTCCAAATTCTCTGAAGTGTTGGTATACTCTTTGGTCTTAGTACATCCAGTGGAATAAACTGCAAACAATTTTACCAGTTTCATCATTAAATTAATATTACTACTATTTAGACAATTACAAATATTAAGTATTTGGGCTAATTTTGTCCTAATCAATTTTTCTGTACATTACTTTAAAAAGTATTGATAACAGCAGTATCCTGCCTCTCCAATTTTGGAAATTCATTTGTCTCTTTCTCCTAAAGAACATGAGGAGTGGGAAAAGCAGAGACCTCTGGTTAGGGTAAATCGTTTTGTGTGTGTTTGTGTGTGTATGTAATTTTACAACATATGTACATGATAAGGTAGAGCACAGACTGGAAGAGCTATGTGGTAGAAGTCCTAAAAACTATCCTTAAAACTTTCTTCAAATTATAAAGTAATTCTCAGAAGCAATAGTATCTCCTGGAAAACAAGAGGCACAATAAGCAAAATATGTCTATTTTGCTCCAGATACACTGCATTTATAGAGCTTCCCTCTAAATATGTCCGCCCCAAATAAAATCAGAACTGAAATACAAATGAAATATTTATTAATTTTATAGGAGAAGAAAACAACTAAGGGAGTATTTTCAAAGAAAGCAGGAGAATCTAGATAAGAATTACACAACAGGTAGACAATCATAAAGGTTTATCATTGTTATGGTTTTCTCATTAAGAATTCAAAAGAAACAAAATGGGTTTAACTATAATTATACAACATAGTACTTAATTAGACATATTAGATATTTTAACTATAAATATTTTGCTATAGTAAACATCAACAAACCCCAATTTAAAAATCAGCAATCAAGAGACAGAGGGAATCTCAAATAAGTCATGGGGATTCAAAAAATGAAAAGGCTACAAACTGGAACTATTCCACAAATACTAGTCATACACAGGTGAATCTGCTAGATACCCATGTGAGTTCCTCAGAACAACCTCATTTGATTGTGGAACCTATACTTCTAGTGACACTAATGTTCCAATCTAATGTTAAACTTTATAAGAGAAAACTGTAGTCTAGAGTTACTCAGTTGAATACATCATCACTAGCCATATGAGGCTATTTAAGTTTAAATTAATTTAAAAAAATATTAAACTCCAGTTCCTCAGTTTTACTAGTCACATTTCAAATGCTCTATAGCCATATATGTCCTTCCAAGGCTGTGCTAGTGGTAAAGAACTCACCTACCAGAGACGTGAGAGACGCGGGTTCAGTCCCTGGGTTGGAAAGATCCCCAGGAGGGCACGGCAACCGACTCCTGTATTCCTTCCTGGAGAATCCCATGGACAGAGGAGCCTGGCCAGCTGCAGTCCACAGGGTCGCAGAGAGTCGGACATGACTGAAGTGACTTAGCATGAACGCATAGCTATATATGGCCACTGGCTACCATACTGGACAGTGAAGGTCTAGAATATTTCTATCATTGCAGAAAATTCTATTATACAGTGCTGGTCTAGCGATTACTTGATTTATCCATACAGCTAATGTGCCAGAACAAACTCTTAGTCCTCTTTCTACTATTTTACCTCCTTGAACAAGACCTTCATTAATCACCTGGTTTCTGACTGATCACGTTGGCCTTTTGTTAAGTTCTGCTTACAAACATCCATTTGCTTCCCACAGATAAATGAATTTTAAACTTTGCATGGAATTCAAAGTCTTCCACAATCTTACCTCAGTCTCTTACCATTCTCTGACATAAAAACACACTCCAGCTAACTGGTCTACTTGTTAAATATATTACTAAAACACAGTTTCACCTCCATTGACACTTCCTATGTCTTTTGTCTCTGCCTGAATATGCTCTTCTGCCTTCTTTGCTCTGCTTCTTAGGTGGCACAGTGGTAAAGAAGCCCCCTGCCCCCTGCTGATGCAAGAGATGCAGGTTCAATTCCTGGGTCGGGAAGATCTCCTGGGGTAGGAAACGGCAACCCAAGGGATTTTCTTGCCTGGAAAATTCCATGGGCAAAGGAGCTTGGCAGGCTAGAGTCCACGGGGTCAGCAAAGAATTAGACACAACTGAGCGCACACACACCCATACCGCAGTGCTCTGCTTATTTAAACTCCTACTATTCTTTGAGGCCCAATTCCTATCTTATGTCCACAAATCATTCTAGATCAGTAATTACAGATAAACTACTAAAAATTATTTCATACTTTTATATAGAAGTTTACAATTTTCTAAACATGTCACCTAACTATTTTACTGTCATTCTTTGCTAGAAAACATGGGGAAAAAATTAAGCAGATTAAAGGTAATCGAGAGTGTATGTAAGAGTGGTGCTGATCACAATTTAAAAAAATTTTTTACTTTTGGCTGTGCTGAAATTCCGTTGCTGCATTTGGGCTTTCTCTAGTTGTAATAAGCAGGAGCTACTCTCTAGTTGCAGTGCACGGGCTTCTCATTGCAGTGGCTTCTCTAGTTGTGAAGTGTGGGCTCAGGGCAACTGAGGCACACAGGATCTTCCTGGAGCAGAGATCAAACCTGTGTCCCCTGCACTGGCAGGCAGATTCTTAACCACTGCACCACCTGGGAAGTGCCACATGACAATTTTTTTAAGGGTGACGAGAACTAACTGAGAAGATGACACTTAAACAAAGACTTGAGGGGAGTTAGCCATGAGGACGGAGAAGGCCATGGCACCCACTCCAGTACCCTTGCTGGAAATCCCAGGGGGGAGGAGCCTGGTGGGCTGCATGCAGTCCATGGGTCGCAAAGAGTCGGACTCGAGTGGGCGACTTCACTTTCACTTTTCACTTTCATGCACTGGAGAAGGAAATGGCAACCCACTCGTGTTCTTGCCTGGAGAATCTCAGGGACCGGGGAGCCTGGTGGGTGCATGCAGTCCATGGGTCGCACAGAGTCGGACATAACTGAAGCGACTGAGCAGCAGCAGCAGCCATGAGGAAATCTAGGAAAAGAGCATCCAAGGGAAAAGCAACAGCCACTGCAAAGGCTTTAAGGTTGAATGTGCCTTGATCTGTTCAAGGAATAGTCCAGAGGCCAGAATGAGGTCTAAGGGAAATGAGCAAGGAATATATGAGACAGGTCAGAATGTTATCAGCTCAGCTTGTGTAGGGCTGCACAGACCACTTTAAGAACTCTGACTTTTATTTCTAAGTGAGATGGGAAAACTTAGGAGGCTTAAGGGGCTTCTAAACAAGATAGTTTAGAATCTGGATATTAGCCATTTAAAAGGATAATTCTAGTGTTAAGAATAGAAATCAGTTCAGTTCAGTCCGTCAGTCGTGTCCGACTCTTTGCGACCCCATGGACTGCAGCACACCAGGCCTCCCTGTCCATCACCAACTCCCTGGGTTTACTCAAACACATGTCCATCGAGTTGGTGATGCCATCCAACCATCTCATCCTCTGTCGTCCCCTTCTCCACATGCCTTCAATCTTTCCCAGCCATCAGGGTCTTTTCAAATGAGTCAGCTCTTCGCATCAGATGGCCAAAGTATTGGAGTTTCAGCTTCAACACCAGTGCTCCCAATGAACATTCAGGACTGATTTCCTTTAGGATAGACTGGCTGGATCTCCTTGCAGTCCAAGGGACTTTCAAGAGTCCTCTCCAACAACACAGTTCAAAAGCATCAATTCTTTGGCCCTCAGCTTTCTTTATAGTCCAACTCTCACATCCATACATGACTACTGGAAAAACCATAGCCTTGACTAGATGGACCTTTGTTGGCAAAGTAACGTCTCTGCTTTTTAATATGCTGTCTAGGTTGGTCTGCAAGGAGATCCAACCAGTCCATCCTAAAGGAGACCAGTCCTGGGTGTTCACTGGAAGGACTGATGCTGAGGCTGAAACTCCAATACTTTGGCCACCTCATGCGAAGAGTTGACTCACTGGAAAAGACCCTGATGCTGGGAGGGATTGGGGGCAGGAGGAGAAGGGGATAACAGAGGATGAGATGGCTGGATGGCATCACTAACTCGATGCACTTGAGTTTGGGTGAACTCTGGGAGTTGGTGATGGACATGGAAGCCTGGCGTGCTGCGATTCATGGGATTGCAAAGAGTCGGACACGACTCAGCGATTGAACTGAACCAGGATGGTAATAATTTTCTTCCAAGGAGGAAGCGTCTTTTAATTTCATGGCTACAGTCACCATCTGCAGTGATTCTGGAGCCCAGAAAAATAACGTCAGCCACTGTTTCCCCATCTATTTGACATGAAGTGATGGGACTGGATGCCATGATCTTAGTTTTCTGAATGTTGAGCTTTAGGCCAACTTTTTCACTCTCCTCTTTCACTTTCATCAAGAGGCTCTTTAGTTTTCTTCACTTTCTGCCATAAGGGTGGTGTCATCTGCATATCTGAGGTTATTGCTATCCAGCTTGTGCTTCCTTTGCCCAGCGTTTCTCATGATGTACTCTGCATATAAGTTAAATAAACAGGATGATAATATACAGCCTTGACGTACTCCTTTTCCTATTTGGAACCAGTCTGTTGTTCCATGTCCAGTTCTAACTGTTGCTTCCTGACCTGCATACAGGTTTCTCAAGAGGCAGGTCAGGTATTCTGGTATTCCTATCTCTTTCAGAATTTTCCACAGTTTATTGTGATTCACACAGTCAAAGGCTTTGGCATAGTCAATAAAGCAAAAGAACAGAACAAGAAGAGTTAAAGATAGTAACATGGAGGACAGTTTAAAGGCGGCTGCAATACCCTAGGAGAGAGATGATGATGGGCAAAAGGACACGTCTTGAAAGTAGAACTGACAGAACTGACATGGATTCCAAGTGGATTCTGACCTGATTAACCAGAAGGCTGAAACTGCTGTCCACTGAAATAGAGAGGCTGTGAAAAGAATAAGTTTTAGGGAGAAGATAAGAGCAGGGGTTCCCTTTAAATCTTAGGGGAGAATATACATCCAAATACCCAAATGACAAGCACAGAATTCAGGAAGAAGTTTGGCCTAGAGATAAAATTCTGAGAAAAGTTGTTACCTGGATGGTGTGTAAAATCACAAGTAGGGATGAACTGCCAAAGGAGTAAATAAAGAAGGGAAGGACTGAGCTCTGTGGCACTCCACCCTTAAGCTACAGGGTTTACAGGAGGATCCAATAAAGGAGACAGGGAAGGTAGAAAGAATCACACCTTCATAAGATAAAACCTGTTGGTTTATCCCATCAGTATTATGTTTTCACCCTTCCCCTAAATATAAACTATATCTTAAAAAGTCAAGAGCAAGCAAACAGGGGCAAATTGGCAGGAGGAGTGAAGAATGACATGAGACACAATAACAATGTATGTTACAGAACAGAAACTATTTATTAGGCCTGTTCAGACTTGAGGGTATTAAAACACTTCCTCTGATATTTCTAAGAATGGATTAGCACTCCAAAGGAAGGGCTGTCTAATCTCTGACAGTCACAATAAATGATACAAAATAAAGATAAGCACAGATCTTTTTATTTTTGACTGTATATTAGTTTCCTGTGACAAATTACCACAAAGCGGGTGACATAAGACAACAGAAATTTATGTTCTCACAGTTCTGGAGGCTAAAAGCCTCAAACCCAGCAGGGTTATAATCCCTTTTGGGGTGGCACAAGAGAATTTGTTCTTCACCTCTTACAGCCTCTGGTGATCACAAGCATCCCTTGGCTTGGGGCCACATCACTCCCAATTTCTCCCTCCACGGTCAAACTATCTCCACTTCTTCTGTTTATCTCCCTGTCTTTTGTCTGTCTGTAATTTCTCTCTGCTTTTCCCTTCTAAGGGCAACTTGTCATTGAATTTTGGACCCCTTGGATAGCTTGGGATGATCTCCTCATCTCAAGATCCTTAATTACATCTGCAAAGACTCTTTTTTCAAATAAGGTGTCATTCATGGGTTTGAGAGGTTAGCAAGTGAACATAATATCTTTTTGAGGGCTACCACACCATCTACTGCATAATTCCAGAAATTATCAGTAAAGTGTATTATGTTTATGCAAAAAGTTAAGGGATGTTCATCTATAATTTTAATAAATCATCATTATTTTTAATGAAAGCATATGGCTATCAGGAGATATCTATTCGGTTTGGCTATGTATGTGACTTAACTATATTTGGCTATGCATAATTGCTTACCAGGTAACCACTGCAACCACTAGTTTAGATAACAGAATGAGTCACTGTGCTATACTGTACATATCCTGTGATGACAGTTATCTTCCCCATTTATATGCATGTAATCAGTCCCCACCATCTACTTCCAAAGGACTTTATTTCATGATTTTAAGGATGCCTATATAAGAAGTGCTGGTTATTCATATAAACAAAAACTGAAGGATAAACTAGCTCAGGCAATATTTAAACAGATAAGAGGTTTACTATTTTGTTCTGGAGTAGACCTAGTCACCTCTCTTGACTCAATATAAGAGCATTTTGTATTGATTTATCCACTGTAACTTACTCCAGTGTGGGAGGCACCAGGACCTCCACATACAGTAGCCTCATGGGTACTTCTTCCTTCTGTTTTTACACTGAGATCTGCTATGACAAGATACTAGTAATGAGAAAATTTCTTTTGTAACAATTGTGTCTGAGTAGTTAAATGTCCCAAAGACATGGTGTGTGTGTGTGTGCATGCAGGCACATGCTCAGCTGCTCAGTCACGTCAGGCTCTTTGCAACCCCACGGCCTGTAGCCTGCCAGGCTCCTCTGTCCATGGGATTTTGGAGTGGGTAGCCATTACCTTCTCCAGGGTATCTTCCCAACCCAGGGATTGAACTCACATCTCCTTCACTGGCAGGAGGATTCTTTACTAATTAGCTACCAGGGAACCTTCAAAGACATAATTTATACTAATAAAATGAAATAGATGATAGCATATTCTCCCTCATTTTATAAACAGGGAAAGTGAGGCAGAGTCACTTTGAGAAAGTTGTACGAACAAAAGAAGTCAAGTATTCTGACTTTCAGTTCAACTCAGTAATTTCAATTCAATGATACATGTGGTTCTGTATTTGGATTCAAAAGACATGTTAGAAAAAGAGTATCAAAAAGACCAAGTGATTTCTGTGGAAAGGAACAAACATTTCTAACAAAATATTCCTAGAGCTATGCTGTCTAGTGTAACCACATAGTGGAGCAAAGACTTAGTATGAATAAAACAATGTAAAGTCATTCATTAATACATGCTGAGATGGTATTTTGTATATGTTGTTTGAAATAATACATATTATGAAAATTAATTTCACCTGTTTCTTTTTACTTTTTTAATGTGACTAAAAGAAAATCTTTATGACTTACGTTATATTTCCATTAGATAGCCCTACTATAGGTATGATATAATTACATTATACATACTTTATTCAGTTAGCAAATACTTAATCCACCATCTATCACTGTCAAGCCTTATGCTAAGTGCTGAGACTTAAAGAATAAACAAAGATAATGGTCCCTGCCATCACAAAGTTTACATTATCTCTTAACTTCCACTACACATGTCATATGTATTATCTCACTTATGGTAATGCATAAGAATAACAGAACACCATTTGGGGAGCAAATGCCAATAGCTGACTTAAAAATCACAAAATATGAATCATCAGTACATTTATAGTACTGGTCATCTATTTTTGAGATATATTACTTACATTATTATGGAAGTATTCAGGGGTCTCCAGAGAGGACAGAGGTTGAAAATGTTAAGTGTACATAATTTTAAGAGGCTGAGTTCAGATTTTTGGACCGAAGACCAAGTTTTAAAGTTTTCCTTCAGCTTCAACAAACCAGGCTGATTTCTGAGGATTTTGCATCAAAATTCGACGCACAAGTTTACTTGAGGACTTAAACAACTCTTTATTGGTTTTGTCCTACTAAGACTTTCACATAAAAAACTATCATATAGAAATTTTTAAAAAAATCAACAAGTAGCATTTCTTGAGTACATGACTTTTAAAGCAAAATATTAGGTACCATTAACAGGACAAAAATGTATAATGTTTTCTAAGCTAATAACTTTCAAGAAAATATTACTAATAAAATAATTGTTCAGGTTTTATTGACAGCTACAAAGAGCAAACAAAAACTACTTTATCAAAAAGTGTTAATTTTTCTTAATACTGAAAGTATTACCGACATATGATAGCTATTGAGAAACAAAGTTTCCAAGTTTGAAACACCCAAAACGATTTCACTGATGTTTTTGGTTGAAATCTACCATCACCTGAAATACAGATGTGTTTAGAAAAGGAATACTATCCCTCAGTTTTAGCTGTGCAGGCATGGTTATATATAGCTGCTTCAAGGTGATACAAAGCTACATGTACAAACTGATACCTCATAACTTAAAAACTAAAAGACCAAAGAAAAATAATAATTACTCTGGACTGGAGAAAAAAAAAATTACCTAAGGAAAATTTAGCTGATCTCCATAAGTAAAATAACATTTTGCTTTTAAAAAAGATCAAACCCAAACCTTTAAGTTAAAGTACTTCATATATGCTCATGAGTCCTTTCAGACCATCATTAAACAACTAGTGCTAGTTTGCCATATACAATGCAAATACAATTAAATATAAAGTTAGAAGTGCAACTTTTTTTTTTTTGCCTTCAGTCCAAAATGGCCTAATTTTCATATGGGCCTTAAATAATACAAGATCATAAAGCTAGGTAAGCAGGAAAACAACCTGAGTTTGACAATCAATTGTCACTTGTCAGAAACATCAGAAAAACAAATAAGAATTCTCTAAGATTTCCTTTATAACCTGAGTAGAGAAGAAATGGAAGAAGGCAATTCAGATATAAATGTGACAAAATTTATCCCCAGCTTACTTTCTGCCTAGCACCTAAGGATTTTTTACATGTTATCACAAATATTTGTTCCTTCTCCTCCTTGGAAAATTCAGGAAACTACATTTCAATCTCCAGGGCCCTCCAAACTGGGGAGGGGTAGGGGTAGGGTGGGCAGGGATGATGAGAAACCAAAGAATTTCTGCGATAAGTGTAAGTGCTATAAAATCAGAACCTGCCACAATATACAAGAGATTCTTTCAAATGTTGTTTGTTTCAAATTACCTATATTTAATTCCATCTAACAACCCCATGCAAATATCTTTCAATCTGATCCCATTAAAGAGAGGTGACCCTATGTGTCTTAATCAACAACTACAAAAATATTACAACTTCCTCTATTTCAAATTTGTGATGTGCATTTATTTATTTTCCACTAAAATGCTGAAGTAGCTTTATAAATAGACACTTAGCATCTTTCACATTTTAAGTAGGAAAAAAACATTGTTTCATTTAATCTAGTAAAAAGGCACCCAAAATTCTATAAATACCACCAAAATTTTAAAAATTCCAATACTGGTCTAAAGACAGTAAAATTGGGCTGTTCTTTATATAAATTCTAATGATCAGGTGAAGCACCATCCAAAGGAAACACCAATATTTCAAATAGCTCCTATCTGAAGACTAAAAATTGAGTTGTTTCAACTCCTAAGATAATCTTACAGTTTTAAAATATAACCTTACTGGAATCCTCCTGGAAGTCACAGATACTGAAAAACTACCAACCCACTCCCATATTCTTGCCTGGAGAATCCCCATGGACAGAGGTGCCTGGTGGGCTACAGTCCACAGGGTCACTCACAAAGAGTCCAACAGGACTGAGCTACTACTAAGCACACAAACTAACATTAGTTAGACAAAGGTAATTTTTCCTCAGAAAGACCCTTTGTTAAGATATTAAAACAGTTCCTGAGGATATATGAAATTTAAATTTCAGTTACATTGTATACAATAACAAAAAGAGGAATAAAGCTAACAAATAGGGGTTTTGTTGTTGTTGTTATTGCTATTGCATAATTTGGTTCATTTATTAAGTCCCAAGACTCTAAATCTTTACTATGGAATT
>SJYQ01003234.1:0-17128 GCA_006410935.1 Redunca redunca
AAATAAAATATCATAAATATATTATTTCACATTGACTTTTTTAAGTACAACTTTAAGTGACATTAGTAATTTTTTTTGCATAAAATCACTACAAAATAAAATCATATAGCTAATGCATGTATCTAGGCAATGTTTTAATTCAGTGCAAAGCCCCTCTTATGTGCTAGCCCTATCCTAACCTTTGGCAAAAATATGATCTTTGATATCTAGAATGTCCACGCTGGACCATTGGAGAAAGGCATCTAGACAGGTAATGACAGCATGATGAGGTAAGTGTAAAGATAGAGTTAGAGAGTTACTGCCCCGTCTCATCTACCTTTCCAGCCACTCGATATGGTGCTATTTGATGAAGTCTGTGTAGAGTGTCAGGTACTTCAATCACTGTTTGCTCTAAATTACCACTGATTACCTCCTTTTAGGTGTGCAGTATTTTCTTCTATCAAATTCTGCTCTTATATCTGTAATTTACACATCAAAACTAAGACACAGCCCTCTGTGTGGCATTTGCTGATTACTGCAGGGTAGAATGCACTATTAAGAAGTGAAAGTGAGGTGTTATTTGTTCAGTTTGTGGTCTGACTCTTTGTGACCTCATGGACTGTAGCCTACCAGACTCCTCTGTCCACAGAATTTTCCAGTCAAGCATAGTGAGTGAATTGCCATTTCTTCCTTCAGGGTATTTTCCCAACCCAGGGATCAAACCAGGGTCGCCTACATTGCAGGCAGATTCTTTACCATCTGTGCCACCAAGCAAGCCAGCTGAGGCTTTAAGGCATGAGTTCAACCATGGCTCTGCCACTTAAAAGTCTTCATTTACAATACTTCAAACAAGTTTTACTTATTGATTAAAAAAAAAATGAGTGATAAGAGTACTTACTTAGCAAATTATTATAGTACAGGCAAACCTTAGTGGAAAAGTTGGTATATCGTACTCAGTGTGGGTATGTGAAGTGAAAGTCACAGTTGTGTCCAACTCTTTGCGACCCCATTGACTGTAGCCTGTAAGGCTCCTCTGTTCATGAAACTCTCCAGGCAAGAATACTGGAATGGGTAGCCATTCCCTTCTCCATGGAATCTTCCCAATCCATGGATTGAACTCAGGTCTCCCCCATTACAGGGAGATTCTTTACTGTCTGAGCAACCTTAATAAGTGCTAGTAATATATGGAAGTTATAGGGTTGCTGTCAACCTTGCCATTGTCATTCAGTTCAGTTCAGTTGTCACTCAGTCATGTCCGACTCTTTGTGACCCCATGAATCGCAGCATGCCAGGCCTCCCTGTCCATCACCAACTCCCAGAGTTCACTCAAACTCAGGTCCATAGAGTCAGTGATGCCATCCAGCCATCTCATCCTCTGTCGTCCCCTTCTCCTCCTGCCCACAATCCCTCCCAGCATCAAAGTCTTTCCCAGTGAGTCAACTCTTCGCATGAGGTGGCCAAAGTACTGGAGTTTCAGCTTTAGCATCATTCCTTTCAAAGAAATCCCAGGGCTGATCTCCTTCAGAATGGACTGGTTGGATCTCCTTGCAGTCCAAGGGACTCTCAAGAGTCTTATCCAACACCATAGTTCAAAAGCATCAATTCTTCGGCACTCAGCCTTCTTCACAGTCCAACTCTCACATTATTATTACACAATTTTATATTGGTGCAATTATTGCATCATAATTATGTAATTAATGAAGACATACAAATTGCAAATACTAGAGGGAAAATGTTAGTTTATAAATTGATTATTAAGAGGCTATATGTAAAGTGGTTAAGGACATAGCCTTTGTATATCAACTGCTCAGGTTTAATTTCCATGTCATTGGCTAACTTACAGTATAAACTTGGTAAAACATTTTTATCATCTCCTGCTTCAGCTTTCTAATAAATTAAATTTAAAATATATAGTTCCTCTCTTATGGCATTACTATGAAATTTTATGAGTTGAAATATATAAAGTGCTTGCCATGATTTCTAACAAATAAAAAGCACTATCTAAGTGTTTTTTTTATTAAGATTGCTATTATCTTTATTATCAATAATACTATTAGTATTCTCTTGGAAAATATGTGAAGTACAATGAGTTTATCCTGAATTCCTCAACTCCTAGTATCTAGGTCACTTACTCTCTACCTTTTTGTAGGTGATATGCTACCACCATAAGGAAGGAAGGAAGTGTAGTCACTCAGTCATGTCCAACTCTTTGTGACTCCATAGACTGTAGCCCACCAGGCTCCTCTGTCCATGGAATTCTCTAGGCCAGAATACTAGAGTGTGTAGTCATTCCCTTTTCCAGGGGATCTTCCCAAACCCTTATGTTATCACCATAGTGAAAGTTGCTCATTCGTGTCTGACTGTTTGTGACTACATGGACTACACAGTCCATGGAATTTTCCAGGCCAGAATACTAGAGTGGGTAGCCTTTCCCTTCTCCAGATGTTACCACCATAAAGGCAAAGGAATTACTCCATTTGATAGGTCTCTGGGTTCCATAATTCTTTTCTGTCTGAAATCTGGTAAATCATCTTCCTAACCGTGATTATATGAAATACAATATACACAATGCATCAAAAGTATACAGAATTCTTATTATTTTCAAGGAAATTGAGAGGTGAAGCACCTGCTATGTGTTGCTATTATAATAGATTTGTATTTTCCTGAGCCTTCTCCATCTCCTGCCCAGAACTTTATCTGCTCACTGGTAGATGTCACAGTTTTTAGAGTATTCTCTCTCCTTGGACCTTTTCTTTTCTTTAGCTATATGCTTTCCCTGAAATATCTCCTTCACATCCACAACTAAAATATTAAGTATTTCTTTATGCTTTGTCTCCCTACTGCATTCCAAACACTCCCTTCCACTGACATGTTGAATATCCCTTCTCCACCATCATACATAATCCATGGGCATCTCAGAAGCTCCTTGTACAACGCTCTATTGTCCTCTCCTCATCTACCTCACTTGCTAAGAAGGAGGTTCTTTGTGAATGATGCTATCATTTATTCATCCCCCATAAGGGAATTTGATAAGGTACTATGGATTCCTCCCTATCCTTCACTCCCTCTACCCAACAAATTGGCAAAGCTCACTGTCCAAATGCCCCAAGTCTCTCTGCTGCTACTGTTTCTGTCTCAATCTAGACTTCATCAGCTCTGACCTGAATTACTGCAAGAGCACCTTGGCTACACTGTCCCCTATCTGATATCTCATGCTTTATCATACTACTCTAAACAACTTTAAATTAGAATGTGATTATGCCATTTCTCTACTTAAAAATACTTTAGTAATTCCTTATATCATTGACAAAGTTCACATTTCTTATAAAAATATATAAATCCATCCAGGATCTGATTTATGTATACATTCTATTCTCATCCATCCTTTGTATATCCTTTAATTCCTGATTTAGATCTATTTACAAAGATTTATTTATACCTCTTATACTATTCTAAAGTCAATTACCTGCTCTTGTTAGAATTATTTTGTTCACTTTAAAAGTATCAGCTTAATTCTGGCAATATGATTTATTCTTTATAACTTCTTTTGCACCTCTTTTCACACTCTCTTAAAATCATTTATACTGTCTACTTTTTCCCACTAGTCTGAGAACTGGCTGGTCTGGTCAGGTAGTGGGGCACAAATTTAGACCTAATCTAAGTTGGCAAAGCAGGTCTGTTATGTTGTACATGCTTAAAATATTTATTGAAATACTGAGCAATGGAAGGAATAAAGCATGTTAGCTGAAGAATTTTTCATAAGCTGGTTGGTTTGATTTTACAAAAACATGCATTGAGTTAGACTTTTAGAAAAAGGATAAGTTCAAAGTACAATACAAGTAAAACAACAACCAAAAATATTGTGAGATAACGTGTTCCCAAAGAACTAGAAAGTATATATAGAAAACAATGAATAGGATTCACAGAGGCATAAAAATGAACTTATAAAAGTTGCTGGCTCATTCTATTTTTGGAGAATTTAGGAATATTTTAATGTGGTACCACAGGAATCCTTAGCACATGAAATCTTAGAATTTAAAAGTACCTTGAGGTAACTGTCCAGTTGTCTGTGGGTGCAGGAATCACCATTCTAACAGTACTTACATGTGGTCATTTACATGTAATTTGAAAAGCATGATGAGAAATTGAATCAATTTACTACTACTAGTCACTCATTCCATGTTATTTAATAANCATTTACATGTAATTTGAAAAACATGATGAGAAATTGAATCAATTTACTACTACTAGTCACTCATTCCATGTTATTTAATAATAATTTTCCCTCTGAAAATCAATATGAATATTGTGATAGTTGTGCTTGCTATTTATGTGTTAGGGTTATTACAATTACTTGTTTTCTGGGTGTTTATAAAGTTATCAAATCTCCTCAAATGAATTTAATTTTAGAATGAAAGGAAGAAGTAAAGAATGAAGGGAAGTTAGATAAAGAGGGAGGTAGGATGTAAGAAAAATGAAAGCGAGAAATAGACAAAAAGAAGGAAGAAAGGAGTGGAAGATGAAGGAAGGTGAGAAAGAGGAAGGAATGAAAGAAGTCCATTCCTGCACTGAGTTAAGTTCCCTCTTTTAAAATTATATTTACAAGACCTAGAACCACATAGACTAACAAGTATATAATGAATANGAGAGGAAATGAAAAATGTCACACACCTATGTAAAATTCAGTCATGATTTTACTGTTACTAAGAATTTGAAGGCAGTAATGAAGTAAGATGAAACTGATTCAATGAAACATATTACTACTATTGACAGCAAATAAGAAAGCATGATGCTATTTAAGTAATGTGTTGATTATCTTGCCTGACATACTCACTGACTGTTCTTACCAAAATAAGGCATTAGGTATTAATGACATTACTCACATATATTAGTGACAACTAAATTTCAAAGTTTAGCTATTGCATTTCTTTAAAGTGGGCTATTTTCATAAGTGTATTTTTTTGGTCCTTTTTCTTTTTATTTACTTCGTTCATATGGCAGCATTGATTTGCAGTACTTTTCTTGTAAACTAAATTCAATCTCACCATCTGAGAAAGAATCAGCTAGAACAGGTACAGCTAATGATTACCTAATGTTGTTTTTCTTTCCTGAAATAACAGGAAATAGATACCTTAGTTGATAAGATAATTTATGGGATATTATACCCCTTTTGTAATGTTATTATCTTAAATCATTCAAAGTACACATTGACATGTACTTAAAAAAAAAGTCTTCATTTAAAAGTTTGTTTTCCTTTGCATATTTCTCTCAGGCCTCTTTTACTTTTTCTTTTCTATTTGCTCCTCTTTTTATTTTTACTTTATCTGGACAAAATGTGCAATAGCACTATGTTTAATTTTGAGAAACTTGCTAATTTAAAGAGAAGCCGTGTGCATGTGTGTATATATGCTCAGTTGCTAATTCATGTCTGACTCTTTGCTACACCATGGACTTTAGCCTGCCAGGCTCCACTGTCCATAGGATTTCCCAGGCAAAAATACTAGAGTGAGTTGCCATTTCTTCTTCCAGGGAATCTTCTCAACCCTGGGTTCAAACCCACGTCTTTCGTGTCTCCTGAATTGGCAGATGACGGATTCTTTACCACTGAGCTACCAGGGAATCTAAGGAGAAGGCAGCCACCTGTAAATGAGGTTTGTCAACACAAATATTTCATTACTTGTTGAATTCCTTGACATTAATGATTCTTAGTTTACTAATGGTAATAATAACAATAATAACAATCATGGTGATTTGTATTTATCAAGTTTTTAGTAAACAGCAAGCCATGGTATAAGCCCTCTACATGTGTGGATTTATAGAAACTATTATCTTGCAATGAATCAGACTTCAGAGAATGTTCGAGCCATTTTGGTCCATAAACCATTCTATTATTTGAAATTAATAGGTCAAGCAGACCTATCAAATTACTCATATGGGGAAAATGTGTATATTTGAGCAACAATATCACTTTAAAGAATGCCTAGGTCAGTTGTAAGTTGAGGTTCAACTACCCTTTTAAAGTTAAGAGCATATAGTTTCTTCCAGTCTCAACATTTGTTTTTTTTTTTTTTTCTATCAGTACTTATGTCAATGTTATGCTTGAGCTGTCTCAAGAAATAAAAATAGTGTCATCATCATTGATTTTAGAATAGTTTAATAAAGTTAGTTGCATTTTCCTCTCTGTGGATTTTGTCTGTCCCTGATATATACAAAGTGATACACATTCAAAACAAACTTAGGATGCAGACATTGTTCCGAGTCGACAAAGCAGATTTGTTTACGTAGCAAGCACATTCTTATTTCTTTTGCTCCCAGAAGTTGAGATTTCACTAATTCCTTATGCTAATTCAAATATTGATATTTTTAGAACCATTCCTTTTGCAGTCAGGGGACAAGAGAAGAAAAGAGAGAGAGAGCACAAAGGCAAATCATACATAGTCTGTACATAGAAATATGTTTACTCAAAAAAAATCATAGCTCTAAGCTCCAAAGTGAACAATTCTGGACAAGTATATAAGTATTGATTTGTTCAGAAGTATGAGAGTTAAGTTTTATTTTTCTCTATTCCAGAAAAGGATATATGATTAAATCATATATCTTCAGTTGTGTCTGACTGTTTGAACTTATGGACTATAGCCTGCCAGGCTCCTCTGACCATAGGATTCTCCAACAAGAATACTGAAGTGTATTGCCATTTCCTACCCCAGGGGAACTTCCTAACCCAGGAATCGAACTGGCATCTCTTAATGTCTCTTGTATTGACAAGTAGGTTTATTATTACTGGCACCAATATGATTTATAACAAAGATTAAAATGTCAACATGGAACAACAGACTGGTTCCAAATAGGAAAAAGGAAAAGGAGTCCATCAAGGCTGTATATTGTCACCCTGCTTGTTTAACTCATATACAGAGTACATCATGAGAAATGCTGGACTGGAAGAAACACAAGCTGGAATCAAGATTGCCAGGAGAAATATCAATAACCTCAGATATGCAGATGACAGCACCCTTGTGGCATAAAGAGAAGAGGAACTAAAAGGCCTCTTGATGAAAGTGAAAGAGGAGAGTGAGAAAGTTGGCTTAATGCTCAACATTCAGAAAACAAAGATCATGGCATCTGGTTCCATCACTTCAAGGGAAATAGATGGAGAAACAGTGGAAACAGTGTCAGACTTTATTCTTTTGAGCTCCAAAATCACTGCAGATGGTGACTGCAGCCATGAAATTAAAAGACACTTACTCCTTGGAAGAAAAGTTATGACCAACCTAGATTGCATATTCAGAGAAGGCAATAGCAACCCACTCTTGTACTCTTTCCTGGGAAATCCCATGAATGGAGGAGCCTCGTGGGCTACAGTCCATGGGGTCGTAAAGAATCAGACAGGACTGAGCAACTTCACTTTCACTTTTCACTTTCCTGCACTGGAGAAGGAAATGGCAACCCACTCCAGTGTTCTTGCCTGGAGAATCCCAGGGATGGGGTAGCCTGGTGGGGTGCCGTCTATGCGGTCACACAGAGTTGGGCACTACTGACGTGACTTAGCAGCAGCAGCAGCAGCAAATAGCATATTCAAAAGCAGAGACATTACTTTGCCGACTAAAGTCCGTCTAGTCAAGGCTATGGTTTTTCCTGTGGTCATGTATGGATGTGAGAGTTGGACTGTGAAGAAGACTGAGTGTCAAACAATTGATGCTTTTAAACTGTGGTGTTGGAAAAGACTCTTGAGAGTCCCTTGGACTGCAAGGAGATCCAATCAGTCCATTCTGAAGGAGATCAGCCCTGGGATTTCTTTGAAAGGAATGATGCTAAAGCTGAAACTCCAGTACTTTGGCCACCTCATACGAAGAGTTGACTCATTGGAAAAGATTTTGGTGCTCGGGGGGGATTGGGGGCAGGAGGAGAAGGAGATGACAGAGGATGAGATGGCTGGATGGCATCACTGACTCGATTGACCTGAGTCTGAGTGAACTCCGGGAGTTGGTGATGGACAGGGAGGCCTGGTGCTGCAATTCATGGGTCGCAAAGAGACTGACAGGACTGAGAGACTGAAATGATCCTCTTCTTTTCAACAAATCTTTGAATACAGTTTTCCTTCACAGATAATATTCATACTTCTCAAGAAGATATATAATTTGGTAAATGATACAGAACCGGACTGCCATGCTAATTTTAATCCAAAAGGTGCATTGAGGTGAAACTCTGCTGGATCTGTGTTAATCTTTCATCTCCATCAGCATGGCAATGGAAAAGGAAATGGCAACCAATCCAGGATTCTTGCCTTGAAAATTCCATAGACAGATGTACCTGGAGGGCTGCAGGCATGGGGTCACAGAGAGTCCGACATGACTGAGCATGTATGCACAACATTGCAAGAGGTCCCTTCTATGTAATAGTTATAACTATTTTTGTCCTTGGTAGAAATATAATTTATTATTCTTGAGTTGTTTTTATTTATTTATTTTTAATTGGAGGATAATTGCTTAGTATTATTGTGATGGTTGCTGTCATATATCAACATGAATCACCTCTAAGTATGCACATGTCACCCTCACCCAGGAAATCTCTATTATCTCCCACCCCATCCCACTCCTCTAAGTTGTCACAGAGCATTGGTTTTGAGCTCCCTGCATCGTATGGCAAATTCCCACTAGCTATCTATTTTGCAAATGGTGATGTATATGTTTCAATGCTACTCTCTCAATTTATTCCACCCTCTCCTTTCCCTCACTGTGTCCAGAAGTCTGTTCTCTATGCCTGTGTCTCCATTGCTTCTGTGCAGTACTATCATTCTTGCAATTTTTAAAGAATGGGAAACCCTGAAAACATCTGAAATTTGCAAAACCTTTAAAAAATTCATTATAATTTATTCATTTGTGGATATATATATGTATTCACACACACACACATAAGTAACTCTTTCTGCTAATGTAGATGTTACCATGGAAACAATGGTTTCTTTGCATATTTAAGGATTTTTTTAATTTCCCACTGATATGTGATTTTAATAGTTAATATGATTAATACAAATTATTCAAAGACTCCAGAGTAATCTGTCATACTAATCTTAAACACAACAAAGTATATTTACAATTTTTATTTTCAGTCAGATATTTGACAGCACGTTTACAAAGTTAAATACAAATATATATGTTATATATGTCATATGAAAGTGAAAGCTGCTCAGTCATATCCGATTCCTTACAACCTTAGTCCATGGAATTCTCCAGGCCAGAATACTGGAGTGAGCAGCCTTTCCCTTCTCCAGGGGGTCTTCCCAACACAGGGATTGAACCCAGGTCTCCTGCATTGCGGGCGGATTTTTCACCAGCTGAGTCACAAGGGAAGCCCAAGAATACTAGAGTGGATAACCTATCACTTCTCCAGCAGATCTTCCCAAACCAGGAATCAAACCGGGGTCTCTTGCACTGCAAGCGGATTCTTTACCTACTGAGCTACAGGGGAAACCCATATATGTCATATATATATTCTTAATGGTTGTGAACTTACTTGCTTTTAATTTTAGATGCATCTTCTAAGTGCATAGTAAAAGTGAAGAAATTTTTCTCTCTTGCCTTAAGGTTCTCTTTCAGATTCTCTTTATATTCAAACATTCAGTGTCATTTGTATGCTACATTTACTTCTATGAATAAAAAACAAAAATCTAGTGAAAAAACTCCAATTAAGACATTGAGAAGAATTAACTTGATATTCAGAGATTTTTCTATTTTAAAAAGATTTCTCATGGAAGAATTAATCATAAGGAGGACCCATAATGAAAGTTTGCCAGGCCCTGTGGCATTTTTTAATTGGAGATATTTTGGAGGTTAGCCTGAGTATCAGTTGCAATAAGAAATGGCTGCTATCATTGAAACCAATACAGCATCTTACATGATGCTTTGTCTGAGTAAAGCAAATCATTCCTGTAGGAAAAAAAAATAATGTGTGTGGGAAATTATATCTTAACAAGAAAATATACTTGGACATATACCAAATTAAATCATTCTGGCTCCATCAGATTTTTAAGTTTCATTCCTTTAGATGAGTATGATCTAGGGAATAGAACATGATCTTTAAATGTTATATAGGTCTGTGCTGTGTCACCTAGTACCACCTAACTCTGGATAGCTCAGTAGACAGTAGGATCTCCTCCTCTGTGCAAATCACCAAATCTAATAACCATTCCTCTTTTTGCACACGTGTTTGTTTCTCTCTACATTTTTTTAAATCAGTTCCTCATTCTTAAAAGCTTCTCTTGAAATTAGCTTCTCTTGAATTTTCTCTTGGTTTATAATTCTCCTCTCTCATTTCTCCTTTCATGGCTAACAGATTATCTTTCTTTCTTTTTTTCTTATTCATTTGTCTCTTCCTTAAGTTGTGTTGTGATCTTGAAAGTTTTGTGCTTGATTTTTCTGCTAATCTTCAATTTAAAGATATTAATAAACCAAAAATTCTTCATTATTTATTGTATCAGGTACCTGTTTGGCAGTCTTGTGTATTCTATGAATCCTTTCTAAGAATGAATTTTTAATACTTGAAATAAAATACAAAAGATAGCACAGGAAATCATTCAAACTCAGTTCCAAAGAATTTTTAATACTTTATTAAGACAAGTCAAAAGATCTAGAGATAAATCTAAAAGTGTGTGTGCTGTCATTTAGCATGTCTGATTCTTTGCAACCCCATAGACCGTAGCCTGCCAGACTCTTCTGTCCAGGAAATTTTCCAGGCAAGAATACTGGAGTGGGTTTTCATTTCCTCTTCCAGGGGATCTTCCCAACCCAGGGAATGAACCCACGTCTCCTGTGTCTCCTGCATTGGCAGGAGGATTCATTATCATGGAACCACCTGCTAATCAATTAGTCATGTCTGAATCTTTGTGACTCGAAGGACTGTAGCCCACCAGGCTCCTCTGTCCATCAAATTCTCTAGGCAAGGATACTGGATAAGGTAGCCATTCCCTTCTCCAGGGAAAGTTTCCAACCGAAGGATCAAACCTGGTGCAGGCAAATTCTTTACCATCTGAGCCACCAGGGAAGCCCCCTGAACCACTGGGAAGGTAGTCTAATAAGTACTATCATTTAAAAATAAGGATATGCCCCAATAATATTCAAAATTTTATGTGATTTGAAAGGGTCTGTGATCCATGTTGGTGACATAACAGAGATACTGTTAAACAGAGATGCTACTCTGATATACTGTGTATATTAATAAACTGAAGGGAATGATATTTTTAAGAGATTAGTGAAAACAACATGAGAGTTTTTCCCTTCAAGACCACAGACCCCTAACTTTTGTGCATAGATCCTTTAGGTTAAACCCACCTTCTCTAGATTACCTCTTCTCCTCATTTTCTGTTTACTCACAGTTCTTATCAATGTTTTGTAATAAATAATTCATTGTCTTTATCACTGATATGATATATTTTGACAACTTTTTGTGTTTTACAATTTTGCCAGTGCTGAAACAAAACATATTTTTGAACAAGTGAAGAGATATTGACTTTAATTCCCAGAGTCTTTCCTGAAATCTAGATCTGTGTAGGCAACTTTTAATAAGATTTGTCTATTCTAGTCATGAATGTGAGTTGCAATGTAGCATGAGAGCTATGACAAAGACCTAAAGAATCTAATATTCCCAATATATTGGCCCAGAGACTCTTCTTTTCAGGTTCTATTTTATATCCACACTCAGTGAAAGAAAGAAGCCTATGTATGTATGTATGTATGTATGTATGTATGTAATACATCAAATAAAAAAATTAAAATGTTCTAATGCAAAGAGAGGGTGAAAAATTAGAGATTGTCTCTCTTTAGCTCTATTTTATTATGCATAAATATAACATAAAAGAGATACAGGAGTGAGTAATTCCAGACTATATATGGAGAAGGGACGCTAGCCAAGGAATATTTGAGCCTGAGTCCCTCCAGTTTAGGGAGGAAAATATTAAAGTGACACTGCTCTAATATTCCTGAGACAAACCCCTTAAGAAAACAAATTATCAAAAGCTTAGGAATGAGTTGCCCCGAGTTGTTGCTGTGTATAGAGGGTATACAAAACTACAGGTTCTTGTTAACTAAGACTCTTGGAGCATAATTCTACTGAAGAAGTCATGTATCTTGTGATATTCAGAGCAATCCACCTGAAAATTCTTCAAGATTGATTACCAAAAGCTTAAAGCACCACTAAGAAGTTGTGGACAGATTAAACATCAAGCAAGGCTTAAGATTGTAGGTTCAAGATTGCATAATCTGGTATAAGGAGTAAAGTTGATTTACATCCCTCAGTTCTTTTCTTCTGAATATTCAGTGTTGATTACGAGCAAGATCTCATAACAGCAGCCAAGTTGGAATTGCAACTTGTGCTGCTGGGTTTGTTTGCAAATAAAATAAATGCAAGGAGAAAAACAGATATATGGTTAAAAAGGATACTAGAATGTGGAAAAGAGATTGAACATTATTAAAATATCATTCCTAGGAATAAGTGACAGTTTTATATTAATAACCTTACCGTTGACTGCATGAAATGCCAAAACAGAAATTAAATTTTCATTTGTGAACAGGANGAACATCATTAAAATATCATTCCTAGGAATAAGTGACAGTTTTATATTAATAACCTTACCGTTGACTGCATGAAATGCCAAAACAGAAATTAAATTTTCATTTGTGAACAGGAATAATGAAGTAATATAAAAAAGATCGGGCTTGGGTTTTTCTGCCAGTGAAGATTAATAATTGCCTAAGGTCTACATTCAGAATTAAGACACATATTTTGTTGTAGAGAAACATAATTCATTGGATGTATAGACAGTCTAAAACTGGACTTCAATCAGGGCATGAGCTGGATGCACATCCTGTTTCACCGCTTTGGCGTGAATTTTTTTCTACTATTGCCTATTTCATTATATGCATGGAAGAAAGTAAATACATACTTTTCAGGAAAAAATGTGATAAAAACAGACTACTTAAAAATAATAGACCTTAGCAATATAAATATTCTGCTCCATGTCATCAGGTTAGTTGCTGAGAGTGATTAATATCTAAAAGATGGTCTAACCTTTTTAGAAAAAGCAGACAATAAGAAAGAAAGTAACTCATAGTATTGTTTTTAAAACTATATTATACTAATGTGGTGATTTACATGAGGTCTACAGTCCATCGGGTAGCAAAGAGTTGAACACAACTGAGCAACTTAGCACGCACGTTCTATGGTTCTATTTTTTCAACACTTTAGAAACATTATTTATCATGTGTAATCAGTTCAGTCACTCAGTCATGTCCAACTCTTTAAGACCCCATGGACTGCAGCACGTCAGTCTCCCCTGTCCATCACCAACTCCCAGAGCTTGCTGAAATTCATGTCCATCGAGTCAGTGATGCCATCCAACCATCTCATTCTCTATTGTCCCCTTCTCCTTTTGCCTTCAATCATTCCCAGCATCAGGGTCTTTTCCAATGGGCCAGTTTTTGCATCAGGTGGACAGAATATTACAGCTTTTGCATCAGTCCTTCCATACCCAAGACTCATTTTCTTTAGGATTGACTGGTTTGATCTCCTTGCAATCCAAGGAACTTTCAACAGTCTTCTCAAACACCAAAGATCAAAAGCATCACTTATTCAGTGCTCTGTTTTTGTTATGGTCCAATTCTTACATCCATGCAGGATACTGGAAAAACCATAGCTTTGACTATACAGGCCTTTGTCAGCCAAGCAATGTCTCTGCTTTTTAATATGCTGTCTAGTTTGGTCATAGCTTTTCTTACAAGGAGCAGGGGTCTTTTAGTTTCATGGCTGCAGTAACTATCTACAGTGGTTTTGGAGCCAAAGAATATAAAGCAAGGCAAAGGCTAACAAAGTTTTGCCAAGAGAATAAATTGGTCATAGTGAACAACCTCTCCCAACAACAGAAGAGATGACTCTACATATGGACATCACCAGATGGTCAATATTGAAATCAGATTGTTTATATTCTCTGCAGCAGAAGAGGGAGAAACTCTATGAAGTCAACAAAAACAAGACCGGGAGCTTACTGTAGCTCAGATCTTTAAATCCTTACTGCAAAATTCAGACTTAAATTGAAGAAAGCAGGGAAAACCACTAGACCATTCAGGTATGCCCTAAATCAAATTCCTTATGATTATACAGTGGAGGTAGCAAATAGATTCAAGGGGTTAGATCTGACAGAGTCCCTAAAGAACTATGGATGGAGGTTTGTAACATTGTACAGGAGGCTGTGCTCAAAACTATCCCCAAGAAAAGGAAATGCAAAAAGGCAAAATGGTTATCTGAGAAAGTCTTACAAATAGCTGAGAAATGAAGATAAGCAAAAGGCAAAGGAACAAAGGAAAGCTATAACCATCTGAATGTAGAGTTCCAAAGAACAGAAGGAGAGATAAGAAAGCCTTCCTAAATGATCATGTGTAGATATGCATATTAACTATTTAAACTAACAGGTTTTTTTAAATATTTAAAATAACAGGTTTTTTTTAAATATTTAAAATAACAGCACTTGTGATCCAAATCTCAGTCCAGAGGATACCATTCACTTCAGTCTATTACATGATGCATTTGGTCCTTAATGTGCCTGAGATATTGATAGTTACCATTTCAACAACTTGACTATCTATTGTTGCTTATAAATTTTTTGACAAAAACATTTTCCCACCCCTTTGGCTACAATCACCAGGGAATTATGGTGAAATATATTCATTGGTATTCTTGTTCTTATTCTGGATTTTAAATTCTTTACACAAGCAAGATTCATGATGATCTCTGCATTCTAGCTTTAACATCCTAAGCATGCAGTGAACATGAGTTAGAAAATATATTAGAGTGTCAATCAAAAAGGCATAATTCAATGCTCAGCTACTCCCTGGTAGGGTATGGGTATGGTGGTGAGATAAGAAAATGCTATAGGTATTTCTGTTTAATAATAGGGTGACCTAGAAGAGATTACTTTACAATTTTACTTAGTTTTAACTACTATCAAGAACTGTTTGAAGACTTCTCCAGTGTCTCAGTAGTAAAGATCCACCTGCTAATGCAACAGACACAGGTTCGACCCCTGATCTGGGAAGATTCCACATACCATAGAGCAACTAAGCCTATGTGCCACAACTATTGAGCTTGTGCTCTAGAGTCTGGGAGCCAACTACCTGCGTATTGCAACTACTGAAGCCCGAGAACCCTAAAGCCCGTGCTCCTAGACAAGAGAAGCCAGCTCAATGAGAAGCGTGTGCACCATAACTAAAGAGTAGCTTCCACTTGCCACAACTAGAGAAAAGCCCGCACAGCAACGAGGACCCAGCACAGCCAAAAATAAATAATTTTTTTTTTTTTTCTTAAAGAACTGTTCAAGAACCTGAAAGCCAGCAACAAACAAATCTAATTATCTTTACTCCCATGATGCTTACATTCTCCTGGTATTAAAGTCTGGGACAGAAGCAATATACAAAAACACATAGATATATAATTTGCATGCAATTATATGATTCAAATGCTCTGAATGGTAATGAATCAGAACACAACAAAGAACAGTGTAGTGATTAGGAGTGCTTTTGTTGAGAGCTGTTGGCCCCTCCTTGAGCAGAGACATAAAGGAAGTTAGAGCACATGTCATATCAGGTGAATGGATGATAAGACTGCCCACCACGGGACCAGCAAATCCAAGGGCTTTGAGGAATCTGTGTGCTTGGTGTGGTTGATGAATAAAAAGAAGGCAAGTGTGGTTGGAAGAGAGTGGAAAAAAAAAAGGAGTAACAAGAGATGAGCTCACAGAAGTAGAGATAGATCATGTAAGCTTTTTCGGTGTGAATGTTGAGCTCCCACATGGCACAAAGGATTGACCCTAGAATCATGCTAAGGGGACTCAGCCAACTCTTAGCCTGGATTCTGCCTGCACTAAGGATTCCTAAAGATGGCTCCAGCTCCTGCACTGAGTCTTTGCACAAGAAAATACCATGCTGACACACTGTCAAATACACTTTGTTTACAGCCACATTGCCAAACCATTGTCAGTAGTCTTCTACTCACCCTCCTTTTGTACTTTTCCATTTTTCCCTAGCCCCCTTCCTGTTTCCCTCTGGTATTTTATATGAGCATCTGTGACTTCTGGAGGAGAAAAACGGGAGAGTCAAGTGACTAAAGGGATAATTTAAGTAATCCTGGCTTTGCTACACTGTCCTGTGTTAAGTCTCAGGCCTCCTGCTGACCTCAGAAGAGTTTCCTAAACATTCAGTTAAACAGTTAGAGTTCATCGAAGGACTACATTGAGCAGAGACCCAGGAGAGGTGAATTACCAAATATATTTCAGCAGAAGTGAAAAATGTGCTGGAAAAAGGATCTGGAGAAATTAATTCAGAGTTATTGAATCTAATCTATTCATTTAATTGATGATAAATATGGGACCAAAGTAACATATGGTGAGCAAGGCTAGCCTTACAGATTTAAGAAAGATATTTACCTACTCTGATATTAGATATACTTGCAAAGAACAAATTCTCTAACAACTTTTTTTTTCAAAATTCTTAAAATTCCAGAGTGAGATACTTATAATTTTGTAGTTAGCATTCCCTTTTCTGCAGTTCAGAGTCCTAATTTAAATGCACATCTAAGAGTATCATGAAAAACTCCCAATTATTTTACTGTAAGTGTGTGAACATATAGGAAAAGGAAATCAGGGGGAAAAAATGATTCTTGAAAGATGGGAGTAAAAATATACAGGAAATAGGGCAAAAATATTAAAAGGCTGGAGGGAGAATGAACTCACTCTTTATCTGTTTCACAAATTTGCTGATGTCTGTCCAAAGGAAAGAATAAAATTTGGACCCAGCCATAGTCAAGGAATGATTTTTCTGTACAAATATGAGCACAAGAAACAAACTGCCAGTCGATTAATTGGAAAATTTCTGTAACAGAAAATATAAAATAGTGTTTTTTCTGCTTGTTTTCAGAAATAATTGTAATAATTGTTGACATTCATTAAGCAGATTCATTATTACTTTTCTATGATATGTATGCATGCATATGTGTGCATGTGTGTGTGAATATAAATGTATATGTGTGTATGTATGTGAACATATATGATAGTCTTTATCTTAACCCAATAAATTATATAGCAGTATTACACTAATTTAGTAGTTGTAGA
>SJYQ01003234.1:31704-59474 GCA_006410935.1 Redunca redunca
AAACTCACTGACTGGGTTTGTTGCACAAACAATGGACATACAGTTAACAGCAAAAAGTAAAATAATGAGCCATATTCTATTTTAAAACTGATGAATTATAAATTGTTTATAAAAACAAACTTTCTTCTTTCCAACTGTAGTAAGATGATTTTATGAAAAGCATCATTTATATTGTTTCTTAAACAATGTACTTTAAATATATTAGATTCAAATAAAATGTGTGATTGTTATGAAATATCCTTTTGATGGTTTTACCTTTCATATGTGTGTCAATTAATTAAACAAACTGAAATACTCTTGATGCTCAAGAAAATAATTAGAAATTGGTTTCATCTATAAATGAATAATTTTATTTCATAGGTACTAACAACAGTATACTACAGCAGGAATCATTACTTTATCATTCAAATTACCATAACACTTGCTTAAATTTTGGAACGACAACTAGATATTATTGGAAAGATTCACTGTTGTAATCAAGCTGAGACATTCAAAAGAGCATTTTCAATGCTATATTCCCTCAGCCATCTTCATCAAACAAGATGTTGTTATAGGAAGATGCAGTGTAAATGAACAGGAGAGGGATGCTTATGGAGTGAACGGTGGAGAAAAGGCTAGACTATGTAAAGCTGAAGCCTAGAAATATTACTCTTTTCCTTGCCGAGTTTCCTTGTGGGCTTAGGAAAATTATAGCTTCCTTTTCTCATTTGTAAAATGATACCGTCAGAGCTGGTCTTTGAATGTTGCTACCTTAATATTAAATACTGGAAACCCCTAATGAATCCAACCACTTTGCTACAGGGACTTCAGGAATAATATAAAAAATCTCAGAAAGGAGGTTCAAGATGTAATGAAAGGCATGAATAGGAATGATGTGGGGGAAAATGCAAGCTTATAGAGATATAAAGACCTGTCAATTTAAGATTAAAAATACTGTTATCATCATCATCATCATGATAACAGCATCTTCATAATAATACCAATAGTTAATCTTTTTAACTAAAATAAAAATGCTGGAGATAATAGTATATCAAAGCAAGAATGATGAGAATAAAAGGATGACAAGGTCCTTTATTACTGGAGGGAATTTTAATGTTGATTAAATATGGAATTTGCTAGGGCTGTCCTGATGGCTCAAGTGGTACAGAATCTGCCTGTAACAGGTACAGTTCCTGGGTTGTGAAACTCCCCTTGAAGAGGGAATGGCTACCCACTCAAGTATTCTTGCCTGGAGAATTCCATCAACAAAGGAGCTGGGTGGGCTACATATCTTGCAGTTGCAGAGTCAGACATGACTGAATGACTAACACTTACTTAATTTGCTAGTTAAGTATGGATAGTAAATAATTTTATAACAACTAGTCATCTATGTGGAAAAATAAAAATGAATTTCTATTTTATATCATACCCTATTTATGCAAAGAAAAAAATCATACCAAATCATCATTAAAGTCTTACATTAAAGATTGGAATATAAAGGCAAAATGTTTCTATTGCTATGCAGCAGATTTACACAGTCTTAGTGGCTTCAAATAGCATCCTTTGGTGTTAAATTATGATTCATGATGCATTAAGTAAAATCATGATTCATAATTGTTATTCGTAATCAGAACTTTAGTGGTGACTGGCAATCATACCAAATTTTATAGCCCATTTTGTCTGGATGACAATTTTATACTTTTTGCTCTTTCCCAAACCTTGAAAATTACTCTCATCCTTAATTTTAGCTGACTTTACATTCTGATTATTTAATCCTGCCTAGCAAATCACCACACAAGGTAGGAATTAAAACACAGTGGACCTATTGATCACAAATTATTTTCAGTAACCCATATGAAAAATGCCTGAAAAATTCTCTGTCCCAAGGCATTATAAACTTCTTCCCATTATGCACTCATCATCTAATCAAATTTAAATAAGGGTGAAGCTCTTTGATTATTTTTCTGATGTACACATATGCTGAGTGTCTCATAATCCAAAGACCCATGACATACAGGAAAAAAGTTATTCATTAAACCACACTCCTAATGAACAACAACATGACAGGTGTAAGGTAACTAAAGAAGAAACACCTATTTAAATGGAAAGATGGGAAGCCCAAGGGATTCACAGGTTCGTAGCATTTCCAATTTAAGACAAGAATGTAATGCTTGTTCCAGCTATGCTCCTTGCAAATGATTGTCTGTGGTATAGATCTTCTCTCTGAATCATTTTGTGTTTATATAAGAAATGACCTGTGTTTGCAGCTAGGGTGCTTTCTCCTATTCTATCAACAGAAGTTTGGGACCCCACAGCCTTCTTATTTTATACCATTTCTGTCATTTTAATTCAAACACGTAATACATAAATAGCTGTGAAAAGAAGAGAGGCAAAAAACAAAGGAGAAAAGGAAAGATATAAGCATCTGAATGCAGAGTTCCAAAGAATAGCAAGAAGAGATAAGAAAACCTTCTTCAGCGATCAATGCAACGAAATAGAGGAAAAGAACAGAATGGGAAAGACTAGAGATCTCTTCAAGATAATTAGAGATACCAAGGGAACATTTCATGCAAAGATGGGCTTGATAAAGGACAGAAATAGTATGGACTTAACAGAAGCAGAAGATATTAAGAAGAGGTGGCAGGAATACACAGAAGAACTGTACAAAAAAAGATCTTCATGACCCTGATAAGCATGACGGTGTGATCACTCATCTAGAGCCAGACATCCTGGAATGTGAAGTGAAGTGGGCCTTAGAAAGCATCACTACGACCAAAACTAGTGGAGGTGATGGAATTCTAGTTGAGCTGTTTCAAATTCTGAAAGATGATGCTGTGAAAGTGCTACACTCAATATGCCAGCAAGTTTGGAAAACTCATCAGTGGCCACAGGACTGGAAAAGGTCAGTTTTCATTCCNAAGAAAAGTTATGACCAACCTAGATAGCATATTCAAAAGCAGAGACTACTTTGCTGACTAAGGTCCATTCAGTCAAGGCTATGGTTTTTCCTGTGGTCATGTATGGATTTGAGAGTTGGACTGTGAAGAAGGCTGAGCTCCAAAGAATTGATGCTTTTTAACTGTGGTGTTGGAGAAGACTCTTGAGAGTCCCTTGGACTGCCAGGAGATCCAACCAGTCCATTCTGAAGGAGATCAGCCCTGGGATTTCTTTGGAAGGAACGATGCTGAAGCTGAAACTCCAATACTTTGTCCACCTCATGCGAAGAGTTGACTCATTGGAAAAAACTCTGAGGCTGGGAGGGATTGGGGGCAGGAGGAGGAGGGGACCACCGAGGATGAGATGGCTGGATGGCATCACTGATTCGATGGACATGAGTCTGAGTGAACTCCGGGAGTTGGTGATCGACAGGGAGTCGAACTGTGCTGCAGTTCATGGGGTCGCAAAGAGTCGGACACGACTGAGCGACTGCACTGAACTGAATACATAAAGAGCCCCTGGGATATGGTTAAGATTAAAATTAAAACCACAGTTCAAAATCACAAAACACAATGTTTTCCAGGCCTTTTCAAATTGGGTTGAGGTTGAATGAAAGGGATTAAAATTCTCACAGATATTTCTTTGATATCTTTTCCCTGAGAACACATTCTATTGACTGTGGCCCTATCTTTGTCATTATGCATTTCTTGATATGATGAACTCTTGCTGCAATGGATTGAGGATGGGAACTAATTTTATATTTGAACCCAACTTTTTTTTTTTTAATTTATTTATTTTAACTGGAGGTTAATCACTTTACAATATTGTATTGGTTTTGCCATACATCAACATGAATCTGCCACAGGTATACACATGTTCCCCATCCTGAACCCCCCTTCCTCCTCCCTCCCCGTACCATCCCTCTGGGTCATCCCATTGCACTAGCCCCAAGCATCCAGTATCATGCATCAAACCTGGCCTGGTGATTTGTTTCATTTATGATATTATATAAGTTTCAATGCCATTCTCCCAAATCATCCCACCCTCTCCCTCTCCCCCAGAGTCCAAAAGACTGTTCTATACGTCTGTGTCTCTTTTGCTGTCTTGCATACAAGTTTATCATTACCATCTTTCTAAATTCCATATATATGCATTAGTATACTGTATTGGTGTATTTCTTTCTGGCTTACTTCACTGTTTATGATCAGCTCCCGTTCTTGTTCCTTTTAACTTTCTGTCAATTCTTCTTAAAAATATGCCAGTCCCTTCTTTAATCTCTCTCTCTCTCTTTATTTATTAATTTATTATTATTATTATTATTATTTTTTGCTGCATCAATTTAGTTAAATTCTTTGGGATTGCTTTGTATAGAGATCTCCATGTGGTATGTGTTAGTCTATCAGCCATGTTTGACTCTTTGCAAACCCATGGACTGTAGCCCACCAGGCTCCTCTGTCCATGGGATTTCCCAGGAAAGAATATCGTAGTGGGTTGTCATTCCCTTCTCTTGTGTATCTTCCTGACCTAGGGCTTGAACCCAGGTTTTCTGCTTTGCAGGTATATTCTTTATCATCTGAGCCACTAGGGAGGCCCTGCAGAAATCCACATAGTCAGATGCAATAGTTGGTTACGTGAAATTTCTATATATCACAGCACAGGCAACAGTTACAATATCTGACAATATATATCATTAGGTAGGTGCTCACTCGCTTCAGTTGTGTCCTACTCTTTACGACTTCAAGGACTGTAGCCTGCCAGACTCCTCTCTCCATGGGATTCTCCAGGCAAGAATACTGGAGTGGGTTGCCATTTCCTACTCCAGGGGATCTTCCCATCACTCTTCACTTGCATTGGTAGGCAAATTAGTCATCTTTTTTTTTCCAATCTATGAAAACAATTTTTGATTTTCTAGGGGATCTTCCAGTAATGCCTACTGCCTATTCCCAAGGCAATGCCACAAGTTTAGTGTTTTATTATTAATTCACCCCATTACTTACACTGAAATCTGTTCCAATCACCTATTTTTGTGTAAAATGACCCCATAAAAAATAGTGGACTACAAAACTGATAATCATTTATTTTGTTTATGATATGTAACGTGAGACTACATGGGAACAGGTTGGTTTTATTCCACATGGTATCAGCTGAGAGACTCAAGCTGGGCTGGATAATATGCTTCCAAGCTAAGTCACAAAATGTCAAGTTAGTCAACAGAATCTGACAATATATAAGGATCTGATGAGACATACTCCATATGGAAGGGGAAAAAAAAAAGAAAGAAAACTGACAAACAACCATAGACTTGGCCAAGTTTCAAAACACTTCACTCTTTTGTTACATTCCCAGGACATAGTACTCAAGAATAGAATCTACACTCATATTCCCTAGTTTAGCATCTTTATCCAGTAAAATAAGAAGTGAACAAGAATACTTTTTCAAGGTTCTTGCCACATCCATGTATTTCAACCCAAAATTTTATCCATTCAAAACACTTTAGTAAGAATTTTCTTAAATGAAAATTTTAAAAATTTTATTTCATCGAATGATAGTTTCTATTCTTTACTGTCGTTAGATTCTACTAAGTATCTGGAATTGCATGGAATAATGCACCTATTATTCCATACAATTCATGGCCATGTATGGATGTGAGAGTTGGACTGTGAAGAAAGTGAGCACCAAAGAACTGATGCTTTGGAACTGTGGTGTTGGAGAAGACTCTTGAGAGTCCCTTGGACGGCAAGGAGATCCAACCAGTCCATCCTAAAGGAGATCAGTCCTGGGTGTTCATTGGAAGTATTGATGTTGAAGCTGAAACTCCAGTACTTTGGCCGCCTTATGCAAAGAGTTGACTCATTGGAAAAAACACAGAAGTTGGGAGGGATTGGGGGCAGGAGGAGAAGGGGATGACAGAGGATAAGATGGCTGGATGGCATCACCAACTCGATGGACATGAGTCTGAGTGAACTCTGGGAGTTGGTGATGGACAGGGAGGCCTGGCGTGCTGCTCTCCATGGGGTTGAAAAGAGTCGGACATGACTGAGCGACTGAACTGAACTGAACTGAATGCACACATGCATTTTCCTTGGATATAAATCCATAGAAATGCACTTTTAGTAAATGTGTTGAATTAATACGTAACTAAGTTCCTGTTTACACTACACCCATATTTTTCTAGACTCTTTTCTGCTCTTTAATGTCAATGTTCATTTTCCTTTCTAGACCAGTACCTACTTTTCACCCTAGTATGTTAGTTGCACAGGCTTTCCTCTTTGCTATCCTTATTTAAACCTAATTCTCCTAAATTCCTTTTATACTTAAATCAATCCCGGTAATGCTTGCTCAAGTTACTGAATCTGTAAGCCCCCTATTTTACTTGGGATTATATGCCATACTTTAGTGTTTCAGTTGTTTTTCTTATTTACATGGTATGTTCATATACATGGAGAAGGCACTGGCACCCCACTCCAGTACTCTTGCCTGGAAAATCCCATGGACGGAGGAGTCTGGTAGGCTGCAGTCCATGGGGTCACAAAGAGTCGTACATGACTGAAGCAACATAGCAGTGCATATACAATTGGTACATCAAAGACATTGGATAAATGCCTGTGAAATGAATGAGTTTGTCTTCCAAAGTAAATTATAAGCATATGGTTAGAGAAAAATAAATATTGTTAGAATAAAAAGTATAATAATAATAGTAAGTGAATGGATTGAGTGTGTGGCAGGGGTGGTGGGGAGAGGGCATAAAAATTCAGAAAGACCAGTGTTCTTGTGTCTTGTTAACAGTACTTTAAATTTTTAAATGACAGCTTTCACCTAGAAAGAGCATCAAACCCTTCTGCTGCTGCTGCTGCTGCGGCTAAGTCGTTTCAGTCGTGTCCGACTCCATGTGACCCCAGAGACGGCAGCCCACCAAGCTCTCCAGTCCCTGGGATTCTCCAGGCAAGAACACTACAGTGGGTTGCCATTTCCTTCTCCAATGCATGAAAGTGAAAATGAAGTCGCTCAGTCTTGTCTGACTTTCAGTGACCCCATGGACTGCAGCCTATCAAGCTCCTCTGCCCATGGGATTTTCCATGCAAGAGTACTGGAGTGGGTTGCCATTGCCTTCTCCGGCATCAAATCTTAGCATAGTATAATTCATTTTCAAGTTACTTAGATGAAAAAAACAGCCCATAAAATCCGTTTCATTTTTATTCTTAGATTAGTATCATTTTAAATGTTACCTTCTAGTTCAATGTTGTTTGTAATTTTCTGGTGACCTTTATGTCTAATTTATTAGAATTTTTTTCTTGTTTCCCTACATCTTTATAGGATTTATATTTCAGAATCAATCATTTCTTTCTCATCTCTGAAGTTTGATCATGTTAATATTAAGCCTGAAAATTAAACTTTAAATATCTAAATATGTCAATATTCATTTTTGTTTCTAAATATAAATGATTATTTTAGTCAGTTTGGGCTGCTATAATAAAATTCCATTCAATGGGTGTTTTCAAACCAGACATTTGTTTCTCTCAGGTCTGGAGGCTGGGAAGTTCAAGATCAAGATGCCAGCATATTCATTTTCTGATTGTATCCCCCCTTTTCTAATTGAACTTCTCATTACAGTCCTGGTTTATTCTAATATAAGGACACTAATCCTATCACCAACCGAATGACTTCATTTAAATCCAAAAAACTTTGAAAGATTTTACCTTTTAACAACATCACGTTGGGAGTAAAGATTCAGGATATGAATTTTGGGAGGACAGGATCATTCAGTTCTTAACAATGATTTAGATCAATTTACATGGAAAGAAACTGTCTTGTGGTAGAATTGTTGTTGTTGTGTTAGTCACTCAGTCACATCTGACTCTTTGTGACCCCATGGACTATAGCCCACCAGGCTCCTCCATCCATGGAATTCTCCAGGCAAGAATACTGAAGTGGATTGCCATTTTCTTCTCCATGTGGAAGAATAACTGTATAAAGGGAAGTTGAATGTTTAAAGGATAGGATATAGCTCTAATAGTTAATATCACTGTTAGCTCAGGCACAGCAGAGGCTCAGGCACCAATGAGCTTCTGGAGCTCTAACATTTCTGTAAGTTTAAAGAGGTGAGTCAAAGTACCTCAACACTCCTCTGCAACAAGACCAATAATGAATCTTTCCTTCCTCCTAAGAGTTTGATTGAATAAAAGCCCTTTTCTAAAAATCTGAAGCTACACTAATTTTACTGGTTAGCAGGTGGCTTTCAGCTCACTGGACAGGTGTTCCCTGTTGGCCATCCTGGGGGGGTAGGGGTAGCCTGAAGGACAACAAAATCTTCTCTTACCTTACTCTTTGTTTCAAAACTGAACTTGAGAGTGTCAAAGTGCAGTCTTTTAAAGCTGCTGCTTGAGAATCTGATCTTGATCAGAAATGTTGATGTCATGTGATAAGAGTGAGTCATAGACACCTAAAGGAATGTGAGAATGAGAACAAAAGGTAAGAATATTTCTGTTGCACTTATGACAGTGGAAGTATAAGATAATTTATTTAAAAGTTACTTTCGGGTCTGCTCATGTCACTAAGCAATGCATCTTTCCAATACTGAGTATAGACAAGGCACTCAATATTTTGTCAGTTGTTATTTCCAAATGGATGAATAAAAACAATTGCACAAGGTACTATTTTGAGTAATAATAAAATATATGTGCACACAGCCTGTGCATATTATTTGATAGGAAAAGTGGATATTATATTCATCATTGTAAGGTAAAGACTGGACATGTAAATTGCTCTACTAGAGCAAACAAGAACACACAAGTATTTTCTATTTTGGCCTAAACATCATATTACTTTCTGGTATAATAGTCAAATGTCCTAAATCCTTTTTAATAACATCATCCTGAAAACACTGTGTTTCTTACATTTAATAATGTCAAGAATTTTCACTCTAGGGTTTACATTTGATTTTGCTATATAATAGACAATTCCTAAGGCAATCTGTAATTCTAATCCATTAGTCTAATGGATTGCAGCTGCTGTGAACCATGGGTATGTCATTTTTTGATAATGAAGTCTAGTAAGACATAGAATATAAAGATAAATAAACTAAAAAATTACTATATACCTCACATAAATGATTCTCTTTAAATAAAAATTTATCCATTTTTNTTCTAGTTTTATAAATCTATTTAAAGACTTGCCTTCACTTATTTATTTCTCCATTGCTTTTTATAGATTTTGTTTCAGCAAAGCAGATTATGCTATCAAAATTTTCAAGTTTTCTCAGTAGAGCCCACCTACTCATAGGTAGATTGATAACTGGCATTACAACAGTACTGCTAGAGTTGATGAGTTTTCTGAGTCCTCAGTATCATTTCAAGGAAAACAAATGCATTTTCCCTAAATACATTTCCTGGAGATAAAAAGGGTGATTTTACATGTTTTGTATCACATCTGCTTTTTTGTGATCTGAAAACTGAAATTCTCTCTCTTGATTGAAGAACGAAGAGGAAATGTAAAGTATAAAATCTTTAGCCTCCAATGAACTATTCCATTAAGAAAAGAACTCAAGAGCAGGGAACTCTACTCAGTACTCTGAAATGGCCTATATGGGAAAAGAATCTAAAAAAGAGTGGTTATATGGATAACTTGGAGAAGAAAATAACAACCCACTCCAGTGTTCTTGCCTGGAGAATTCCATGGACAGAGAAGCCAGGCAGGCTACAGACCACCATGTGTTTGCAAAGAGCTGCTCACTACTAAGCAACTATCACTCGCTTACTCTTATGGATAACTGATTCACTTTGCTGTATAGCAGAAGCAAATGCAAAATTGTAAATCAACATATTTAATAAAAAGTATTTTTTATAGAAGAGCTCAAATAAATATTAAACATTAGATTCACTTATTAGAGAATGATCTCCTTAAAAATAAATTTTCTTTCTCCCTTCTATAATACATGTTGTTGTTGATCAGTCATTAAGTCATGTCCCACTTTTTACAACCCCATGGATGGTAGCACTCCTGGTTCCTCTGTTCATGGAATTTCCCAAGAAAGAATACTGGAGTGGGTTGCCATTTCCTTTTCTGGGGATCTTCCTGGACCAAGGATCAAAATGTGTCTCCTTCATTGGTAGGTGGATACTTTACTACTGAGCCAATACTTAGTCTCTCTAATTGCAGTTAAAGATTATTGCATAACAGATAGGATCTTTATTTTCTTCATGCTTATTAAATTATATATGTTATTTTAGTGATTCAGTTTTTATTCTAAAAAAAATATATCAATATCTGTCAATATCAATATACTTTGCATTGTTTGTGGAGAAGAATCCTAAAAGATGATGCTGTGAAAGTGCTGCACTCAATATGCCAGCAAATTTGGAAGACTCAGCAGTGGTCACAGGACTGGAAAAGGTCAGTTTTCATTCCATTCCCCAAAAAAGGCAATGTCAAGGAATGCTCAAACTACCACACAATTGCACTCATATCACACGTTAGTAAAGTGAAGTCTCCAAGCCAGGCTTCAGCAATATGTGAACTGTGAACTTTGAGAGGTTCAAGTTGGTTTTAGAAAAGACAGAGGAACCAGAGATCAAATTACCAACATCCACTGCATCATGGAAAAAGCAAGAGAGTTCCAGAAAAACATCTATGTCTGCTTTATTGACTATGCCAAAGACTTTGACTGTATGGATCACAATAAACTGTGGAAAATTCTGAAAGAGGTGGGAATGCCAGACCACCTGACCTGCCTCTTGAGAAATCTGTATGCCAGTCAGGAAGCAACAGTTAGAATTGGACATGGAACAACAGACTTTCAAATCAGGAAAGGAGTATGTCAAGGCTGTATATTGTCACCCTGCTTATTTAACTTACATGCAGAGTACATCATGAGAAACACTGGGCTGGAAGAAGAACAAGCTGGTATCAAGATTGCTGGGAGAAATATCAGTAACCTCAGATATGCAGATGACACCACCTTTATGGCAGAAACTGAAGAGGAACTAAAAAGCCTGTTGATGAAAGTAAAAGAGGAGAGTGAAAAAGTTGGCTTAAAGCTCAATATTCAAAAAACTAAGATCATGGCATCCAGTCCCATCAATTCATGGCAGATAGACAGGAAACAGTGGAAACAGTGTCAGACTTTATATTTCTGGGCTCCAAAATCACTGCAGATGGTGATTGCAGCCATGAAATTAAAAGATGCTTACTCCTTGGAAGAAAAGTTATGACTAACCTAGACAGCATATTAAAAAGCAGAGACATTCCTTTGCCAACGAAGGTCCATCTTGTCAAGGCTATGGTTTTATAGTGGTCATGTGTGGATGTGAGAGTTGGAGTATAAAGAAAGCTGAGTGCAGAAGAATTGGTGCTTTTGAACTGTGGTGTTGCAGAAGACTCTTGAGAGTCCCTTGGACTGCAGGGAGATCCATCCAGTCCATCCTAAAGAAGATCAGTCCTGTGTGTTCATTGGAAGGACTAATGTTGAAGCTGAAACTCCAATACTTTGGCCACCTGATGTTAAGAGCTTATTCATTAGAAAAAACCTTGATGCTGGGAAAGATTGAGGGCAGGAGGAGAAGGGGACGACAGAGGATGAGATGGTTGGATGGCATCACCGACTCAATGCACATGGGTTTGGGTGAATTCCTGGAGTTGCTGATGGACAGGGAGGCCTGATGTGCTGCGGTTCATGATGTCACAAAGAGTTGGACACGACTGAGCAACTGAATTGATTTACTGATGGAGAAGAAATAGACTACTCTAGATTTATACCAAATGAATACATATGTAAATGAGACACAGAATAAAGAAGGGAGAGGGGTGAAGGAGAAGGAAGTATGAAAAATACAGGCCTTGAGATGCAGAAGACATTTACAAATATATTCTTCCTAGAGATTTACACATAGATATGTACTAGTTTACTGGATCAGAGAGGAATGGTGTGAGAAAATAGGACTAATAAATTCTACCTTATGCAAAGAACATTAGCAGCATCTACCTTTCTTAAAGAAACAGAGGTGGAAGTGGGAGATGGGCTATTTTGGGAGATACCACCGTATGTCCTTATCCCATGAAATTCCCAAATGATGATATATAAGGAATCTAATAGACCAACTGCCTAGAGCAGAAATGTGCATTTATGGTGACATTTTGGCTCCAAAGTGGACTCCTTAAGAGAAGGCTTTGGATGTCTCAGTCCTAAGGAAGAATGAAAACCTGTGACAAAATATGTCCCCCATCACCAATGGAATGGGTGATGCTGGGACGACTCCAAGTTATGACTTACTATCATTGGATCACTTAACTCCTCAGGCAGTAATGGAGTGGCAAACACATTAGTTGAGACTTACACACCTTCCCAGTGAAGGAGGATGTATAACTCTGAGGGACAAGCAGATCTTCTAGAGTCCAGCTGCAGAAATAGATGGAATAGAATGGGTAGGCTGGCAGGGAGTTCAGGTGAGCCAGCTTTGGCATCTGTCTGGCTAGAGGTACAGGGGACATACATAGAAGCATTTTCCTGCAGTGGTTCTTGGGCATCAATGAGATATCCTTCTCATCTTTCTTCAAAAGAAGGTTAAATATAAGCTCATCCTTTGTGTGCAGTTTCTAGGGAGCGAAGACAGTAAGAAGGGCCCTTATCCACATTCCTTCCTTGCTCTGGCCCTTGTGTGATATATCAGAGAAGAAAGATCCCATTGAGGCCAAGCAGAAACAGCCCACAGAGACCTCCAACTTCTTCCAAGGGTACATTGTCAGAGGGCAAGTGTGAAAATGAGGGACACATAAGATGAAAACAATAAGAAAACAAAGCAGAAAAATATTTATATCAGCAAAAGATATAACAGACAACTCACTAAATAAGATGCATGCATATCAAATAAGCATGAAATTATATTTAACATTTCTCCTGAGAAATCTGTATAGAGGTCAAGAAACAACAGTTAGAACTGCACATGGAACAAATGGACTGGTTTCAAATTGGTAAAGGAGTACATCAAGGCTGTATATTGTCACCCTGTTGATTTAGCTTATATGAAGAGTACCTCATATGAAATGCTGGGCTGGATGAAGCACAGGCTGGAATCAAGATTGCTGGGAGAAATATCAATAACCTCAGATATGCAGATGACACCACCCTTATGGCAGAAAATGAAGAAGAACTAAAGAGCCTCTTGATGAAAGTGAAAGAGGAAAGTAAAAATATTGAGTTAAAACTCAACATTCAGAAAACTAAGATCATGGAATCTGATCCCATCAATTCATGGCAAATCAGATTGATTATATTCTCTGCAGCCAAAGATGGAGAAGCTCTATACAGTCAACAAAAACAACACCAGGAGCTGACTGTGGCTCAGATCATGAACTCCTTATTACCAAATTCAGACTCAAATTGAAGAAAGTAGGGATAACCGCTAGACCATTCAGGTATGACCTAAGTCAAATCCCTTATGATTATACAGTGGAAGTGAGAAATAGATTTTAGGGCCTAGATGTGATAGATAGAGTGCCTGAAGGAACTATGGAATGAGGTCCAAGACATTGTACAGGAGACAGGGGTCAAAACCATCCCCATGGAAAACAAATGCAAAAAAGCAAAATGGCTGTCTTGGGAAGCCTTACAAATAGCTGTGAAAAGAAGAGAGGCGAAAAGCAAAGAAGAAAAGGAAAGATATAAGCATCTGGATGCAGAGTTCCAAAGAACAGCAAGAAGAGATAAGAAAGCCTTCTTCAGTGATCAATGCAAAGAAATAGAGGAAAACAACAGAATGGGAAAGACTAGAGATCTCTTCAAGAAAATGAAAGATACCAAGGGAACATTTCATGCAAAGATGGGCTCGATAAAGGACAGAAATGGTATGGACCTAACAGAAGCAGAAGATATTAAGAAGAGGTGGCAAGAATACATGGAAGAACTGTACAAAAAAGATCTTCACGACCCAGATAATCATGATGATGTGATCACTAATCTAGAGCCAGACATCTTGGAATCCGAAGTCAAGTGGGCTTTAGAAAGCATCACTACGAACAAAGCTAGTGGAGGTGAGGGAATTCCAATTGAGCTGTTTCAAATCCTGAAAGATGATGCTGTGAAAGTGCTATACTCAATATGCCAGCAAATTTGGAAAACTCATCAGTGGCCACAGGACTGGAAAAGGTCAGTTTTCATTCCAATTCCAAAGAAAGGTAATGAAAAAGAATGCTCAAACTACTGCACAATTTCACTCATCTCACATGCTAGTAAAGTAATGCTCAAAATTCTCCAAGCCAGGCTTCAGCAAAACATGAACCATGAACTTCCTGATGTTCAAGCTGGTTTTAGAAAAGGCAGGGGAACCAGAGATCAAATTGCTGACATCCACTGGATCATGGAAAACGCAAGAGAGTTCCAGAAAAACATATTTTTCTTCTTTATTGACTATGCCAAAGCCTTTGACTGTGTGGATCACAATCTACTGTGGAAAATTTTGAAAGAAATGGGAATACCAGACCACCTGACCTGCCTCTTGAGAAATCTGTATGCAGGTCAGGAAGCAACAGTTAGAACTCGATATGGAACAACAGACTGGTTCCACATAGGCAAAGGAGTATGTCAAGGCTGTATATTGTCACCCTGCTTATTTAACATAAGCAGAGCACATCATGAGAAACTCTGGACTGGAAGAAACACAAGCTGGAATCAAGATTGCCGGGAGAAATATCAATGACCTCAGTTATACAGATGACATCACCCTTATGGCAGAAAGTGAAGAGGACCTAAAAAGCCTCTTGATGAAAGTGAAAGAGGAGAGCGAAAAGTTGGCTTAAAGCTCAACATTCAGAAGACAAAGATCATGGCATCTGGTTCCATCACTTCATGGGAAATAGATGGGGAAAAGGTAGAACAGTGTCAGACTTTATTTTTTGGGCTCCAAAATCACTGCAGATGGTGACTGCAGCCATGAAATTAAAAGATGCTTACTCCTTGGAAGAAAAGTTATGACCAACCTAGATAGTTCAAAAGCAGAGAGGTTACTTTGCCGACTAAGGTTGGTCTAGCCAAGGCTATGGTTTTTCCTGAGGTCATGTATGGATGTGAGAGTTGGACTGTGAAGAAGGTTGAGCGCCAAAGAATTGATGGTTTTGATCTCTGGTGTTGCAGAAGTCTCTTGGGAACCCTTGGACTGCAAGGAGATCCAACCCATCCATTCTGAAGGAGATCAGCCCTGGGATTTCTTTGGAAGGAATGATGCTAAAGCTGAAGCTCCAGTACTTTGGCCACCTCATGCAAAGAGTTGATTAATTGGAAAAGACTCTGATTATGGGAGGGATTGGGGGCAGGAGGAGAAGGGGACGACCGAGGATGAGATGGCTGGATGGCATCACGGACTCGATGGACATGAGTCTGAGTGAACTCTGGGAGTTGGTGATGGACAGGGAGGCGTGGTATGCTGCGATTCATGGGGTCGCAAAGGGTCGGACACGACTGAGCGACTGAACTGACTGAGATGGGGATACAATGGAAACAGTGAGAGACTTTACTTTCATGGGCTCCAAAATCACTGCAGATGATGACTGCAGCCATGAAAGTAAATGATGCTTGCTCCTTAAAAGAAAAGCTATTTACCAACCTAGACAGCATATTAAAAAGCAAAGACATTACTTTGCTGAGAGAGGTCCATCTAGTCAGAGCTATGATTTTCCAGTAGCTGTGTACAGATGTGAGAGCTGGACTATAAAGAAAACTGAGCACCGAAGAATTAATGTTTTTGAATGGTGGTGTTGGAGAAGACTCTTGAAAGTCCCTTGGACTGCAAGGAGATAAGATCAGTCAATCCTAAAGGAAAGCAGTCCTGAATATTCATTGGAAGGACTGATGTTGAAGCTGAAATTCCTATCCTTTGGCCACCTGATGTGAAGAACTGACTCATTGGAAAAGACCCTAATTGTGGGCAAGATTGAAGGCAGGTGGAGAAGGGGCAACAGAAAATGAGATGGGTGGATGGCACCACCAACTTGATGGACATGAGTCTGAGCAATTTTCAGGAGGTGGTGATGGACAGAGAAGCCTGGTGTGCTGCAGTTCATGGGGTCACAAAGAGTCAGACATGACTGCGTGATTGAACTGAACTGAACTGAATGTTTAGCATTATTTGTCATTAAAATTTGCTAATTCAAGCAAATGAGATGGCAGTATATACCCATCATGATGGATAAAGACTGCAAAAATATCAATACAGAATGCTGGTAAGGATGTGAAGTAACAAGAACTCTCATTCATTGCTGATTGAAATGTAAAATGATGCAGCCACTCTTTGAGATAGGGTTTTAATAATTTTCTTACGAAACTGAACATAGTCCAAATCTATGAACCATAGGTGGTGTCCCTAGGTTGATCTGGTTGATCTGAAAACATGATTGCATAAATATATGCATATGAATGTGTCTAACAGTTTATAATCTCCCAAAACTAGAACAAACCAAGATATCTTTGCATAGGTGAATGGAAAAAGAAACTGGTGCACATATGTGAAGGGACATTTTCAGCATCATAAAGAAATGAGTTGTTACCTTATGCAAAAAAAATAAAGTTGATTGCTAATGAATGATGCCAGTCTGAAAAGGCACTGTACCATATGAATCCAGTTATATGTCATTCAGGAAAGCACAAAAGTATAGAGACAGTGAAAGGATCAGTTGCTATCAGGAGTCCAGTGGGAAGGATAAAAAGTTGAATAGGTGAAAGATAGGGGGCTCTTTTAGGATGTCAAAACTATTCTATAAAATATTGTAAAGATAATTATGGATGCTATGCGTTTTTCACGTCCATAGAATTTTATAGCACACTGAGCCTTAATATATGCAAAAAATTAATTTTTTATGATATGGAAAGATTCCAGGGATTATAGACCATGCCAAGAGAATATAGTTTTATTAAAAATATATGATAAAAACTTCACAAATGATGAAGGTGTACAAGGTGCTGACCTAAGTAAAATAATTTTGGAAATTAGTGGAGTCTGTAAGATCAAAGGCAAAATTAACTGAACATTATTAGCTGAATAATAATTCCCTTCTATGATTAACTATCTGTAAGGGGAACCTCTACAGCTCCCCCAGAGATACAGTTGTACATGTTATAGGGATTGAATGCTTAAGACAATGAATAGCAGTTTGTAGGAGTCACGTTTTTCACAGAATGAAGAGGGATTTTACAGAAAAGCAATGAAAGGTTAAAATGATATATAGGCAATGGATTCAAGTAGAAGACATTAGTAAGAACTCATGTTCAATTTAATATAAATAAACATGGTTACAAATAGAAACATTTACAGATATGTGAACATACAAGGGTTGGTGTACATACATATATTTAATTTCTCTGAAAGTGTCTAAAAATATGATACTTATTAACACTGGATGCAACTATTAATAGTATCCATAGCATGTTTTTTTTTTCTCTGTAATAAAGTCCATTACATTATTTTAAAAGCATATTTAGCAGCTTTATTGAACTATAATTAGTATACAAAGTCATGCAAGTATTAAATGTGTACAATTCAAAGAGCTTAGACTTGTGCAAACATCGTGATACTATGTTTATTTGTTTTTATTCCATTCTGTCAATATCTGCCTTTGGATTGCAATATTTTTAATTTAAAATTTTTAAATTGAAATATAATTAATGTACAATGCTGGGTTATTTTCAGGTGTACTGCATAGTGATATATATATATATATATGGATATATGTGTGTGTATAAATATACACACACACACATATCCTTTTTCAGGTTCTTTCCCCTTATACTTATAGCAAAATTTTGAGTATAGTTCCCCGCAGTATGTAACAGGTCCTTATCGGTTATCTATTTTATGTATACCAGTGTGTATATGTTAGTCAGAACCTGCTAATTTATTCCCCCTACTCTTTCCCCTTTGATAACCAGAAGCTTATTTTCTATGTCACAATAAGTATTTTTTTATACCATTATCCAATAAAAATAACCAGTACTCCTTGGAGAAATGGCTAAATATAGAACTAGGCCAGAAAATATACAGGGTGAGTGAAATATATTGTACTGTCTTGAAGTAAAGAAGTTATTAAAACAAAACCAAAAGAAGGTAAGATTCACATTGATGTATGGAGGATGGAAGGGACCAGAGTGCAAGGGTTTCCATTGGTCAGAGATAGAACAACTTGAGCAATAAAGTAACTAAAGTGATATTAATTACAATGCAAAGTATAAAATAAGCATCCATTTAAGTTGCTACAAATGATTGAATAAACAAGTCAATGAGAGAGAAGAGAAAATGCTAGATCTCCTATGCAGTAGAATTACAGATACTCTACCATCAAGGAGGCAAGTAAAACTGCCACTTCTTAAGTGTGGGGTGTGGTCTGTGACTTACACCCAATGATTACAGGATGAAAGGAGGTGAAAAAACAGAAGAGTAACTTTATAAAACTATAACAGTGGAGAAAACTGACAACCACTATTTCAGTTAGGTGTTCAAGGTCAACATTAAGTCATAATGACAAAAACAAAATGGAAAGTTATTTCTATGATCTTCCTCCCCATTGCTCAAAATCAGTCTAATCATGAGAAGAACATTAGACAAATTTCAAGGGAGAAGATCCTATAATATACCTAGCCAGTACTGCCCAGAACTCTCAAGGACATGAAAAACAGGAAAGGTTAAGAGACTGTCACAGCCAAGATGAGCCTAAGGAAACATAACAAGTAAATGTAATGTAATATCTTATATGGGATCTTGGAATAGAAAATTTGCATTATTTTAAAACTAGACAAATCTGAATAAACTGGACTTTATTAAATAATAAAGTATCAGTGACTGATCATTAATTTTAACAAATATACCATACTAATGTAAACATGTAATACTAAAGGGAAACCGAGTACAGAAAGGAGTAGGGAGTGCATATGGTAATTCTATATTATCTTATCAGTCCTTCTCTAAAACTAAAATTGTTCTAAAAATAATGTCCATCTTAAAAAAAATTACCTATATATATGCTTTTTAAATTCTTCGTCACTAGTCTGTGGAATTCAGGAAGAGTATCAAAAGTGTGGACAAAGGATTAACTAGAGAAAAGAAAAAGGTATAATGGGGAAAACCTTCATTTAACAACAAATAACGAATAATTTTCTTTTTCTGTTTCTACTTCTTTTCTAATGGGAAGAACTGTAAGTATTCTAAATAAATTATATCCTTGTACCTTGACTTAATCAGGGGCCTTTAATTTCTTATGATAAACATAGTACATCATAAGGAATGAAATATGTTACAAATGAAGGCCAGGTGACCAATTCTATTTAGGCTTGGGAGGATATTCTACAGACATTCCAAAATAATATCACAGACCTATCCACCAGATGTGAAGAACTGACTCATTGGAAAAGACCCTGAAGCTAGGAATGATTGAGGGCAAGAGGAGACGGGAGCAACAAAGGATGAGATGGTTGGACGGTATCACCAACATTGTAGACATGGGTTTGAGCAAATTCTGGGAGATAGTGAAGGGAAACCTTTCCAGGCAGGAAAGCCTGGCATGCTGTAGTCCATGGAGTTGCTAAGGGTTGGACATGACTTAGTGACTGAACAATAGCACATACAAATACATATCAAGTTCCACCAACTTTAGTAGATATGACTAAATTGTATCCAAATCTTAACTCCTCATCATTTCATTGGACTTCCAGACTAATTTTATGAACTGAAAAAGACAGATATTTTTGTACCCAATTTATATTTGGAAAGCAAAAATGATTCCTTGATGATTAAGTGGTTTTTCTTCACACATTGATGATAAACAAACCTAGGAGTAAAACCAAAGATCCAGCAATCTTACAGTTCAATCAGTATTGCAGTAGCAACTATGGAAGTTGAAATGCTGCTGCAGTAGCAGAATAGGTAACACAATATCTCAGATGTGAATAAAAACAAATGTTACTAATTCTGTGTTAGAACACCCTCCATCTCCATCCTCCAAAACAATGCAGTAGAATAACCAATCTGCCACGATTGCGTGTGTCTTGGTGAGTTTCTCCAATTATCATCACACAGATAGGGGGTTTGTTTTGACTATGATAGCATGTAACATATCATTTTGAGGCTAGAGAAAGAGACAGCTGAAAAGGAGTTTTGAAATGGGAATCATGAAACTTACAATGGCAGCAATAACCTTAAACAGAAGTCAGGTGGTTCCTGGTTACCAGACAGACAGATGAAAGTCCTACAGTAGAATTCATTTTATTGTTTCTGTTTTTGATTTTCCCTATTAGAAAAACAGGTTTAAATAATTCAAGCTTCTTGTTTTATCCCTGCCAAATTTCTGCTCTGTACAGAATTAAGTATTAAAGAATTTTTCTACTGGATAAATGCAGCCCTGTGGATATTGATTTCCTTTAAAGATACTACAATTGTTTTAGCCATTTCAAGTTTTTATAACATAATAATGATCATTTACATGCTCAGATGGTAATAAGGGTGCAATGCAGCTATATTTATAAAGATTTGTACTAATAATAGGATCTATACTTAATCAGGAAAATTCTCTAAAACTGACTTTCTGTATATCTTTCAGGCAGCATGGCTGCTACAACAATATTATTTTTTTGTACACATTTAGCTTATTTGCCCAGAATTTTATTGCAAGCTCTTTTGTTAAGTATTTTATTTTAAAAGGTCTTTGCATTTTATTCCCCAAATTTTCTCTTTGAAGTGCTACATTACTATCCGTGTTTGTTTGCTTTGTTTGTTTTTTGCTTTTGTATGGAAACCCTGTAGTTAGAGTCTGAAAAAACACAGATGGATGAGAGATTTTGATAGCTGTAGTTTCAGTTCAGTTCAGTGGCTCAGTCGTGTCCAACTCTTTGCAACCCCATGGACTGCTGCATGCCAGGCTTCCCTGTGCATCACAAATTCCTGGAACTTGCTCAAACTCATATCCATCGAGTCAGTGATGCCATCCAACCATTTCATCCTCTGTCATCCCCTTCTGCCTTCAATCTTTTTCCCAGCATCAGGGTCTTTCCCAGTGAGTCAGTTTTTCGCATCATGTGGTCAAAGTATTGGAGTTTCAGCTTTGGTATCAGTCCTTCCAATGAATATTCAGGACTGATTTCCTTTAGGACTGACTTGTTGGAGTTTCTTGCACTCCAAGGAACTCTCAAGAGTCCTCTCCAACACCACAGTTCAAAAGCATTGATTCTTTGGTACTCAGCTTTCTTTATAGTCAAACTCACACATTTGTACATGACTACTGGAAAAACCATAGCTTTGACTCAATAGACTTTTCTCAGCAANATAGCTTTGACTCAATAGACCTTTCTCAGCAAAGTAATGTCTTTACTTTTTAATATGCTGTCTAGGTTGGTCATAGCTTTTCTTCTAAGGAGCAAATGTCTTTTTTTTTTTTAATTTTTATTTTAACTTTACTTTACAATATTGTATTGGTTTTGCCAAACATTGACATGAATTCACCACGAGTGTACATGCGCTCCCAAACATGAATCCCCTCCCACCTCCCACCCCATACCATCTCTCTGGGTCCTCTCCATGCACCAGCCCCAAGCATCCTGCATCCTGCATCGGACATAGACTGGCGATTCGTTTCTTACATGATAGTATGCATGTTTCAATGCCATTCTTCCATCTCATCTCACCCTCTCTCTCTCTCTCCCCCCCAGAGTCCAAAAGTTCACTCTACAGATCTGAGTCTCTTTTGTTGTCTCTCATACAGGGTCATCATCACCATCTTTCTAAATTCCATATATATGCGTTAGTATACTGTATTGGTGTTTTTCTTTCTGCCTTACTTCACTCTATAATCGGCTCCAGTTCCATCCATCTCCTTAGAACTGATTCAAATGTATTCTTTTTAATGGCTGAGTAATACTCCATTGTGTATATGTACCACTGCTTTCTTATCCATTCATCTGCTGATGGACATCTAGGTTGTTTCCATGTTCTGGCTATTATAAACAGTGCTGCAATGAACATTGGGGTACATGTGTCTCTTTCTGTTCTGGTTTCCTCAGTGTGTATGCCCAGCGGTGGGATTGCTGGGTCATAAGGCAGTTCTATTTGCAATTTTTTAAGGAATCTCCACACTATTCTCCATAGTGGCTGTACTAGTTTGCATTCCCGCCAGCAGTGTAGGAGGGTTCCCTTTTCTCCACACCCTCTCCAGCATTTATTGCTTGCAGACTTCTGGATCACAGCCATTCTGACTGGTGTGAAGTGATACCTCATTGTGGTTTTGATTTGCCTTTCTCTGATAATGAGTGATGTTAAGCATCTTTTCATGTGTTTGTTAGCCATCCATATGTCTTCTTTGGAGAAATGTCTATTTAGGTCTTTGGCCCATTTTTTGATCGGGTCATTTATTTACACCTTATCTTTGATAAAGGAGGCAAAAATATACAATGGAGTAAAGACAATCTCTTTAACAAGTTGTGCTGGGAAAATTGGTCAACCACTTGTAAAAGAATGAAACTAGAACACTTTCTAACACCACACACAAAAATAAACTCAAAATGGATTAAAGATCTAAATGTAAGACCAGAAACTATAAAACTCCTAGAGGAGAACATAGGCAAAACACTCTCTGACATAAATCACAGCAGGATCCTCCATGATCCACCCCCCAGAATTCTGGAAATTAAAGCAAAAATAAACAAATGGGATCTAATCAGAATTAAAAGCTTCTACACAACAAAGGAAAATATAAGCAAAGTGAAAAGACAGCCTTCTGAATGGGAGAAAATAATAGCAAATGAAGCAACTGACAAACAACTAATATCAAAAATATACAAGCAACTTATGCAGCTCAATTCCAGGAACAAATGTCTTTTAATTTCATGGCTGAAGTCACCATCTGCAGCGATTTTGCTGCTGCTGTTGCTAAGTCGCTTCAGTCATGTCTGACTCTGTGTGACCCCATAGATGGCAGCCTGTTTCCATTGTTTCCCCATCTATTTGCCATGAAATGATGGGATCAGATGCCATGATCTTAGTTTTTTGAATGTTGAGTTTTAAGTCAACATTTTCACTCTCTTTAGCTTTCATCAAGAGGCTCTTTAGTTCTTTTTCTGCCATAAGGGTAGTGTCATTTGCATATCTGAGGTTATTGATATTTCTCTTGGCAATCTTGATTCCAGCTTGCACTTCATCCAGCCCAGCATTTAGCATGATGTACTGTGAATATAAGTTAAATAAGCAGAATGACATAATAAATCTTGACATATTCCTTTCCCAATTTGGAACCAGTCTGTTGTTCCATGTTTGGTTCTAGCTGTTGCTTTGATCTGCATGCAGATTTGTCATGAGGCAGGTAAAGTGGTCTGGTATTCCCATCTCTTGAAGGATTTTCCACAGTTTCTGTGATTTACACAGTCAAAGGCATTCGTGTAATCAATAAAACAGAAGTAGATTTTTTTTTTAATTCTCTTGCTTTTTCTATTATCAAAGAGATGTTGGGTTTTTGATCTCTGGTTTATCTGCCTTTTCTACATCCAACTTGAACATCTGGAATTTTGTGGTTCATGTAGTTTTGAAGCCTGGCTTGGAGAGTTTTGAGCATTACTTTGGTAGTGTGTGACATAAGTGCAATTGTATGATAATTTGAATATTCTTTGACTTCATCCTTGTTTGGGATTGGAAGGAAAACTGAAACTGATATTTTCCAGTCCTGTGACCACTGCTGAGTTTTCCAATTTTGCTGGTATATTAAGTGCAGCACTTTCACAGCATCCTCTTTTAGGATTAGAAATAGCTCAACTGGAATTCCATCACCTCCACTAGCTTTGTTAGTAGTGATGCTTCCTAAGGCCCACTTGACCTTGCATTCTAGGATGTCTGGCTCTAGGTGAGTGATCACACCATCGTGGTTATTTTGGCCATGAAGATATATTTTGTATAGTTCTGTGTATTCTTGCCACCTCTTCTTAATATCTTCTGCTTCTGTTAGGCCCATACCATTTCTGTCCTTTATTGTGCACATCTTTGTATGAAATGTTACCTTGGTATCTCTAATTTTCTTGAAGAGGTCTCTAGTCTACCCCATTGTATTTTTTTTTTTTCCTATTTCTTTGTATAGATCATTGAAGAAGGCTTTCTTATCTTTCCTTATTATTCTTTGGAACTCCGCATTCAGACGGGTATACCTTTCCTTTCCTCCTTTCCGTTTCACTTCACTTCTTTTCTGAGCTATTTGTAAGGTTTCCTCAGACAACCATTTGGCTTTTTTGCACTTCTTTTTCTTAGGAATGGTCTTAATCACTGCTTCCTGTCCAATGTCACAAACCTCCCTCCATAGTTTTTCAGGCTCTCTGTCTATCAGATCTAATACCTTGAATCTATTTGTCACTTCTGCTTTATAATCATAAGGGTTTGATTTAGATCATACCTGAATGGTCTAGTGGTTTTCCCTACTTTCTCCAATTTAAGTCTGAATTTGGTGATAATGAATTCATGGTCTGAGCCAGTCAGTTCCTGGTCTTGTTTTTTGCTGACTGTATAAAATTTCTTCATCTTTGGCTGCAAAAAATATAGTCAATCTGATTTCAGTTTTGACCATCTGGTGATATCCATGTGTAGAGTCTCCCCTTGTGTTGTTAAGAAAGGGTTTTGCTAGTGCATTCCATTGGCAAAACTCTGTTAGCCTTTGCCCTGCTTCATTTTGTACTCCAAGACCAAATATTTGGCTATTACTCCAGCTGTCTCTTGACTTCCTACTTTTACATTCCAGTACCCTATGATGAAAAGGACAGAAGCAAAAATGAAAACAATGCCCAGTTGTGGATGTGACTGATCATGGAAGTAAAGTCCAATGCTGTAAAGAGCAATATTGCATAGGAACCTGGAATATTAGGTCCATGAATCAAGGTAAAAATGGTCAAACAAGAGATAGCCAGAGTGAATATCAACATTTTAGGAATCAGTGAACTAACATGGACCAGAATGGACAAATTTAGTTCAGATGACCATTATATCTTCTACTGTGGGCAAGAAGGCTTAGAAGAAATGGAGTAGTACTCACAGTCAACAAGAGTCTGAAATTTGGTACTTGGGTGCAGTCTCAGAGAAGACAGAATGATCTCTGTTTGTTTTCAAGGCAAATCATTCAATATGACAATAAGCCAAGTCTTTCCCCCAAACAGTAATGCTGAAGAAGCCGAATTTGAATGGTTCTGTGATAACCTAAGTGAGAAGGCAATGGCACCCCACTCCAGTACTCTTGCCTGGAAAATCCCATGGACGGAGGAGCTTGGTAGGGTGCAGTCTTAGGGGGCGCTACGAGTCGAACACAACTGAGTGACTTCATTTTCTCTTTTCACTTTCATGCATTGGGGGAGGAAATGTCAACCCACTCCAGTATTCTTGCCTGGAGAATCCAAGGGACGGGAGAGCCTGGTGGGCTGCCGTCTATAGGGTCACACAGAGTCAGACATGACTGAAGTGACTTAGCAGCAGCAGCAGCATGATGACCTAAAAGACTTTTTAGAACTAACATCCAAAAAAGATGTCCTTTTTATCATAAGGGACTGGAATATAAAAGTAGGAAGCTGCAGTTTAAGTATTTTGAAATATAAGTTCAGTACTAGAAGGAAACAGATTCATTTTTTCTAACAACATGTGGCTAAATGAAACTCAAAATTCTTTCATAAATTTTTTTTTTTTTTTCTAATTCCTTCAAAGTGTAAATTCTAAAACCTGACAACCTACCAGTGTTCCTGATACATTAGAAAAAGGATGAGTAAAAGCCATGGTAATAAGTAAAAAATGACTTGTTAGGAGACTGCGATGTAGTCAGGAACAGCCTACAATCACAGCTCATCTGACAGAAGGGATGCCTCTTAAAACTTCATCAAAAAAATAACTTTAAGGGAACATACCAGTTTTAGACTTCATGAAATCTTCCACCCTAGTTCAAGTGGAACTTAGATTTCCACTAAGAGCTGATTTCCTCTAAACCTTCTAACGTGACTTCTCTTTTACCCTTCTGATTTTTAGTTTCCAGGGATGGTATATGTGCATGTGTGCTAATTTTCTTCAGTCGAGTCCAACTCTGTGTGACCCTGTGGACTTAGACCACCAGGCTCCTCTGTCCATGAGATTCTCCAGGGGAAAATAATTGGAGTGGGTTTCCATGCCCTCTTCCAGGGCATCTTCCCAACCCAGGAACTGAAATTTCATCTCATGTCTCTTGCATTGGCAGGCCAGTTCTTTACCACTAGTGCCACCTGGGAAGCTCATGGTATTTTAAGGAAGCTAAATATTCTGTTTCCTTTCTGCACTTATGAATAGCAAAGCTGTTTTGTTTCTTCATAAGTCATGATCATTTAGCTCTGCTTCACTTAAACATAACATGGCCATGGCCATGGCCACTGAATAGATTGGTTGTTCAATGGAAATGGAACATAAAAATATTGTGTATGATTTAATTAAGCTTTTCGTTTGAACTTCCTCCTTCCCTTTTAGTCCCTTACTTGTGGACCTTTTATATCTGTTAATTGGCAGACCATGATCAGGCTTATATTGATGAAGCATCTCTTTACAACCATTATTGTTTTCATAGTTGGCTCACATTTGAAATTCTGTATCTTCAGATGAAGATTCACTGTTATCTTCTCAGCAACATTTTAGAATATTTGAAAATGCACTTGATAATTTAAAAGCTTATCTCTATGAATATTGACAAGACATTGCCAATTTCTACTTTTTTTTGTTTTGTATAAAATATGTATATTAAGACTTCAAAAAAGAGAACTGTCTTTTTAACATGTTTCCTATTTAACAGTAGAATAAAATGATCATTTTTGCTTTAGATCATTAAACTATTTGTTTTTTTTTTTCTTAGTTGCTTCATCATAAAAATTTAAAACATCTTGATAAGCAGTAAAATTGTTGTTGAGAGTCAAAATACACACACACACACACACACACACACACACATTCCACCAAAGTTTTTCTGGCAAAGCCATTTGGCAAAAATTGGTTACTTTCTACTTATGCTTTCAGTTTTCACATCCATGGTCAAGCTATGTTGAAGGAGTATTAATTTAAAATAACCTGAAGTCTAGTCAGGTGCATATTTGAAAAGTCTTACACTAAGTCATCAGCCAGATGGAGAAAATTTACTTTACCAAAAATGGCAATGAGATATTTCTGTGAGGTATGAGTATATAATTTTAGAGGTGGTACTGAAAAGTACTGAGAGATTTACATATTAAAGAAGATTCAGTACATAAAACAGGATTTTCAAATCAGAAAATCATATAAAGCTTCTTCAGTGTGAGAAAATATGTTTGAAATGTAAATATAGAAATGAGAATTTAGAAAAATTTATTATGGTCATGTTTCATGAATTAAAAATTGAACTATATACCAAATCAATTCAGGAAGTTAACTTGGAACCAAAATCAAATTCATATCCTTTTGGATAGTTTGTTTAGATTTTGATGGAAAATTCTGTGTGTTCTGAGCCTTGTATAAGTATTGCACCTAGTTGATTATCTCTTTATTTTCATATTAGCATGCTGAAGAGGATTCAGAAAATGAAGATCGTGGCATCTGGTCACATCACTTCATAGGAAATAGATGGGGAAACAGTGGAAACAGTGTCAGACTTTATTTTGGGGGGCTCCAAAATCACTGCAGATGGTGACTGTGGCCATGAAACTAAGAGACACTTACTCCTTGGAAGAAAATTTATGACAAACCTAGGTAGTATATTCAAAAGCAGAGACATTACTTTGCCAACAAAGGTCTGTCTAATCAAGGCTATGGTTTTTCCAGTGGTCATGTATGGATGTGAGAGTTGGACTATGAAGAAGGCTGAGCACTGAAGAATTGATGCTTTTGAAC
>SJYQ01003234.1:59486-72475 GCA_006410935.1 Redunca redunca
GTGTTGGAGAAGACTCTTGAGAGTCCCTTGGACTGCAAGGAGATCCAACCAGTCCATTCTAAAGATCAGCCCTGGGTGTTCTTTGGAAGGAATGATGCTGAAGCTGAAACTCCAGTACTTTGGCCACCTCATGTGAAGAGTTGACTCATTGAAAAAGACTCTGATGCTGGGAGGGATTGGGGGCAGGAGGAAAAGGGGATGACAGAGGATGAGAAGGCTGCATGGCATAACCGACTCGATGGAAGTGAGTTTGAGTGAATTCTGGGAGATGGTGATGGAGAGGGAGGCCTGGCGTGCTGCAATTCATGGGGTCGCAAAGAGTCAGACATGACTGAGCGACTGAACTGAACTGAACTGAAGAGGATTAATATAGACTCTATAAGGATAGCCTTTTTCAGTGCAAAACATGAGGCCTACCAAGTAATGAGAAAAAGTATGTGAATATTAGGAGAAATTGCTAAAGAATTTTAATCCAATTTATATAGAAATATAGCATTAGTTGTATGATCTAGTAGGGGGCACAGTTTATCTACAATATTTACAGCATTATTCTATTATTGCAAAAATTTTCTATTTAATTATTTATATAATCACACACATATATGGTGGTGCTAGTGGTAAAGAGCACGCTTGCCGGTGCAAGAGACATAAGAGACATGGGTTCGATCCCTAGTTTGGGAAGATCCTCTGGAGTAGGAAATGACAACCCACTACAGTATTCTTGCCTGAGCAGTCCTATGGACAGGGGAGCTTGGTGGGCTACAGTCCCTAGGGTCATGAAGAGTCAAACATGACTGTGGCAAGAGATGATGAGATTGATGGTTAAAGGGATGAGTTAAAAAAAAAAATGATTATCATCACATGCATTCCTTAGACACTATCAAAGATAAGTAAAGTCAAACACTAGGTAAAATGATAAGGGCAGATATTAACCAATAATTTATTTTCACAATTAGGAAGAGCGTCCAGTGTGAATTGAACTCAGCTTCTATTTGAGCTGAGGTAAACGGTTGTTTTAAGAGAAAATGAGAGTATAGAAAACATGGGAATGTTTAAAACTTTAGAGCAGTAGAGGAAGTGAAAATTACAGAAAGCAGGAAGTTTGGGAAGGGGTTGGTCCCTGTGAAATACATTTGGGTTTGCTAACTGACTGTTATCAAAATTAGGCTTCTGCCATCCCAGAGACTGGGAGAGAGGGACACCTTCTGCAGATGTTGCCTGGAACAAATAGTAAATGATTTCAGCAGACTTGAGTTTTCACAGGCAAACACTGTAAGAGGGATTAGGACCGCCTCAAGGATGAAGTTTTAAGCTGTTTATTCAAATGTTTATAGGCCAAGGTTGAGGCTGAGTCCAGAAGAGGCCTCAGTAGTGGTTGACTAGAGTTAGATCAAAGAGAGAATCTCTTCAACACACGAAGAAACAGAGGATGACCAGCCATATGTCTTATTTTCAGCCAGTGAGTCTGGATACCTTGGCACCTGCTTACGAGCCCTTTGGTGTTGCCTGAGATGCAGAAAGCTCAGTTCAGTGCTCTGTGATGACCCAGGGTGGGTGGGATGGGGAGGAGGTGGGAGAGAGGCTCCAGGGGGAGGGAATATATGTACAATAATACTTATGTCTGGTTCTCATTGTTGTGAAGTGGAAAGCAACAAAATATTGTAAAACAAATATCTTCCAACTTAAAACAAAGGAAATAGGAAAAAGAAAGGATGGAATTCAGCCATTGTTCTTCTAAAACCAGTATATAGGCATTAACCATTAACCCCCATCTTTACTTGCAAAGGGGTAATAGACATCAATTAATTTTTAGGTCCACTGATAAATATTAAGCTGCCTGGGTTGCTAGGTAGAAGAGTTTGAGGAAAATGGAAGAGTTTGATGCCAACAGTAAAAATGGGGATTTTTCAGATGGACAAGCTGGAGATATGAGTTTTCTAGGAATGGTGGAGATCTAGGCCCTGCCTACATGAAAAGTTGCTGTGAAAAGAAGAATAAACACACCACAGTCTTGAGAAAAGTCGCCAGGATTCATGGAGGCATGTCTTGATCTTGGCTCCATGTAAAGCTGTTGGTAGTGGGGCCTGTCCTGAGGGCTCTGGGTCATATTGCCAAAAGATGCAGCAGGAGCCCACACAGAAGCACTGAGCAGTAGCGAAACAAGAAACCCCAATGATGACATCCTTTCTGGCCGATGTGGGCTCCTGCATGAGTCTTTCTATCACTGTGGTACCTGAGCCAACAAGTTTTGAGGTCTAAAAATTGGAGACAACCATTAAGATTCGACTTTGCTACAAGCTCACCTAGCTCTATGTTGGTGTTGGTGGTGGGATAGTTACTAAAGTCGTGTCCTACTCTTGCGACCCCATGGACTCTACCCTGCTAGGCTCCTCTGTCCATGGGATTCTCCAGGCCAGAATACTGGAGTGGTTTGCCATTTCCTTCTCCAGGGATCTTTGTGACCCAGGAATCTAACCCAGGTATCTTGCATTGCAGGTGGATTTTTACCTACTCTGCTATGAGGGAAGTCCACCTAGCTCTATCAGTTCAGTTCAGTTCAGTTCAGTCGCTCAGTCGTGTCCGACTCTTGGCGACCCCATGAATCACAGCACACCAGGCCTCTCTGTACATCACCAACTCCCGGAGTCCACCCAAACTCATGTCCGTGAGTCGGTGATGCCATCCACCATCTCATCCTCTGTCATCCCCTTCTCCTCCCGCCCCCCAATCCCTCCCAGCATCAGAGTCTTTTCCAATGAGTCAACTCTTTGCATGAGGTGGCCAAGTATGGGAGTTTCAGCTTTAGCATCAGTCCTTCCAATGAACACCCAGGACTGATCTCCTTTAGAATGGACTGGTTGGATCTCTTTGCAGTCCAAGGGACCCTCAAGAGTTTTCTCCAACACCACAGTTCAAACAGCATCAACTCCACAGCATCAATTCTTCAGCACTCAGCTTTCTTCACAGTCCAACTCTCACATCCATACATGATCACTGGAAAAACCATAGCCTTGACTAGACAGACCTTTGTTGGCAAAGTAATGTCTCTGCTTCTCAGTATGCTATCTAGGTTGGCCATAACTTCCCTTCCAAGGAGTGAGGGTCTTTTAATTTCATCGCTACAATCATCATCTGCAATGAGTTTGGAGCCCAGAAAACTAAAGTCAGCCACTGTTTCCACTGTTTCCCCATCTATTTCCCACGAAGTGATGGGATCAGATGCCATGATCTTCGTTTTCCGAATGTTGAAATAAAGCAGAAATAGATGTTTTACTGGAACTCTCTTACTTTTTTGATGATTATATATAGCTCTATAATTAGGGATAAAATATGTGGGGAGATAAAATGTTTTGCATTGTGGAAAATAGTTTGATGTTTCCTTTTTTTGCTAATATTGCTAAAACCAAAATATTTGAGATCCAGTTAGTCATATTTAAAACTCATTAACTTTTTATGAACTAAGTTATGGCTAAGTCATGTTTTAAAGGGACACACACACACAGACATGTAGGGTTTCCCAGCCAGCACTAAAAGTAAGGAACCTGCCTGCCAATGTAGGAAATGGAAGAGATTCAGGTTTAATAACAGGGTTGGGAAGATCCACTGGAGGAGATCATAGCAACCCACTCCAGTATTTTTGCCTGGAGAATCCTGTGGACAGAAGAGTCTGTAGGGCTATGACATGGGGTCACAAAGACTCAGAAATGACTGAAGCAACTTAACACACACACACATATATATACGTGTGTAGATAGATATAGATATATAAATATGCATAGCTAGCTAGAGTGAAAGAGAGACAGATATCAGAGTTTTCCTTAGGTAACTTTGCTAAACAAAAAGATTATTTATTTCAAGTTTAAGACTATTCATTAATGAGTGTAAACCCCAAAACAATGCACCAACATGATTTTGTGCATTTCAGTTCAGTCATTCAGTCATGTCTGACTCTTTGTGACCCTATGGACTGCAGCACACCAGGCTTCCCTGTTTATCAACAACTCCTGGAGTTTACTCAGACTCATGTCCACTGAGTCGTTGATGCCATCCAACCATCTCATTCTCTGTTGGCCGCTTCTCCTCTTGCCTTCAATCTTTCCCAGCATCAGGATCATTTTCAATGAGTCAGTTCTTCACATCAGGTGGCCAAAATGTTGGAGTTTCAGCTTCAGTGTCAGACCTTCCAATGAATATTCAGGACTGATTTCCTTTAGGATGGACTGGTCCATGCATTTAAAGGGGAAATATTGCCTGGTTAAGTGGAAAATTATATGGATATCTCCTGGAAGACCATCATTCTAAGCAGCTTTAGAGTGAACCATTTCTTTTAGAAGTCTGAACCTTCTTTCTTCAGTTTGCTACAAGCTACAGTCACTAACAGAGCTTGTGCTGATCATTGGGACCCAGTTTATTCCAGGGTGCTGAATTATCCTTTCTGTCTCATGTTGACTGGACTGAATGATGCCAATCATAAGACATACAGTGCTGCTCCAGCACCTCCTGCTCCAATAAATAGGAAAAAGGAGAGCAAGCTAGAATTCTTGAACAGACTGCTGATCTGGCAGAGCATGGTAGAGGTCTCAAGAAGTCTTGAGTCTAGATGGAGAGAAAAACAAACTTGCAAGGCCTCGGTCTAGATACCTCTGAGCTGAGTGGAAGTAGATGTCCAAAGTCACTCCTCTTACCTCCAAAAGATATTTTTTTTAAATATCTATTGAATTTGTTACAATATTGCTTCTGTTTTATATTTTGTTATGTTTGGAGTGGGGGCACAAGGCATGTGGAATCTTAGCTCCCCAACCAAGGATTGGACTCTCACCCCTGCATTAAAAAGTGAAATCTTAACCACTGGGCTGCCAGGGAGGTCACTCCAAAATATTTTAATGTTTTAAATTAAATGTATAAAGAGAATAAAAGTTTAAAACTTCACTATGGGTGTAAAGAAGCTAAGTGGATGAATGCTGATGCTCACTAACCAGAAGAATAAAAATGTACATTGACTAGACTCTCAGAGTGGTAAGGGATAAGAAATCTTTAGGGGGCCTCTATTTCAGTTTGCATTTGATGATGAATTCCCCATCCAACCGCCTGCCAGATGTGTGCTGGTCCAGCCTGTGTCTGAGTGCTTTCAACGATGCAGAAAATATTACCACCCGAGGTCTTGCCTCTCTAGAGGATGTATGAGGTGTCTTTGGACAGCTGTGACTGGTACAAAATTCCTTTTTACATTTAGCAAAAATTATACTCCCTGGAGTTTCCAGTTTTTCATTCCAGTTTGAAACTGCAGGGCCACAAGGAACAAATCAAATGCCTCTTGCACAGGAAAGCCCTGGGTCTATTTAAAAGGGGTTCTCAGGTTCCTCTTGAGTCTTCTCTTCTATAGATTCAATATCCACAAATGCCTTAAGGAGGCTTCATCTGTTATACTGTCAATTCCCTTCAAAATTCGCATCTCCCTGGCTCTGAATGTCTTCTACTTTGTCAATATCTTTCTTAGAATCTGGGGTTTTGGGCTGGACAAACTTAGATTCAACCAACTGCAGGCAAAGTACTATCATTTTCCATCTTCTGTGCTCATATCACATTCCTCATTTTATATGCCTGTCAGTGTCACCAAGATCAAAAAGACTTCTCAGCAGGATGACATATGATGATTCACATTATCACAATGACTCTCCATTGTCTGGCACTGAATTTACTGTCAATAAACCATCAAGTTTTTTTGTTTTTTTTTTAAACCAATACTGCTCCTCTCCTGTATTTATGTCAGTTCAGTTGCTCAGTCGTGTCTGACTCTTTGTGACCCTAGGGACTGCAGCACACTAGGCTTCCCTCTGCATCACCAACTCCTAGAGCTTACTCAAACTCATGTCCGTCATGTTGGTGATGCCATCCAGCCATCTCGCCCTCTATCGCACCCTTCTTCTCCTGCCTTCAATCTTTTCTATAATTTTTCTATAATATATGAGTAATATATGCTGCTGCTGCTGCTAAGTCACTGCAGTCATGTTTGACTCTGTGCGACCCCATAGATGGCAGCCCACCAGGCTCTGCCGTCCCTGGGATTCTCCAGGCAAGAACATTGGAGTGGGTTGCCATTTCCTTCTCCAGTGTATAAAAGTGAAAAGTGAAAGTGAAGTCACTTAGTCATACCTACTCTTTGCCACACCAGGGACTGCAACCTACCAGGCTCCTCCATCCAGGCAAGAGTACTGGAGTGGGCTGCCATTGCCTGCTCCAGAGTAATATATGGTTCTGAAACTATTCTCAAAGTTCCATGAAGGAGGGACCGTATCTGTGTCTTTTCACCAATATGATTCTCATCTAGCACACAGAGACACTCTGTAAATATTAGCGGAAAACTGAATCAATACCTTCAATATGGCTTAAGCTGAATGCCAAAATTTAGAACTTTAGAGGCACAGAGTGATTTCTGAGCACCTGTTGGAAAGTTGCTTAAAGTTTAAATATTTAGAGTTCTAAAAAGAATTAAGCTAAATATTACTTTTTGGTAATTAAAAATGAAATTGTATCCACAGATTGACCAATAAAGCAGCGTTATCCTCCCATGATCCGTTGTTTTGTAACTTTCACATCATCTCTGGCTTCCAAAATGTTTCCTAATCTAATATTTCCTCATTTGCACATCATCTGTGTTTTTTTCTTCATCCTACTGTCAGCTACTGAAATAGCATGCAAACTTTCAGTATTCCAAACACTTAAACCTGAAAGTACATTTAATGATTTTTAAAAATTTGATTAGTAAGAGGATAATGAATATGCACATCATCCGTTTCTGATTTGTGTAAACCCAGAGCGATTTGCCTTTTGTTTCCTGTTCTGGTTTGGCTTTATTTTCATTTCTTTCACTGCAGTACTGGATCTCTTTTGTTCCACACCATCATACAAGTTCTAGTTTGTTTACCAACTACTGCTCTCCTTAGATTTATTTATAAAAATTTCACAAGGTCTTTTCCTTTTCAGTTATTTCACAAGATTTTAAGAAACATGCATTTAATTATTATAATTCCAAAGTCAGTAATTTTATATTGATGGATTTCCAAAGCTTTTAAGAATTATGGTTCAACTTATGTATTTTCTTATTTCCCCAGAAGTTAAGTAAGAACTAAACGTTTATTAAATCAATAAAGCCATAATTTAAAACCAAAATTTAAACAATATAATTCAGAAAAAACCTTCACAGTTATATTATATATATCCTATGTCTACTTAACACCCTAATTCTCCTTTATGAGACCTTTCTGCTATACCCAAAAGTTTGTGTGCATTCATACTTTGTTCTGTCCAACTCTTTGCAATCTTAAGGACTGTAGCCTGCCAGGCTACTCTTTTCATGGGCTTATCCAGGCAATAATACTTGAGTGGCTGCCATTTCTTCCTCCAGAGTATCCTTCCAATTCATGGATCCAATCCCCATCTCCCACATTTCCTGTATTACAGGTGGGTTATTTACCCAATGAGCCATGGGAGAAGTCTTTAAAGTAGTGTTAAGATGATCTAGTCTTGTCTTCTCTCCATTAATGCATTTTGTTTTCCATAAATCCATTTTATTGTTCTTATTTCAGAACAAGTAATATGACAAATCACTTCAGTATTCTTGCCTTGTTAACCCCTTGAATAGTATAAAAAGGCAAAAATATAGGACATTGAAAGATGAACTCCCCAAGTCAGTAGGTGACCAGTATAATACTGGAGATTAGTAGAGAAATAACTCCAGAAACAATGAAGAGATGAGCCAAAGCAAAAACAACACACAGTTGTGGATGTGACTGCTGATGGAACTAAGGTGCAATATTGCATAGGAATGTGAAATGTTAGGCCCATAAATCAGGGCAAATTAGAGGTTGTCAAACAGGAGATGGCAAGAGGGACATTGACATTTTAGGAATTGACAAACTAAAATGGACTTGGATGGGTGAATTTAACTCAGATGACCATTATATTTGCTATTGTGGGCAAGAATCCCTTAGAAAAAATGAAGTAGCCATCATAGTCAACACAAGAGTCTGAAATGCAGTACTTGGATGCAATCTCAACAAACAACAGAATGATCTCTGTTTCCAAAGAAAACCATTCAATATCACAGTAATCCAAGTCTATGCCCCAACCAGTAACACTGAAGAAGCTGAAGTTGAATGGTTCTATGAAGACCTAGAAGATCTTTGAGAAGTAATACCTGAAGAAGTTGTCTTTTTCATTAGAGGTGATTGGAATTCAAGAAATACCTATAGTAACAGGCAAATTTTGCCTTGGAATACACAGTGAATTAGGGCAAATGCTAATAAAGTTTTCCTAAGGAGAACTCATAACAAACACCCTCTTCCAATAACACAAGAGAAGACAAGGACATTACCAGATGGTCAATATCAAAATCAGATTGACTATATTTTTTGCAGCAAAGATGGAGAAGCTCTATACAGCCAGCAAAAATAAGACTGGGAGCTGACTGTGACACAGACCATGAACTCCTTATTGCCAAATTCAGACTTAAATTGAACAAACTAGGGAAAACCACTAGACCATTCAGGTATGACCTAAATCAAATCCCTTACTATTATACAGTGGAAATGAGAAATAGATTCAAGGGATTAGATCTGATAGACACAGGGCCTGAAATCTAAGGATGAAGGTTTGTGACATTGTACAGGAGGTAGTGATCAAGACAATCTCCAAGGTAAAGAAATGCAAAAAGGCAAAATGGTTGTCTGAGGAGGCCTTACAAATAGCTGTGAATAGAAGAAAAGTGAAAGGGAAAAGAGAAGAGGAAAGATATACCCATTTGAACTCAGAGTTCCAAAGAATAGCAAGAAGAGATAAGAAAGAAAGCCTTCCTCAGTGATCAATGCAAAGAAAAAGAGGAAAACAATAGAATGGGAAAGTATAGAGATCTCTTCAAGAAAATTAGAGAGACCAAGGGAATATTTCATGGAAAGCTGGGCTCAATAAAGGACAGAAATGGTATGGACTTAACAGAAGCAGAAGATATTAAGAAGAGGTGGCAAGAATACACAGAAGAACTATGCAAAAAAGATCTTCACGACCCAGATAATCATGATGGTGTGATCACCAACCTAGAGCCAGACATCCTGGGATGCGAAGTCAAATGGGCCTTAGAAAGTATCACTACAAACAAAGCTAGTGGAGGTGATAGAACTCGAGTTGAGCTGTTTCAAATCCTAAAAGGTGATACTGTGAAAGTGCTGCACTCAATATGCCAGCAAATATGGAAAATTCAGCAGTGGCCACAGGACTGAAAAAGATCAGCTTTCATTCCAATGGCAAAGAATGCTCAAACTCCTGCACAATTGAATTCATCTCACACACTAGCAAAGAAATGCTCAAAATTCTCCAGGCCAGCCTTCAACAGTACATGAATCATGAACTTCCAGATGTTCAAGCTGGATTTAGAAAAGGCACAGGAGTCAGAGATCAAATTGCCAACATCCACTGGATCATCAAAAAAGCAAGAGAGTTCCATAAAAATATCTACTTCTGCTTCATTGACCATGCCAAAGCCTTTGACTGTTTGGATCACAATAAACTCTAAAATTCTTAAAGAAATGGAAATACCAGACCACCTGACATGCCTCTTGAGAAATCTGTATGCAGTTCAGGAAGCAACAGTTAGAACTGGACATGGAACAGACTGGTTCCAAATAGGAAAAGGAGTATGTCAAGCTTGTATATTGTCACCCTGCTTATTTAACTTATATGCAGAGTACATTATGAGAAATGCTGGGTTGGATGAAACACAAGCTGGTATCAAGATTGCTGGGAGAAATATCAACAATCCCAGACATGCAGATGACACCACCCTTATGGTAGAAAATGAAGAACTAAAGAGCCTCTTGATGAAAGAGGAGAGTGAAAAAGTTGGCTTAAAGCTCAACATTCAGAAAATGAAGATCATGGCATCCTGTCCCATCACTTCATGGCAAATAGATGGGGAAACAGTGGAAACAGTGTCAGACTTCATTTTGGGGGGCTCCACATTCACTGCAGATGGTGACTGCAGCCATGAAATTAGAAGACGCTTTCTCCTTGAAAGGAAAGTTATGACCAACCTAGACAGCATATTAAAAAGCAGAGACACCACTTTGTCAACAAAGGTACGTCTAGTCAAGGATATGGTTTTTCCAATAGTCACATATGGTTGTGAGATTTGGACTATAAAGAAAGCTGAGTGCCAAAGAATTGATGATTTTGAACTGTGGTGCTGGAAAAGACTCTTAAGAGTCCCTTGGACTGCAAGAGATCCAACCGGTCCATCCTAAAGGAAATCAGTCCTGAATATTAAATGGAAGGACTGATGCTAAAGCTGAAACTCCAATATTTGGCCACCTGATGCAAGAAACTGACTCATTTGAAAAGACCCTGTTGCTAGCAAAGATTGAAGGAAGGAGGAAAAGGGGACAGAAGGTGAGATGGTTGGATGGCATCACTGACTCAATGGGCATGAGTTTTATTAAACTCCGGGAGTGGTGATGGACAGGGTGTCCTGGCGTGCTGTGGTCCATAGGGTTGCAAAGAGTCAGACATGACTGAGTGACTGAAATGAATTGAAGTGAACTGACTGCATATGAACTGGACATTCTTTTTTTTTTCAGTTNATCTATTTATTTTAATTGGAGGTTAATTACTTTACAATATTGTATTGGTTTTGCCATACATCAACATGAATCTGCCACAGGTATACACGTGTTCCCCATCCTGAATCTCCCCTCCCTCCTCCCTCCCCATACCATCCCTCTGGGTCGTCTCAGTTCACCAGCCTCAAGTATCCAGTATCATGAATTGAACCTGTACTGGTGACTCATTTCATATATGATATTATACATGTTTCAATGCCATTCTCCCAAATCATCCCACCCTATCCCTCTCTCACAGAGTCCAAAAGACTGTCCTATACATCTGTGTCTCTTTTGCTGTCTCGCATACACGGTTATCGTTACCATCTTTCTAAATTCCATATATATGCATTAGTATACTGTATTGATGTTTTTCTTTCTGGCTTACTTCACGCTGTATAATAGGTTTGAACTGAAGATTCTTGAAGTCAGGTCTCTCTTCATGACTTTTAGAGAAATTGTACCCATTTTTCATTATCTTTTCTTGCTCTTATTAACTTTATTTTTCTTACGAATTGGAAAATGTTTTCCTGTAACTACCAAGTCTATATCATGAATTCCTTCTAAGATTTTAAGACTCTTTTTTTTTCATTATTTTCCTTTATAAAAATTTCTTTTATCCTGATACAAACACTGAACATGAAATCTAGTTTCTTAACACATTTTTAAATGTGCAATACAGTATCATAGAGTATGATTCCAATGTTGTGCTGCAGATCTCTAGAATTTATTCATCTTGTTTAACTAAAACTTTATGCTTATTGCTATTAACTTCCCATTTCTCTCTTCCCTCTTCCCCTGGCAACCAGCATTCTACTCTTTGAGTCTATAAAAATATGTAACCATTAGTGATACTTCATTTAAGTGCAATCATGGTGTATTTGCTTCCCTTGTGGCTTGGATGGTAGAGTGTCTGCCTACAATGCGGGAGACCCAGGTACGATCCCTGGACCGGGAAGTTCCCCTGGAGAAGGAAATGGCAATCCACTCCAGTATTCTTGCCTGGAAAATCCCATAAACAGAGGAGCCCGGTAGGCTATAGTCCATGGTGTTGCAAAGAGTTGGACACAACTGAGTCACTTCACTTCACTTCACTTCACTTCATGCTGTACTTATTTTTCTGTGACTGACATCTCACCTAGCATAATATTCTCAAAATTCATCCATGTTGGTACATATTGCAAGCTTGAATATTGTTCAAACATTTGAATATGCAATTATTGCATCTTTTTTTTAATACACTAATCTATTCATGGGCATTTAGGATGTTGCCATGTCTTGTCTATAGTGAACAATGCTGCTGTTTCCCCAAGTAATGTTTGTGGTAGAGAAGTCACCTGTCAAAGCAGGAGATATAAGAGAGTGGGGTTCAGTCCCTGGGTCAGGAAGATCCCCTGGAGGAGTGTGTGGAAATCCACTCCAGTATTCTTGCCTGGAGAATCCCACAGACAGGTGAGCCTGACAGACTAAAATCCATAGAGTAGCAAAGAGTCAAACATGATTGAGCATACATGCACACTGCACTTTTAACTAATTTAGCTATCAACTTCTTATTTTTCTTTTCCTGAAGTCAATGTAAATTATATCTCTATCTCTTATTTATACCATTTCATGTTAATAAACAAACCTACTCATTTTATTTATTAGGAATACAATAATGATCATATTTAACCTCACAAATGTGCCATAATTTTATTCNTGACATCTCACCTAGCATAATATTCTCAAAATTCATCCATGTTGGTACATATTGCAAGCTTGAATATTGTTCAAACATTTGAATATGCAATTATTGCATCTTTTTTTTAATACACTAATCTATCCATGGGCATTTAGGATGTTGCCATGTCTTGTCTATAGTGAACAATGCTGCTGTTTCCCCAAGTAATGTTTGTGGTAGAGAACTCACCTGTCAAAGCAGGAGATATAAGAGAGTGGGGTTCAGTCCCTGGGTCAGGAAGATCCCCTGGAGGAGTGTGTGGAAATCCACTCCAGTATTCTTGCCTGGAGAATCCCACAGACAGGTGAGCCTGACAGACTAAAATCCATAGAGTAGCAAAGAGTCAAACATGATTGAGCATACATGCACACTGCACTTTTAACTAATTTAGCTATCAACTTCTTATTTTTCTTTTCCTGAAGTCAATGTAAATTATATCTCTATCTCTTATTTATACCATTTCATGTTAATAAACAAACCTACTCATTTTATTTATTAGGAATACAATAATGATCATATTTAACCTCACAAATGTGCCATAATTTTATTCTGTTCTATCTTTCCTTCTATTAGTTTAAAACTTCTAGTGACAGTAAGTTTTAAAATAAGAATTTCTGCTC
>SJYQ01003234.1:90192-102422 GCA_006410935.1 Redunca redunca
TATATATATATATATATATATATATATATATATATAGTTAATTAAGAAAAACCAGATATCTCAAGGAATTGAATGCTTCTCTATGCATGGGAAGATGCAAATGTCTGCGCTCATGGAAATCATTTCTTCCATGTTCATCTCAGCTATCTGGGGCCAAAATCCTTCTTCTTAGCTTCTTAGGAGGCAGCTGACAGCTGCTTATTGCAAGCATTGTTTTCCACTTTGGGTGCATTGAGGCTCAGAAATTCACATTTGTAAGCCTAAAATAGCTGACAGTTGTGACATCCTTCTTTACTTATATGGCAGGAAATACTCCATTTCACAGACTGATATTTTATTTCTGGGTTACCACAAAATAAGCCTAGTAATAAGAATCCTATTTAATTACTTTACCCGTATAACAATATAGACCATTTCCCCCTGCTTAGAACTTCCCACAGATTCTGGATCTGGGAGCCCTTCCCCAAATGTGACTTCCTTGGCTGTGCCCTGATACTCTGCATAGCACTTAAAGCTATCTCCACTGAGACACCAAATATGTTCCTTTCAATCATTAGTAACTGACTCTGTAACTTTAATAGGACTACTCTAACACAGTGCCACAGATTGGATTGCTTACAAAACAGAATTTTCTTGCTTTACCATTCCAGAGGCTAGAAATCCAAAACCAGGGGCTGATGGTGGGGTGGTAGCAGAATGTTTATTTTAACAACTGTGAGGGAAGGAATCTGCTCCAGGTCTTATTCATTGGCTTGTTAATGGCTATCTCTTCCCTGTAACTTCACATTCCTTTGTCTGTGTCCAAACTTCCCTTTGTATGAGGAGACCAGTCATATTGGACATGAACCCACGTTAATGATTTAACCTCAACTTCCAAACCTCTGTAATAACCCTATCTCAGGTATTAGGGGTTAATATTGCAACATGTGAATTTCGAGGGAGGCCAAATTTAATGCTGATGATAGCCCTAAACTGATGATGTGAGAACCTGGACTTGACTTTTTTTTAAAATCTTCTTGTTATTAAAACTGGAGGACAAAACTTTATGCTCAATAGAAGCCAAATATAATGTAGGGTTTCAAAAGTGAAAACATATCCCTATACTCCACCCTCCTCTACTCCAACATCATGACCAGCAAAATAGCTACCTTGTTAGAGTTGGTTTGATTTTGAAGACTGAAATGTAAAATTAGATGGGTAAGACATTTAACATTTATTATAACTAAGCATTTGTTATACCTAAGAACCCAACTTGAGTAGGAATACTATTAACTAAACTTTACACTTAATTTGCTTTTCTACCATTTCCCTAACTGTCCCCTAATGATGAGCTTTCCTGGTGGCTCAGAAGGTAAAAAATTCTATCTGCAGTGCAGGAGACCAAGGTTCAGTCCCCGGGTTGGGAAGATACCTTAGAGAAGGGAATGGCAACCCACTTCAGTATTCTTGCTTGGAAACCTCCACGGACAGAGGAGCTTGGTGGGCCCCAGGCCATGTGGTCACAAAGAGTCGGACATGACTGAGTGACTAGTACACAATGATGATTTTATTCCCGAATCCTATTCAAGGTACCACGTCACATGCTCTAGTCATGTCTCCTCATGCTCCCCTGGTCTGCACTTCTCAGAATTTTCTTGATTTTCAGTTTTGAGGATTCCTAGTCAATGTGTTTTGCAGAAGATCCTTCAATTTGGATTCTTCTGACATTTCTTCGATGGTCAGACTGGTATTATGGGTGTCGGGGGCAAGTGTCCCAGAGATAAAATGTCCCGGTCACATCATATCAGCTGTAGTTGCAGTCAGTCTGATTGTTCACCAATGATGTTAACCTTGATCACTGGCCAAGTCATCGAGGTTAACCTCAAACCTTGGTCAGGTTTCTCCACTGTGAAAGTGACTTTTATTCCTTTGCTACCTATGCAATTCAGTCAATAAGGGTAACCTATCCTCAAGGCAGAGAGTGGCAAATTTGATTTTTAAAAGACGTTTCTTTTTTTTTTGCAAGACTTTTATACTACTAGGTGACTTTTTCTCTTGCATACTAAAGTAGGTGAAAAGTACGGGATTTTCAGTTCTTCATTCAATTCAAGTTGCTGAGAAACATAACAACAAGTGAATAACTTTGTAAATACAGTGAACAGATATTCTTACAGAATTCAGAATACATATGGAAAAATGCCTTAAGTTCTTCTGTTTTCCAAATGTCTCTTCTCTTGACTGGTGAACATGCAGCACTTACTGAGTAACTGGCAGCTTTGAAGGCTTTGGTTGAAACCACTACTGGGTTGAGCAACACAAGTTCAGCATAGAAGTAATGACTTTTCAAAGGACGTTATTTCCCTGACACAAGTAGGAAAGCAAACACTGTCAGACCACAATTTCACATCAAGTAGCATAAGGGCTTTTTCTGAGCCCTTACTACATTTTTAACTTCTGGTTGAATATACTGAAGCATATTTTCAATGAACAGAAGCCCAACTTTTTGTCAAAGCAAAAAAAATATGTACCTTCTATTGCATCCATAGTATAGCTTTACTATCAGAAAGAAGAGTGGCTTCAAGATGCAAATCTCATTTTCTAATAAGTCTAATCGAAGAAAACAACATTATTAGTTTTGGTCAAACTTTCATGGATTTCTGGAGAAGGCAATGGCAACCCACCTTAGTATTCTTGCCTGGAAAATCCTATGGAAGGAGGAGCCTGGTAGGCTTCAGTCCATGGGGTCGGGAAGAGTCAGACACGACTGAACAACTTCACTTTCACTTTTCATTTTCATTCATTGGAGAAGGAAATGGCAACCCACTCCAGTGTTCTTGCCTGGAGAATCCCAGGGACAGCAGAGCCTGGTGGGCTGCCATCTATGGGTTTCGCACAGAGTCGGACACAACTGAAGTGACTTAGCAGTAGCAGCAGTCATGAATTTCTAGACTGAAATGGTCAATAGCAAACATTCCATATTGCTTAAAGAACAAATTTGATTCAAAAGCTGAAAGTGCAATGTGCAACTAACTGATTCTGTTCTTTATTCTGTGCCTCAAGACTATTCATTATCGTTATTGAGATCAGCAAGCAAAACCTGATACCTCCAAGATTACAGCAGCTGTTTCCTGGCTCACAGTATCTGTACAGAGGCAAAGGTCTGAAATTTTCTGTTAGTATGAACCGCTGTGAAGTACACCTGCATTATACAGCTGGTGTTTGGAATATAGAAGGATGCCAGACCCAAGGACATCACATTTATATGTTGCCTAGTAATCTATAGCCCTAAATCCTCAACATATCAGAAATGATGTCTAACTTATATCACTCGGACTATCTCTAAGAGATTAGAGTGAACTAGCACTGAGATATTAATATTTGGAAAATGAAAGGCAAAGAGACTCCTAGACAGAGAAGAGTTAAGTCATGATTATGACTGAAAAGCAGAATGAAGATAAACAAATTCTATCCACTGAGGTGATAGTATAATTAAATTATACTATCTCTCAAATTGTATCCTTTCAATTCCCATGAATCACCATGGATTCTAAGCTAGTTAAGTGTGATGCTATTTCTAGGTTTTTGTTTCCCATATTTATGAACATAAGCTTCCATTACTTTAATGACAATTAATTGTTGTAACCAAACAATATTTTTACATGAATGGTGTAGACAGCAGCATCAGGTTTTTCTGTGACCTACATAATCAAAGATTTGACCAAGATAAGGGAATGCTAAAATGTCCAGTCACATTCATGTCTTTCTTGTTCCTAGCACAGAATTCATGTTTCAAACAAGCACTGGACAAGGTTCAAGAGAAATGCAAACGTGCTATACAAAGAAATTCTTAGAATTTCTTACTGATTCATTTATAAAGATGGGATGTTCTGCCATTGTGAGATCACAGGTAAATTTACTTGGGAGAGACTATTGCAAGAAAGACTATTAATCTTAACTCCTGATGGTNAATTTCTTACTGATTCATTTATAAAGATGGGATGTTCTGCCATTGTGAGATCACAGGTAAATTTACTTGGGAGAGACTATTGCAAGAAAGACTATTAATCTTAACTCCTGATGGTCTGAAATCCAAAGACTATGTTAATCTCAAACAAGTTATTATGTCCCCTCATAATTTAACTTAATATGACTGATTTCAAGGACTTGCTAACACACAGTTGTGAAATATTTTACATTAGAAAATACTTGAACACTAGTCTTCCCATTCTTGAGGAATTTCTAGTTCAATCTTTATCTAAATTAAGCTATGAAATCTTCAGTTGTTAGCTAACCACTACTTTCTTAAAATATTTTGTATTATGTTTGTTCTGATGATCAAGGTCATAAAGAACCAGGAAAGCCATGTGAATAATTCTCAAGTATTAGCTATTAAATATTATCTTGTTTCCAGGGATAAAGCATTACATATTAATATATAACAGAATTTATTAGAAATGAAAATTGCTTTTATCTCAAAGTAATGTCATGAAGAAAGTGAAAGTGTTAGTCGCTCAGTTCTGTCTGACTCTTTGTGATCCCATGGAGACTGTAGCCTGCTAGGCTCCTCTGTCCGTGGGATTCTCCAGACAAGAATAATGGAGTGGGTAGTCATTTCCTTCTCCAGGGGATCTTCCCAAACCAGGGATTGAATCCAAGTCTCCTGCATTGCAGGCAGATTCTTTATCATCTGAGTCATTCAGGAAGTCCATATTTTTTTTTTTTTAATAAATACGTTTACTATCTTAGTCCACACCATTGGCTGACTGTTACTTCAGGGAGACAACATTATATAAGTGTTTGATTCAGAGGTGTTAAGACTGATTTACTTGTGTCAAGTCCTAACACTGTCACTGATTAGCCTTGTTACCTTGGGAAGGTCCCTAAATTTATGTGGGTATCAAATTTTTGGTTTGTAAAATAAGAATTCAATGTTTTTTATGCAAACATGTTCTTGGGAGGATTAAATGAGATAATTTTGAAACTACCTAAATCCACCTAAAACCAAGTTCTTCTGCCAAGTTTATGATTATCTTCTTCATTCAAAACTTTATTCCATTTCTTGTCCTGAACCTGTTAATGTCAAGATTGAAGAATGTCAAGGAAAAGGGAACATTGAAATCATGCACAAGCCTCCTGTGTCTTTGTCCTTTGTGGTAAAAGGTTTTTGCTTTAGTCTCCTAGACCTCTCCTGGATCTCAAAAAGGTTAGCTGATGATTAAGGAAAAGAACTACTGGTGGGCCAGAAAACTAGTAACAATATACACTATAAAACAACTGCATAGCAGAATCATCAAACTCTCCGTTCCCTGAAAGACAGAGATAAAGGACTGGCACACATTCCTAAGCTGTTTTCAGAGGTTGGCATATTGGAACCAGATGAAAGCCACTGACTAGAAACACATATCTCAGACCAACTGAAACCAGAAGATTAGAGATGCTTGAAACTTAACCTTGATGCCAGCCAATCTGATAATTGTGCATAAGCTCATCAGGCATGCTGCAGACCCCTCCCTCACACTGCCTTTAAAACTCCTTCCCTGAAAGCCATCACGGAATTTGGATTTTTGGAGCACACGCTGCCTGTTCTCCTTGCTTTGTTTTTGTTGTTCAGTTGCCAAGTCATGTTCTACTCTTTGTGACCCCATGGACTGTAGCCCACCAGGCTTCTTTGTCCATGGAATTCTTCAGGCAAGAATATTAGAGTGGATAGCCATTCCCTTCTTCAGTGGATCTTCCCTACCCAGGGATCAAACCTGGGTCTCTTGCATTGACAGGTGGGTTCTTTACCACTGAACTGCCAGCGAAGCCCTCTCCTTGTTTGGTCCCCTTCAGTAAAAGCTGCCCTTTCCTTCACCACAAGCTGATGTCAATAGATGGGCTTTACTGTGCATTCATAAGCAGACTCAAGTTTGCTTAATAACTATATATAGATAATATTTAGAAGAGTGCCTGACACTAACAAGACAGAATTTTAAATGTTCTATTTTTGGTTAACATACTCAACAACCTCCTATTCTTTTTGTGCAAAAAAGAAAGACTAAACATACAATATTGTATATGGGAAACAATGGAAAAAGATCAGTACAAAGGAAATATGGCAAAAATGGAACACAGAAAGTTTCTCAGGAACCTGTCCTACAGAAAGATGTGAAATAAGCTGAAGAGTTTTGTACAGTAAGTCACAATGAATCTATAGCCCTAGAGATGGCATAGTACTTACTACATTAATGCAACTTATGGATTACAGAAATAAACTCGGATAAGTCCAACTTCTTTTTCTTAACTGTGCTTTGATTATCTTTTTTCTTCTTTGCTTTGGTAGATATAGACAGCTGGGGATAAAATAAGGTATAAAAGCACAAAGGCTAACACCGTCTTAGAAAAATTAGGTAAAAATAACCTGAACACTTTAGAGAACTCAAGTAATAAGTGCAGCTGCAGTCTTAAAACAGTGCACACAAAATTTCTGTGCTTCTTTTTATTCTCCTTTTAAAATGTGCCTATTAGTTACTAAGTAAGTTAGAATAAAGGCAGACAAAACATGGTATTTGAAACAGCATAAATTTAAGAGCAGAAACAATGGAAATCAACCATAAATGGTAAGGATGGGAATTAATCTTACAAGGCTGTCACAGTGGTGCTTTTTTCAGTGTGCCCTAAGGTAGTGGTCTACTTTATTTTTCTCCAGCATAAATCTCTTACCCAGTAGAAATAATGACATTGTCCACTCTAATTATAAGAAGCACTGGTTCAAAAGATAAAGCTAAATTAGGGTTATTTCAAGATGAATATCAAAGAGATTAAATCACTACATCAAACCTTAGTTAATCCAATTACTAGCACATTTTCATTCAGATTAGCAATTAACACAAAGACAACATTCATGAAGATTTGTGTAATGCTGTTGCAAGAATAATAAATGATAATCATGGAAGAAGTTAAGAGGTACATAATAGAAACATATGAAGTATGAGAACCAGTTTCTACTGTCAAGTTCAAGTCTAAACCAATTTGTTTCAAACTACCATATAAAACTTGTAGCTTTATATCTAACTCTATAAGTTTTAGGATTATCATTAGAGTCAAGGTTTAAGTCTCTATATTGCTATATTAAAACCATTTCTAACATTTCCTCCAGTTATAAAAAAATGAAGAAGTTTATAAACCCTTCAATCAGAAACTGTAGTATAAGCAAATATTCACATATCAGGTGCATTATTAGATCTATTCTGTATCAGCCTTCACTTGTCAAGTACAATTTCAATTACTCTTTCTAAAACTTCAGTCAGAGCTCTGTATTTATCACTGCACACTGGCTCCTCATATCAATTTATGACTTTGTAAACATACGTTATCTGTAATTGATATGAAAATCACAGCATAATTCTGTGTTTAAGATTTATAGTTATAAAACATTACCAAAAATGGGAAGGGGGATACAGATTTTCATTTCTGATTTTATTTAATATTCTCTGAGCTTCTGATGTCTTGTGTATGGAAACAGACTGGAGAACATGCTACCATTCTGTCTTCAATGATGTAGCCACTATAAAAATGAACTATTGACATTTCTTAATACAGGGAACAGATTTATAGATAGCGCCACAATGCTTCTCTAGCCCAGCCATTTCATTCATGATGAGGACAAGCTTTTGTGGATTGCCCCTAGTTGATAAATCTGCACAGTGAGGACCTTAATGTAGCCCTGTTCCTGAAAGACTGAGAGCTCCTCACATGGGAGTTTGGGACTTGAGGATTTCTCATTAGCCTGTTCAAGCCTTTCTTGGAACTGTGCTGGGGTCCAAGACACTTCCTAGAGGGCTCTTCCATGTTCCTCTCTCCTTCACAGGTATCAGAACAGCAGCTCCATCTCACTGTTTTTTTCTTCTTCTATGACTCTTTCTCACCATATTGAATGGACTTGCATGTATGCTTGCTAAATTACTTCAGTCTGACTCTTTGTGATCCTATAGATTGTAGCCCATCAGTCTCCTCTGTCCCTGGGATTCTCTCAGAAAGAATACTGGAGTGTTTTACCATGCTCTCTTCCAGGGGATCTTCCCCACCCAGAGATTGAACCTGCATGTCTTACATCTCCTACATTGGCAGATGTATTCTTTACCACTAGCACCACCTGGGAAGCCCGTTGAACAGGCATTTTCTCCAGTAAATCTCGAGCTCTTCTAATTCCATGTCTGATTTGGCTTCTAGAAGGAACTCAACTAACAAGTCATTTTCAATATATCATTCTTGATATCAACTGGATGAATGATTATGCCTTAATATTATCCTATGTGATTCAAAGAAGATCAAGCACTGCATTTCATGTATTTAAATAATTGTATACTTGATAACTTATATAATCTTGTTATATGTTAGATGTGGACAAAACATCATCTCTCAGACAAGTCCCTTTGCCTAAATCACAGGATTTGCTAGTGGGAATTATTACCTTAATAGAAATTTTCAACTTTGATTTTTATGATAGTCAAATGTATCTGTGGGTTTCCCTGGCGGCTCAGATGCTAAATAATCTGCCTACAATGCAGGAGACCCGAATTTGTTCCCTGGATTGGGAATATCCTTTGGAGAATGGAATGGCTCCCATTCCAGTATTCTTGCATGGAAAATCGTACAGACAGAGGAGCCTGGTGGGCTATAATCCATGGAGTTACAAAGAGTCAGACATGACGAAGTGACTAACACTTTCACTTTCAAATTTATCTGTAAAGACAGAAAATTTCCAGGATCATTTTAAATTTATTTTTAATTTGTATTTGTGTATGTAGTTAATTTAGGTATAACCATGGAGTGTGTNAGGATCATTTTAAATTTATTTTTAATTTGTGTTTGTGTATGTAGTTAATTTAGGTATAACCATGAAGTGTGTAAATAGAACTATTTCTTTACAGCTTCTCTCTACCTGGATTACCCAACCTGAATATGAGAGTCCCATTTAACAATTGTCTCCATTCTACATTTCAAAAGTTGTCTGCAAAATATGATAAATGCTCCTTCATTGCCAGATTTCTCAATCTCAGTGTTATTGATTTTTCTAGACTGTATTTTTCTTTGTTGTGGATGCCTGGTCTATGTATTTTGGGATGTTTAGCAGTATCCTTGGCCTCTGCTTACTAGATGATAACAGCAACCCTCCATTGGTGACAATCAAAAATATGTCAAGAAATTTCCAAATATCTCCTAGGGAGAAAAATTCCTTGTTTGAAAACTACTGTTTTAAAGAACTTCTTTAGGGCTTCAGTGGTAAAGAATTTGCCTGCTAAGCAGGAGATGCAGGAGACATGGGCTTGATCTCAGGGTCAGGAAGGTCCCCTGGAGGAGGAAATGGCAAGCGACTCCAGTGTTCTTGCCTGGAAAACCCCATGGATAGAGAAGCATGGCAGGCTATAGTCCATGGGGTCGCAAAGAGTCAGACACGACTGAGCAACTAAACGCTGAAGACTAATAAAGGGAATGATTGAAACCATAATATAGCAAATTGTTTGCTAACTATGTAAATGCAATATGAAAAAGAGTGTATGTGTGTGCATGTGCATATCACCTAAGGTTTAAGACAGTGTTTGCAGCCTCCTCTGAGAATAAGCTACTACTTATTTTTTAAATATAAATTTATTTATTTTAATTAGAGGTTAATTACTTTACAATATTGTATTGGTTTTGCCATACATCAACATGAATCCGCCACAGGTATACATACACGTGTTCCCCATCCTGAATCCCCCTCCCTCCTCCCTTCCTGTACCATCCCTCCGGGTCGTCTCAGTTAAACTTGATTCTGTTATGCTCTTGGTCTTATGCTATCATACTGTTTTGAATTTTTGAGCTGAAATTTAGTTGTTATTGATATGATTTATTGATATGTATCAGGAAGAAAAATCCATCCATGGAAAATTCTGCCATTTGGTTTACATGCTCTAAGGTTCAGAATTTCAAATGCAGAATTTAATATTAACTAATATTACTTGTAATTTTCCTTTATTTGAGTAATGGATATTTATAGAGGACCTTCTATGTGCCATCTCTATAAAAGGTATTGGGGAGACATAAGTGGACAAAATACCTTGCCCTTGTGGAGTTTGTATTCTAGTGTACTTGAGAAAGCATTTGTAAGGAAGTCCACTCTCCTCAATGTGTGCCTACTGGAACCACATCCAAATTCCAGACAATGCCTTCTTCTTTCACACTGATAGGGTGATGGGGTTTTTGTAAAGGCTAGGTAGAAATGTGTGAAGAACAGATCGTTATGAATATATTGAATAGAGACACAAAAGATTAACATCAATGTCCCCATTTATTTGAAAAGTCAATACTGATTTCCTCTACTGCCTTGACTAATTTTATCCCTAGCTTCCACAGCTCCAGGCTTTGCTGTTTAAGCATTATTTAATACAATTATTCATGTAGACAGTACAGAAAAATATTTAATAGCAATCTCCATGTAGTTGAAGGAAAATGTAGAAAAGCAAACATAGGTTGAAGCTCTCATGGACTGCACACCTGCAGCTTAAGAAGAACTGCCTCAAAGTAATATTATTGCAGAAACACATAAACCAAAATAATTATGATGTTAAATGCTACATAATAAAGGACGTTGTCCAATTTAATTTTGTATGTTTATGTTTATGGAAAAGCAACATAAGCATTTTTCCAAGTGACAGCATGCATGCATTTCACCATCTGTATTTTGTTTTGTAAAGTGAGAGAAAATTTGATAACAGATTTGTGGGGAAAAAAAAATCTCAGTCTCAATTAACTAGGACTGATAAATGTGATTTCTCTTTTTTGATAAAGACATAAACATCTCTCTCTCCTTTCTCTCTCTCTTTCACACACACATACCACCCTTAAGTTTCAGTTCACTTGCTCAGTCGTGTCTGACTCTTTGCGACCCCATGCATCGCAGCACGCCAGGCCTCCCTGTCCATCACCAACTCCCAGAGTTCACCCAAACTCATGTCCATCGAATCGGTGATGCCATCCAGCCATCTCATCCTCTGTCATCCCCTTCTCCTCCTGCTCCCAACCCCTCCCAGCATCAGAGTCTTTTCCAATGAGTCAACTCTTCACATGAGGTGGCCAAAGTATTGGAGTTGCAGCATCAGTCCTTCCAATGAACACACAGGACTGATCTCCTTTAGGATGGACTGCTTGGATCTCCTTTCAGTCCAAGGGACTCTTAAAAGTCTTCTCTAACACCACAGTTCAAAAACATCAATTCTTAGGCACTCAGCTTTCTTTACAGTCCAACTCTCACATCCATACATGACCACTGGAAAAACCATAGCCTTGACTAGATGGACCTTTGTTGGCAAAGTAATGTATCTGCTTTTGAGTATGCTATCTAGGATGGTCATAACTTTTCTTCCAAAGAGTAAGCATCTTTTAATTTCATGGTTGCAGTCACCATCTGCAGTGATTTTGGAGCCCAAAAAAATAAAGTCTGACACTGTTTCCCACTGTTTCCTCATCTATTTCCCATGAAGTGATGGGACCAGATGCCATGATCTTCGTTTTCTGAATGTTGAGCTTTAAGCCAACTTTCTCACTCTCTTTTTTCACTTTCATCAAGAAGCTTTTTAGTTCCTCTTTACTTTCTGCCATAAGGGTGGTGTCATCTGCATGTCTGAAGTTATTGATATTTCTCCCGGCAATCTTGATTCCAGTTCATTCTCCTTCCAGCCCAGCGTTTCTCATGATGTACTCTGCATATAAGTTAAATAAGCAGAGTGACAATATAAAGCTTAGTTAAAAACAAAATAAGTGATGCTGTTAAGATCATGTCATAAGTCATTCCTGACTTCACTGCTCCTCACAAGACCAATTAGCCTCTATCCACAGATAAAACATCACTGTGAAAATGCTAATCGGTTTCAATATATATGTATATCAAATCATCACTAAACTTACAAAGAATCATATGCCAATTATATCTCAATAAAGCTGCAAAAGTATTCCTTCAATATACTGGGAGTTAGTATACATGTCACATCAGTCAATAATCTCCACATACATATTCATATTAGTGACCATGTTGAAAACAATATGATATCATAAAAGACCACCACTTAGTAAAAATCATAAAAACAAGGGTGATTTTTCTGGCAAAATATACTTGCTTGTTACAGGTTTGTATTAAATTGTTCTACCATCCTTTCAATTTGATTTAAAACATTTAACTATATCCTAATTTCTAAACATTTCCATGTCACACTCTTCTAGCTTACAGTTGA
>SJYQ01003234.1:102933-124978 GCA_006410935.1 Redunca redunca
ACGTGAGTCTGAGTGAACTCTGGGAGATGGTGATGGACAGGGAGGCCTGGCGTGCTGCGATTCATGGGGTCACAAAGAGTCGGACACGACTGAGAGACTGAACTGAACTTCTCTAAAATTTAAATAGTATTTAACCCACAGCACATGGCCTAGGGCTTGGTCTAGAATGTGAATTCTTCTTAGTAATCAGTTCAGTTCTGTTCAGTCACCCAGTTGAGTCCGACTCTTTGCAACCCCATGAATTGCAGCATGCCAGGCCTCCTTGTCCATCCCAGCTTCATACTTGCTAGTTAATTATTTGTTTGACATCTCTAAAGAATAACTGTAAGTAGTACTTATTTTCATCTTCAGATAGACTACATATATATATATATATATATATATATATACACATATATACANATTATTTCTGTCACAAAAATCACCTTCCAACTATAATACAATATCTCCTCTAAATATACACTAAAATAAAATCCAAACATAAAAATGCATAAGAAAATCACTGATTTCCACTTAACCCAACTTTATAATTGATATGATATTTTTCAAGCAGAATATTTTTAAAACTGACTACATACTGATTAAACAGCCACTGAAAACAAACAACAAAAAAACAGCATTAACATTCAAGCCACTTTGTAGTGGTAAAGAACCCATCTTCCAACGCAGGAGACGTAAGAGACCTCTTGTGTCTTCTTGGGTTAGGAAGATCCCTTGAAGGATGAAATGGCAACCCAATCCAGCATTCTTGCCTGGAAAATTTCATGGACAGAGGAGCCTGGCAGGCTAAAGATGGATCCATAGGCTTGCAAAGAGGAGCTGGACAGGACTGAGTGACTGAGCGTGCGCTCACACACACACACACACACACACACACACTGCAGCAGGGGCAAGCTTTAAGTTATCAGCGATTATTTCTGTTGTTAGGGACAAATCCTTGACTTCACAATTTGCAGCTGTAAAATTAACAGTAGCAACAACAACAACAACAACAAATAAATGGTCAGTAAAAATGCACCTTCTAGCTTCCTGCATGGAAGTTGAAGTTTGTCTCCAGACAGATCCTCTCTCAATTAAGAAAGAAAGATAACCCTAAGTCCTGTTTGACTCTTGCGATCCCATGACTAGCTCTCCAGGCTCCTCTGTCCGTGGGATTCTCCAGGCAAGAATACTGGGATCGGTTGCCATTTCCTTCTCCAGGGAAGCTTCTTGACCCAAGAATTGAACCCAGGTCTCCCACAGTGCAGGCAGATGCTTTAAAAGGGATGCACCAATTGGTGAGCTTATTCAAGCTGACAGTACATTCCCCAGGAAGCTTTACAGCTTGTAGTGTGATGACCTATCCTGATCCCATGTCACATAAAACATTCAGGAATCAGAGTAGTGGTTTCCCCTGAAGGAAGTGGTGTATCAGAGATCAATCATTCAGGGCAACTCAAGGCACTTGACTTTAACCTGAGAATAGGGCTTAATTTCTCTCTGAGTCCAAGGAATGGAGCCTGCACTCTAGAGAGGGAAAAACATTTGAAATGGACTCCTGAAAAGTGAAAATCAACCATTGAGAAACGGTGGGTGGGTGGAGGAAGGTGACGGAGCAGTGGAGCAAAGTCTGAGAAGAATCCTCAACAGTAAAACCTAATAACCAGTTTGTGTGCATGTGTGGGGTGCTTGTACTTTATTTTTTGTGTATTATTGTTCAGTAGCGAAGCTGTGTTCCACACCTTGGACTGCAGCATGGACTGCAGCATGCCAGGTTCTTCTTCTTCTTCTGCTGCTGCTGCTAAGTCACTTTAGTTGTGTCTGACTCTGTGTGACCCCATAGACAGCAGCCCACCAGGCTCCTCTTTCCATGGGATTCTCTAGGCAAGAATACTGGAGTGGATTGCCATTTCCCTCTTCCACCAGGTTCTTCTACCCTCCACTATCACCTGGAGATTGTTTAGAGTCATGCTCATTGAGTCGGTGATGCTATCTAACCATCCCATTTTCTGTCACCCCCTTTTCCTTTTGCCTTTAGTTTTCCCCAGCATCAGGGTCTTTTCCAATAAGTCAGCTCTTTGTATCAGGTGGCCAAAGTATTAGAGCTTCAGCTCAGCATCAGTCCTTCCAATGAATATTCATAGATGATTTCCTTTAGTTTTTACTAATTTGACCTCCTTGTAGTCCAAGGGACTCTCTAGAGCCTTCTGCAGCACCACAATTCAAAAACATTTTAGTTTCATTCTAATATCCCCAATTTTTCAAAATATTATTTATTTTTATTTATGCTTTTAAATCCAACATTCTTATCCTGGCTATTCTTGTGTGTATATGTGTGTGTCTTCACAAAAGAGTGTTAGGGTATAAGGATTCAAGTTATGATTGTGATGTATTGAGATGTGCATAGGCCACTGTTTGGGGGGACGGTATTAAAATAGTCAAAAGTGAACATCAGAAATGCTCAGTGTAGGCATGTCAAGCAAGAGATGAGAAAAAGTTACAGAGGATAAATGTGTTACAGATATAATCATTCTTGAGACTATACACAGTTACCAAGGACAGGACGTTATAAAAATCAGGGTCTAACAGCAATCCCACTGCTGGGCATACACATCGAGGAAACCAGAATTGAAAGAGACACATGTACCCCAACGTTCATCGCAGCACTGTTTATAACAGCCAGGACATGGAAGTAACCTAGATTTCCATCAGCAGATGAATGGATAAGAAATCTGTGGTACATATACACAATGGAGTATTACTCAGCCATTAAAAAGAATACATTTGAATCAGTTCTAATGAGGTGGATGAAACTGGAGCCAATTATACAGAGTGAAGTAAGCCAGAAAGAAAAACACCAATACAGTATACTAATACATATATATGGAATTTAGAAAGATGGTAACGATAACCCTGTAGGCGAGACAGCAAAAGAGACACAGATGTATAGAACAGTCTTTTGGACTCTGTGGGAGAGGGAGAGGGTGGGATGATTTGGGAGAATGGCACTGAAACATGTATAGTATCATGTATGAAATGAATCACCAGTCCAGGTTTGATGCATGGTACTGGATGCTTGGGGCTTGTGCACTGAGATGACCCAGAGGGATGGTACAGGGAAGGAGGAGGGAGGGGGGTTCAGGATGGGGAACATGTGTATACCTGTGGCGGATTCATGCTGATGTATGGCAAAACCAATACAATATTGTAAAGTAATTAACCTCNAACCTCCAATTAAAATAAATAAATTTATATTTAAAAATAAATAAATAAATAAAGTGATGTATAACATAACCACAAAATATATATCTATATATATCTATATATATCAGGGTCTCAAAGCCATCACATAGAGAGACAATTCAAGCTATGATCCATATTATACAGGTTATAAAGACAAGGATGACCCCTGAAGGTTTTCATTCAAGTTTTGCTTTAAAGAAGATGTTAAAGTTAGAGTAAAATGAAGAAATTCTGGTAGTTACCTACCTCTTTCAGTTTACCAATATTTCATAGAGACATAAGCAATATAAAAACCCTTGTTTTTGCTGATATTATTTCCTATAGCAGTTGCAAAATCCACTTTTTTCATATATCAGCTTGCCTTATATGACCACTATGGCATAAATNTTTCTTTCAGTTTTCATCTACAATATTGTCTTCTGTCTCTTTCATGCATTATTTTATCTCCCTCGAATGCAAGGGAAAAAAAAATCAAAGTCTGTAAATCCAAATACATTATCTATAGATGAGCCATTTCCTTTGCTTTAGACAGAACTCTTACAACTGCGTTGTCATTTATATGTTTTAATAATTAAAAAAAAAATACTCTGCTCTGCTCTATATTCCAGGCAAGTAGCTTGGTTTCAAGTTTCTAATTCCTTTTGCTTGTCAGTCCCAGTGGGCTATTGATCTTTGTCATTGACAAGTAACTCTGGGTGTAAAATGAGGGAACAATCGAAACCTGGGACTATATCTGACATTAAAACACCTTCCAAAGTCATAATTTTTATGTATTGCCATGACAATAACTAAGTATGATTCTGGGAAAACCATTTGTTACTTCTATATGGTTCCAAGGTGTGTTAAACCACCACAAAGAGGAAATTATCTTTAAGGTCTGTACATTTAAAAGAGTATATAAAAGCCTCAGATATTTTAACTAAGTAAAATTATTTTCTGTGGAACTACAAATATTAACAGCTTAACACATCTTAACAAAGAATAGCTTATTAATATGGGAGCATATTCCTTTGAGTAGAGAGTAATTCATTCCAAATGAGAAAGGAAGGCAAGCTGCCCAGAAAATATTTCATATGGAATATGTATTGGAATTCAGTCTTAAATAGGACTTAACATCCTAGCAAACACCCACTCAACCTATGCCTTAGTGGGTCTATTCGGCTTCAGCTCAAATGGCATTCTCTGGGTGCACAGCTTTTAATAATTGTCAGGTCCTCCATCTGACCAGAGCTCACATTCTAGGTGATAATCTTCACATGCTACATAATTTTTTTCTGTAGATAGTATGGCCTTGCTCTAGAATTCTAAGGGAATTACATCTAAATTTGTGCTATCCTGGTTGGTCACACAGTAAAAAATCCACCTGCAATGCAGGAGACCCAGGTTTAATTCCTGAGTTGGGAATATTCCCCAGAGAAAGGAACGTCTCCCCACTCCAGTAATCTTGCCTAGAGAATTCTATGGACAGAGGAACCTGGTGGGTTACAGTCTGTGGAGTTGCAAAGAGTTTAACAAGACTGAACAACTAACACTTTTACACATTTTAATTTAGGCCTTACCATAAGCTTCACATATCTTTTCCAGTTGTAGGACATTCTAGTAACATAAAGCCTAGAGGGTTGCATGGCTCAAGATCTAGGGCTATTTTTTACTGTAGGCTTGACTATTTTCTAGTCTATTTGCTACACAAACTTATGGGTCTAAGTTATATGCATTTTTTTAACGTGGTGCAAGGGGTGGATTTTACCAGATACTCTGGTTCTCTGCCCAGATATCCTCTTCAAGGCCAATGTGGTTCATTCTCTAGCTGTTAAGAATATCAGTTGCACCGATCACTGGAATTGCACAGAAAACTGTCTCATGTGTTTGGGTTCAGTCATGTCTGACTCTTGCTTACCCCATGGACTATATGTAGTCTGCCAGACCCCTCTGTCCATGGATTTATCCAGGCAAGAATACTGGGTGGGTTCCCATTTTTGCTTCCAGAGGAGCTTCCCAACCCAAGGATCAAAACCATATCTCCTGTGTCTCTTGTGTTAGCAGGTAGATTCTTTACTGCTGTGCCACCTGGGAAGCCCAAGAAAGCTGACTCAACCAGAGTTATAGCCCCTCCTAGGATGGTCCTCAGTAAATGCCAGCTGATGTGGTACTCCAGGGGCCAGGCTGCTTTGCATAAGTTTGGGACAAAACTGAAGTGTAATGACAACTCCAGACCTCCCTGTAAAATGAGTCTTTGTTTTCAACTACACTGAAAATAACCTTCTCTTTCTACCCATCTTTTTCTGTCTTTCCCACTTTCTTATGAGTGTATTTGCCAGAGTACTTGCCAATAAACTAAGTATAAGGGAACTTATTCTAAGGCACAAAAATATAGACTTGTTTGCTTTATATGTATTTATGGGTGTGTATTCCAAATATAAACATGTATTTACTAAATAAATATATATATATTAAACACAAGATACATACATATCAAATACAAATACATATGTGTATACATGTATATGCACATTGCTGTTCAGTCACCCAGTCACGTCTGACTTTGTGACCCCATAGACTGCAGCATGTCAGGTCTCCCTGTCCCTCACCATTTCCTGGAGTTTGCCTAAGTTCATGTCCATTGCATGAATGATGCTGGCCAGCCATCTCATTCTCTGAAGCTCTCTTCTCCTTCTGCCTTCATTCTTTCTCAGCATCAGGGACTTTTCCAATGAGTCGGCTGTTCACATCAAATGACCAAAATACTGGGGCTTCAGCTTCAATATCAATCTTTCCAATAAGTATTCAGGATTGAGTTCCCTTAAGATTGACTGGTTTGGTCTCCATGTTATACAAGGGTCTTTCAAGTGTCTTCTCCAGCACCACAGTTCAAAGGCATCAATTATTTCACTTTCTGCCTTCTTTATGGTCTAGATCTCACCATAGCCTCGACTATATGGACTTTGTTGGTAGAGTAATGTCTCTGCTTTTCAACACACTGTCTAGGTTTGGCATAGCTTTCCTGTCGAGAAGCAATTATCTTATTTCATGTCTACAATCATCATCCACAGTGATGTTAGAGCCCAAGAAGAGGGGATCTGCCACTAGTTCCACCTTTTCCCCCTTCTATTTGCCATGAAGTCATGGAGCCTGATGCCACATTCTTAGTTTTTTCTCTTTTTTTATATATTTAATTTTAAGCTGGCTTTTTCACTCTCCTCCTTCACCCTCATCAAGAAGCTCTTTAGTTCCTCTTCCCTTTCTGCCATTAGAGTGGTATCATCCACATATCTGAGGTTGTTAATGTTTCTCCTCCTTATCTTGATTCCAGCTTGTAACTCATCCAGCCCAGCATTTCTCATGATGTGCTCAGCATATAGCTTAAGCAAACAGGATGATAGCACACAGTCCTGTCGTTCTCCTTTCTCAATCTCCAAACAATAAGATGTTCCATACACATATATGTGGACACATATATGCACATATGTATTTTAAATATTTGATATAAGTGTACTACATACATTGAAACACACAGCTCTAGGATTTAGTTTCCATGCTTTCAAACAAGACTTTTCATAAACTACATTGCTTCTTTTTACAATGCTATGAGTGTAATTCACCATTTTTTAAAGCAAAGATTTAAAACTTAGTTTCACAGACAAATTTAAATTCTATTTTTTAATTTATTCCAAAATACCTGTTAATGAGATTTATCTTGAGTTTTAATAGGTTGTTTGCAAATAATATCAAGCATTTGTAAATTAATATCTCCATAAAATATTTTTTAATGAAGTGTTTGACAACTCTGGAAGATCNTTAGCAAATGGGGAGATTTGGGTTTTCTAAAGAGGTTTCTCAGAGCTTTGCTTTTAAAAGTTGATTCCAGAAGTCACTTCACCTATAAATGAAAACTCATCCAAGTAGCATACGTGGAGTGTCAGTGCCAAAGACTGAACTGTGTCAGACACTTCCTTTGAGTGAAAAGAATTTACAGTCTCTTCACAGAACTCCAGAATTTCCTATTTATCAAATATGCCAGACATAGTCTCACATTCAGTAGAATGATTATAACCTAACATTGTAAGAAACTGCTAATTTTGCAAGTACCAAAAGTTTTTGCTTTGTAAGATATAACTCTACTGAAAATTTAACATCTGAAATTTCACATAACTGTATGAGGTCAAGAAATCCTAGCACATCAAAGACATACTATTTTAAGAAATGTCTAAAATAATAAAATACCTGTGATTATCTTGAGCTTCCCAGGTGGCTCAGTGATTTAAAAACAAAACAAAACAAAACAACAACAACAACAACAAAACCTGCTTGTCAATGCAGGAGACACAGGTTTGATACCTGGGTCAGGAAGATCTCTTGGAGGAGTAAATGGCAATCCAGTCCAGTATTTTTGCCTACAAGGTCCCACAAACAGAGGAGTCTGGTGGGCTATAGATCATGTGGTCACAAAAAGTTGGACAGTTCTAAGACAAATACATACATGATTATCTTATAAAATATGTTGAATTTGCTTTGAGTAATACTAACAGGGCATATCAAAACATCAATTACCATTACAACTATATAAATCATATAATTCATAGTATTTGCTATGGATATTGCATGTTACTACATAAACACAGTAGTATAATATATAAAAATATGTATATATACGTATGTATACATATTTACACAAGCATTATTTTTGCTTCAAGCATTAATTTATTTACTGTCATTTATTCAACAAATACTTATTGAACTGTTAGTATGGGCCAGGCATTGGAGAAATCATATTGGCAAGAAAGCCATTGCCTTTGCCCGAATAAAACTTACAGTTTTGTGTGGATGATAAATTAACATTGATGGAAATACTATAACAATATATACTGTTCATTGGGCTATTTACTTGTATTATCTGATATAATTTTTGTAAGGTTTATTGATAATATTACTGAAGCTTAAAATGGAAACCCAGCTAAAGTTATTTAGTTGACAAATAACATGAAGCCCAGGACCGCTTTGGCACAAAGTCTAGGCACCTATTCAATAAGCCAAGTCTATGGCTACACACACCCTGGGGATATTGCTTAAGCATCTTCATTGTACTAGTCTGTGTAACAGAACATGGGAAGAAACTTAATAAAACAGATTATCTGCTCATTAGAGCTTACACTCTAGTAGGAAAGATAAAATAATAAACAGGCAAACATACAAAGTTTCTGTGATTGTAGTTTTCAGTCTGTCTGCCCTCTGATGGAGAAGGATAAGAGGCCTATGGAATCTTCCTGATGGGAGAGACAGACTGAGGGGGAAAATGGGTCTTGTTCTGAATGTCTAGGCTATACTCAGTAAATCTTTAATCCAATTTTCTCTTGAAGGGCAAGGCTGTGTTTTTTCCCTGTTATTTGACCTGAGGCCAAACTATGGTGGAGGTAATGAAGATAATGGCGACTTCCCTCAAAAGGTCCTATGCACACACTGCTAGACTCAGTGCCCTCAACCCTTCAACAGGTCACGACTAACACATGCCTTTGCCAGAGATTCATGGACACTCCCGGGCAAGTCTCTTGTGGGGTGACTGCTCCTTTCTCCTGGGTCCTGGTGTATACAATATTCTCTTTGTGCCCTCCCAGAGTCTGACAACCTAGACAGCATATTAAAAAGCAGAGATATTACTTTGCCAACAAAGTTCCATCTAGTCAAATCTATGGTTTTTCCAGTGGTCATGTATGGATGTGAGAGTTGGACTATAAAGATGAGAGCAGAAGAATTGATGCTTTTGAACTGTGGTGTTGGAGAAGACTCTTGAGAGACCCTTGGACTGCAAGGAGATCCAACCAGTCCATTCTAAAGGAGATCAGTCCTGGGTGTTCATTGGAAGGACTGATGTTGAATCTGAAACTCCAATATTTTAGCCACCTGATACAAACAACTGACTAATTAGAAAAGGCCTTGATGTTGGGAAAAATTGAGGGCAAGAAGAGAAGGGGACGACAGAGGATGAGATGTATTGGATGGCATCACCAACTCAATGGACATGAGTTTGGGTGGACTCCGGGAGTTGGTGATGGACAGGGAGGCCTGGAGTGCTGCAGTTCATGGGCTCGCAAAGAGTCGGACATGACTAAATGACTGAACTGAACTGAAATGAGAGTCTGTTTCCCCAGTCATCTGTAAGTTCTGGAAGCTCTATGGTGGATTAATGGCGACTTCTTCCAAGACAGTTTATTCCATACCCAAGTCTACCACACTAACTTGATGAAAATATGAGCCCTAAGATGGACGGGCCATGGTGGAGAGTTCTGACAAAACACGGTCCGCTAGAGAAGAGAATGGCAAACTACTTCAGTATTCTTGCCTTAAGAACCCATGAACAGTATGAAAAGGCAAAAGATAGGACACTGAAAGATGAACTTCCCAGGTCAGTAGGTGCCTAATATGCTATTGGAAATCAGGAGAGAACTAACTCCAGAAAGAATGAAGAGACAGAGCCAAAGCAAAAACAATACCCACTTGTGGATGTGACTGGTGATGGAAGTAAAGTCAGACACTGTAAGAGCAATATTGCATAAAAACGTGGAATGTTAGGTTCATGAATCAAGGCAAATTGAAGGTGATCAACCAGGTGATGGTAAGAGTGAACATCGACATTTTAGGAATCAGTGAACTAAAATGGACTGGAATGGGTGAATTTAACTCAGATGACCATTATATCTACTACTGTGGGCAAGAATCCCTTAGAAGAAATGGAATAGCCATCACAGTCAACAAAAGAGTCTGAAATATAGTACTTGGATGCAATCTTGAAAACAACAGAATGAGCTCTGTTTGTTTCCAAGGCAAACCATTCAATACTATAGTAATCAAAGTCTATGCCACAACCAATAATGCTGAAGAAGCTGAAGTTGAATGTTTCTATGAAGACCTACAAGACCGTCTAGAACTAAAACAAAACAAAAAAAAAAAGCTGTTCTTTTCATTACATGGGACTAGAATGCAAAAGGAGGATGTCAAGAAATACCTGGAGTAACAGGCAAATTTGGTCTTGAAGTATAGAATGAAGCAGGGCAAAGGCTAACAGAGTTTTGCCAAGAGAACACACTGGTCATAGCAAACACCCTCTTCCAACAACACAAGAGAAGACTCTACACATGGACATCACCAGATAGTCAATACAAAAATCAGATTGATTATATTTTTTGTAGCTGAAGATGGACAAGCTCTATACAGTCAGCAAAAACAAGACCAGGAGCTGACTGTGGCTCAATTCATGAATTCCTTATTGCCAAATTCAGACTTAAATTGAAGAAAGTAGGGAAAACCACTAGGCAACTCAGGTATGACCTAAATCAAATCCCAGACTACTATACAGTGGAAGTGACAACTAGTTTCAAGGGATTAGATCTGATAGTCAGAGTGCCTGAAGAACTATCAGTTGATGTTTGTGACATTGTATAGGAAGCAATGATCAAGACCATCCCCAAGAAAAAGGAATGCAAAAAGGCAAAATGGTTGCCTAAGGAGACCTTCCAAACAACTATGAAAAGAAGAAAAACAAAAGACCAAAGAAAAAATAAAAGATATATCCACTTGGTGCAGAGTTCCAAAGAATAACAAGGAGAGATAAGAAAGACTTCCTCAGTGATCCGTGCAAAGAAATAGTGGAAAACCATAGAATGGAAAAGACTAGGGATCTCTTCAAGAAAATTAGAGATACCAAGGGAAATTTTCCTGCAAAGGTGGGCACAATAAAGGACAGAAGTAGTATCCTAATAAGAGGATACTAAGGACCTAACAGGAGCAGAAGATATTAAGAAAAGGTGGTAAGAATACACAGAACTATACAAAAAAGATATTCACGACCCATATAATCACAAAGGTGTGATCACTCTCCTTTAGCCAGACATCCTGGAATGAGAAGTCAAGTGGGCCTTAGGAAGGATCAATATAAACAAACCTAGTTGAGGTGATGGAATTCCAGTTGAGCTATTCAAATCCCAAAAGATGATGCTGTGAAAGTGCTACACTCAACATGCCAGCCAATTTGGAAAATTCAACAGTGGCCACAGAACAGGAAAAAGACAGCTTTCATTCCAATCTCAAAGAAAGGCAAAGCCAAGGAATGCTCAAGCTACAGCACAATTGAACTCATTTCACACACTAGGCAAGTAATGTTCAAAATTCTCCAAACCAGGCTTCAACAGTACATGAACCATGAAATACCAGCTGTTCAAGCCAGTTTAAGAAAAGGCAGAGGAACCAGAGATCAAATTGTCAACATCTGCTTGATCATCAAAAAGTGACAGAGTTCTAGGAGAATATCTACTTCTGCTTTATTGACTATGCCAAAGCCTTTGACCGTGTGGATCATTATAAACTGTGGAAAACTCTTCAAGAGATGGGAATACCAGACCACCTAACCTGCCTACTGAGAAATGTATACAGGTCAAGATGCAAAAGTTAGAACTGGGCATGGAACAACAGACTTTTTCCAAATCAGGAAAGGAGTATGTCAAGGCTGTATATTATCACCTTGCTTATTTAACTTATATGCAGAGTTCAGTCCAGTTCAGTTCAGTCGCTCAGTGTGTCCAACTCCTTGCGACCCCATGAATCACAGCATGCCAGGCCTCCCTGTCCATCACTAGCTCCCGGAGTTCACTCAAACTCATGTCCACTGAGTCGGTGATGCCATCCAGCCATCTCATCCTCTGTCGTCCCCTTCTCCTCCTACCCTCAATCCATCCCAGCATCAGGGTCTTTACCAATGAGTCAACTCTTCGCATGAGGTGGCCAGAGTATTGGAGTTTCAGCTTCAGCATCAGTCCTTCCAATGAACATCCAGGTCTTATCTCTGTTAGGATGGACTGGTTGGAACTCCTTGCAGTCCAAGGGACTCTCAAGAATCTTCTCCAACACCACAGTTTGAAAACATCAATTCTTTGGCGCTCAGCTTTCTTCACAGTCCAATTCTCACATCCATACATGACCACTGGAAAAATTGTAGCCTTGACTAGACGGATCTTTGTTGGCAAGGTAATATCTTTGCTTTTCAATGTGCTATCAAGATTGGTCATAACTTTTCTTCCAAGGAGTAAGCGTCTTTTAATTTCACGGCTGCAATCATCATCTGCAGTGATTTGGGAGACCCCAAAAATAAAGTCTGACACTGTTTCCATTGTTTCCCCATCTAGTTCCCATGAAGTGATGGTACCAGATGCCATGATTTTCATTTTCTGAATGTTGAACTTTAAGTCAACTTTTTGACTCTTCTCTTTCACTTTCATCAAGAGGCTCTTTAGTTCGTCTTCACTTTCTGCCATAAGAGTGGTGTCATCTGCATATCTGAGGTTATTGATATTTCTCCTGGCAATCTTGATTCCAGCTTGTGCTTCCCCCAGCCCAGTGGTTCTCATGATGTACTCTGCATATAAGTTAAATAAGCAGGGTGACAATATACAGCAATGACGTACTCCTTTTTCTATTTGGAATCAGTCTATTGTTCCATGTTTAGTTCTAACTGTTGCTTCCTGACCTGCCTATAGGTTTCTCAAGAGGCAGGTCAGGTGGTCTAGTATTCCCATCTCTTTTAGAATTTTCCACAGTTTATTGTGATCCACACAGTCAAAGGCTTTGGCATAGTCAATAAAGCAGAAATAAATGTTTTTCTGGAACTCTCTTGCTTTTTCCATGATCCAGTGGATGTTGGAAATGTGATCTCTGGTTCCTCTGCCTTTTCTAAACCCAGCCTGTTGCTGAAGCCTGTCTTGGAGAATTCTGAGCATTGCTTTACTAGTGTGTGAGATGAGTGCAACTCTGCGGTAGTTTGAGCATTCTTTGGCATTGCCTTTCTTTGAGATTGGAATGAAAATTGACCTTTTCCAGTCCTATGACCACTGCTGAGTTTTCCAAATTTGCTGGCATATTGAGTGCAGCACTTTCACAGCATCATCTTTCAGAGTTTGAAATAGCTCCACTGGAATTCCATCACCTCCACTAGCTTTGTTCATAGTGATGCTTTCTAAGGCCCACTTGACTTCACATTCCAGGATGTCTGGCTCTAGGTGAGTGATCACATTGAGTTATAGTCAGAGTACATCATGAGAAATGCTGGGCTGGATAAAGCACAAGTTAGAATCAAGATTGCTGAGAGAAATATCAGTAACCTCAGATATGCAGATGATACCACTCTTATGGCAGAAAATGAAAAAGAACTAAAGAGCCTATTGATGAAAGTGAAAGAGGAGAGTGAAAATGTTGGCTTAAAACTCAACATTCAGAAAACTAAAATCAAGACATCTGGTCCCATTACTTCATGGCAAATAGATGGGGAAATGTAGAAACTGTGACAGACCTTATTTTGGAGGGTTCAAAAATCACTGAAGATGGTGACTACAGCCATGAAATTAAAATATGCTTGCTCCTTAGAAGTATAGTTATGACCAACACAGAGAGCATATTAAAAAGCAGTGATTTTACAAACATAGATGTGTCTAGTCAAAGCTATGTTTTTTCCAGTATTCAAGTATGGATGTAAGAGTTGGACTATAAAGAAAGCTAAGAACCAAAGAATTAATTATTTTGAACTGTGGTGTTGGGGACGACTCTTGAGAGTCCCTTGGATAGCAAGGAGATCCAATCATTCCATCCTAATGGAGGGACTGATGCTGAAGCTGAAACCACAATACTTTGGCCATCTGATGCAAAGAACTGACTCATAGAAAAAGATCCTGATACTGGTAAATAATGCGGGTGGGAGGAGAAGGGGATGACAGGATGAGATGGATGGATGCCATCACTGACTCAATAGATGTGAGATTGAATAAACTCTGGGATTTGGTGATGGGCAGAGAGGACTGGAATGCTGCAGCCCATGGGGTTGCAAAGAATCAGACACAACTAAGAAAATGAACTGAACTGAAACATATATATAATTTTCAAGAAGGTATGAGATCTAGAAATAGGACTGAATCACATAATGTTAGAGGAAAGTGGAAGTAGGTAATTTTTTATAAGGTGGTCAGGAAACTCTACAGAATTATTTGTCCAGAGTCCTGAACGATGTGAAGATAAAATCCATGCCAAGGTTTCAGAGGGAGATGAAACAGATAAGTCCTCAAATAGGGAAAGATTGCTTGTGTTTAAGGACCATCAATAAAGCTAGCACTGACAAAAGTAAATGAGCAAGCAAGAGAATAGTATGAGATATAGAGACAGGCATAAACACAGATCAGAGCATGTGGGGTCATGCCTAATATGGTTAACAGGTTTAGATCTAAGGGTGAGATCAGAGCTATTACTGATCAAGGAAATCATTATTACCACCAGGAATAGGCTTACTTAGATCAAGGTAGAGTGAAACCACATGCTGAAACAGACTATTGATTGTAAAGTGGAAGTAAGAAATAGGAAGACAAATGAAATATGACAGAAATTTTGCTGTCTGGATTTATTGTAAATGATTTAGATGACTAATAATATCAATGATGATAATAGTTAATAGCAATAATAATAGTAATACTGGGGACTATTACTCTATTTTGGAGTCTATGCTTTAAAACTGTCAGATGATGTTCTGCTGTTCACATCACCCATAGTTGTGGAAAAGAAATAATTTCATGATATTAAAAAAAAGATTAAAATCAAGATAAACATCATATGAAAGTTAAAAAGTTAAAAATAAAACAAATTTTAAAGCTTAAAGATCAGGCAAAGAATGTCAGAAAATCTTCAGAGTCCTATACACTTGAGCTGGCAGTTATCAGACTGGAATGGGACAGGAAATCTGAGACTGTTGTTCAGTAGCTAAGTAGTGTCTGACTCTTTACCACCCCATGGACTACAGGATGCCAGGTTTCCCTATCCTTCACCATCTCCTGAAGTTTGCTCAAATTAACATGCATTGAGTCAGTGATGCCATTCAACCATTTCATCCTCTGTCAGTCCCTTCTCCTCCTGCCCTCAGCCTTCACAGCATCAGGGTCTTTTCCAATGAGTTGGCTCTTAATATCAGGTGGCCAAAGTATTGGAGCTTCAGCTTCAGCATTAGTCCTTCCAATGAATATTCAAGGTTCACTAAACAGAGTTTAAAGCAATTGCCTTCTAAAAGCTTTCTCCAGGGCATCAAAAGAGAGATAAATTTCCAAAAATGCAGAAAGTTGGTGGTGCATTCATTTGCAAAGTTAGCAGTTCTATTATAAACCACATTCTCAGCTACATCTCCCTTATAGTGTATTTCCCTTTCCTCCTTCTCATAGACCTTCCTAATGCATTAATTACTCTGTGTATTCTGACAGTTTTGTCAATTAACAAAAATACCACATTGGTTACAGTTCACTGTCATTCTACTCTTCAAATGTCAAAACATAGAGATAAAATAAGATGTACTAAAATGAGAGTCCTGAGGCTATTATTTTTTCCCCTGATTGAGGTGATGCTATATCTTCAAACATTTTCTTCTTTTAGTGACGTATACAAAATTTCTAAGCCCAACCACCTGATTGTAGAATAAATATAGGCTCTATCATTACCCTCAATAATGTCATGAAATATTTATATTTCCTGCTCTTGATTAGATTTGCTTTTTTCTGGCCAGGAACACATCTCACACATTAGTAAAGTAATGCTCAAAATTCTCCAAGCCAGGCTTCAGCAATAAGTGAACTGTGAATTTCTAGATGTTTAAGCTGGTGTTAAAAAAGGCAGAGGAACCAGAGATCACATTGCCAACATCTGCTGGATCATCAAAAAAGCAAGAGAGTTCCAGAAAAACATCTATTTCTGCTTTATTGACTATGCCAAAGCCTTTGACTGTGTGGATCACAATAAACTGTGGAAAATTCTGAAAGAGATGGGAATACCAGACCACCTGACCTGCCTCCTGAGAAACTTATATGCAGGTCAGGAAGCAACAGTTAGAACTGGACATGGAACAACAGACTGATTCCAAATAGGAAAAGGAGTATGTCATTGCTGTATATTGTCACCCTGTTTATTTAACCTATATGTAGAGTACATCATGAGAAACGCTGGACTGGAAGAAACACAAGCTGGAATCAAGATTGCCAGGAAAAATATCAATAACCTCAGATATGCAGATGATACCACCCTTATGGAAGAAAGTGAAGAGAAACTAAAGTGAAAGTGAAAGAGGAGAGTCAAAAAGTTGTCTTAAAGCTCAACATTCAGAAAATGAAGATCATGGCATCTGGTCCCATCACTTCATGGGAACTAGATGGGGAAACAGTGGAAACAGTGTCAAACTTTATTTTTTGTGGCTCCAAAATCACTGAAGATGGTGATTTCCGCCATGAAATTAAAACAAACAAACAACAACAAAAACAACAACAAAAAAAACGCTTACTCCTTGGGAGAAAAGTTATGACCAACTTTGATAGCATATTGAAAAGCAGAGACATTACTTTGCCAACAAAGGTCCGCCTAGTCAAGGCTATGGTTTTTCCAGTGGCCATGTATGGATGTGAGAGTTGGACTGTGAAGAAAGCTGAGTGCAGAAGAATCGATGCTTTTGAACTGTGGTGTTGGAGAAGACTCCTGAGAGTCCCTTGGACTGCAAGGAGATCCAACCAGTCCATTCTGAAGGAGATCAGCCGTGGGTGTTCTTTGGAAGTAATGATGCTAAAGCTGAAACTCCAGTATTTTGGCCACCTCATGCAAAGAATTGACTCATTGGAAAAGACTGATGCTGGGAGGGATTGGGGGCAGGAGGAGAAGGGGACGATGGCTGAGGATGAGATGGCTGGATGGCATCACCGACTCTATGGACATGAGTTTGAGTGAACTCCGGGAATTGGTGTTGGACAGGGAGGCCGAATGTGCTGCGATGCATGGGGTCGCAAAGAGTCGGACACGACTGAGAGACTGAACTGAACTGAACTGGCCAGGAACTTGCTATAAATTTTCAATAAATCCAAGTTTCAGATGCTTCAGATCTTTGTGTTCTGAATGTTTAGCTAGCCTTGCTGCCTATATAGGATTTTATCAAGGAGAAGGCCAGGGTAGTCATGGAGAATGAGGATTGGGTTCTGATTAAGCTACATTTTTAGGGGCAGTTAGACACAAAACAATCTATGAAGGCAGAAGAACAAAGCAAGTTTTAGTCAATTAGTTCATAAATATTTATCCTATAATTGTCAAAAAATGTGATATCAAAACAATAAGCCAGGATATTCTTATAATACTGAGTCACTTTTGAACCTATCTTATACTTCTACTTAGCAAGTGATGCTTTTTTCCCCTAGCAGTGTCCATCTTCAAATTTCAAGTCTTCTAAATGTAAACATGTTGCAACTTTCCTCTTCAAATTAAACCTGTTGCAGAATCCTGTCATGTTTTTAATTTTATATAATTAATGTTTTCTATGTCTATTAAATCAATATTTTATTTAGAAATCCATCTCAAGCTTAAATTGCTATATCATTCTTTCATGTGGTTTTTGTTTATATTCTCTCCTATCTCTTTTTGGAGATGCAGATAGTATATGCTTTTTTATTTAATATGTTACTTGTACTAATTTTTTTATATAATATGCTTTAATTGTCCTAATTTTTGTAAATGTATGCAAGTATATATCAACCATTCTGAAATTTATTTTCGTGTACTATATGAAACAGGTGCTGCTTGTATTTGAAAGAATAGCCAATTACCAAAAACATATACACTGAATAGCTCACAACTCTAAAGTACTAATTTGCTAAATTGATTAATTCATATCAATTTGTTTAGTAACTATGGTTTGTAGTATGCTGTCATATCTGATCAAGGACATTCTCACTAATTTCTTTCTCAAAGTAATTCTCACACCTTAGCTATCAACAAGGTTATATGTCAATTATATATCAATAAAAATGTAATCTTGATAATTTTTGCCAGTTTTATTCTCCTTACAGTATTGTAACAAGATCTATTAGATTTCAGTTGGGATTTTGGATATGATTTATTTGAACATCTAGTTTAATAGGGAGAAGATTGATCTCACAATTTAAAGTACTTCTAGCCATGTACATGGCTGCTGCTGCTGCTAAGTCGCTTCAGTTGTGTCTGACTCTGTGCGACCCCATAGACAGCAGCCCACTAGGCTCCCCCGTCCCTGGAATTCATCAGGCAAGAACACTGGAGTGGATTGCCATTTCCTTCTCCAATGCATGAAAGTGAAAAATGAAAGTGAAGTCACTGAGTTGTGTTTGACTCTTAGCGACCGTGGACTGCAGCTTACCAGGCTCCTCGGGATTTTCCAGGCAGGAGTACTGGAGTGGGGTGCCATCGCCTTGTCCATGTACATGGCATATATCTTGTATTAGTCTGGGTTTTTCAGAGAAACAGAATAAATTATATATATATATATATATGTATGTATGTATATGTGTATATGTATATATATATATACACACACATACACGTGTCTACATATATTAATATCTATTTCTCTATATCTCTATCTCTCTCTGTGTGTATGTGTGTTAATTGTAGGATTTGGCTCACACAGTTATAAAGGCCAAGAAGTCCCAGTCTGCCACCTGCAAGCTTGAGATGCAGGAAAGTAGTATACTTGAATCCAGGGTTAAAGACCTGAAAACCAGGGAGCGCCTGCTGAAAGACCCAGAGTCCTAAGGTGAAAAAATCAGGAGTTCTGTTCTCCCAGAGCCCATAAAATGAGCATCCTAGGTCAAGGACAGAGAGGGGGAATTTGCCCTGCCTCTACCTTTCTGTTGCATTCATTCCCTCAATTAATTGGCTGATGCTTGTTCACATCGGTAAGGAATGATCTTTCCTCAGTCAGCCAACTGAATCAACCTACTAATTTCTTCCCAAAACACCTTCAAAGCCACACCCAGGAATAATGTTTTACCAGCTATCTGGGCACCCTTTAGCCCAGTCAAGTTGACACATAAAATTAACCCTAACATCTTTCACTCCCAAAACTCACTCTATTGTTGTCTTTCACTACTTTTTTCCAATCTCTTAATATGAGATGTGTATATTTAATATTACATTTCCTAAAACCTTTATGGATGTTTTCATAGATAGGATTTTCCTTCTATGAAAATGTAGTTAGTTATGATTTTATGTTGGGATAATGTGATGTTTTACACACTGATTTTGAATCTGACTGCTTAGTAAACTATAAGTTCTGATACTGTGCCAGTGTATTGTTTTTGTAGCTATTACATGACAGAGGCAATAATTTAATAAAATAGCCCACAAGAGCAAACAGGAGTTTCAATGGGAAATAAAATAGGACAACAGTTAATGTCATTATTTAGGGAACTTTGATTAACTAGTTGAATATTAATAAATCTCTGATTACCAAGGCATTTTTGTTTCCAAGTCACAATTTAGAAAGAAATCACAGAGGGTAAAGTATGTGTTTAAGAGATGTCACGTAAGGGCACAGAGTCATACATGTGCACACAGCTCATTCATTCCTGTCTATCACATTTATCTAATGTTACCCCAGATATTACCTTTGTATAAATTAAATGCTATAATACACAAAATATTGAAAGGAATTTAAATCTGCTGTGTGAATGCACATTCTACACGTTCTTATAATGTATCTGGTGGTTTGGTCTCTAAGCCGTGTCCAACTCTTGCGAGTCCATGGACTGTAGTCTGCTGGACTCCTCTGACCATGGAATTCTCCAGGCAAGAATACTAGAGTGGGTTTCCATTTCCATCTCCAGGGTATCTTCCTGACCCAGAAATTGAATCCAGATCTCCTGTATTGCAGGCAGATTCTTTATCGACTGAGCTACGAGGGAAGCCTATAATGTATCCAGTAAGTTTTTTTTTTGTTTTTACTTTGATTTAAACAGCAAAGAATAGCATAGTGATTCAAGGAAAAGCAGAGAAACCAACGCATATGCAAAGCCCTTTCTACTGTTTGTGTGCCAATTAGCCTATGACCTCAAATGATCTTGGCAATCATTATCATTCTAAGAGGTAGCAAATGTCTTGCTGTTGTAAATAATCAAAAGGTGGAAAAATAAGTGATGAAGCATTTCTGGTCCCTGAAATTTAAAATGTTGCATCTCCATATTTTGTAAGCTCCATAAAGAAAAGTGAAATTCATTTCTAACTGTGACTTGGATTGAATTTTGTGGAGGAAGCATGCTGACTTATTCAACTTCTCCCCCTTTGTTAACTGTTAATGATAATTATTTCAATTTCCAAGATCTTTTAAAAGACTAATTGCAATCAACAGAGAGCTTGCTGTGTCTGTTGCTATTATAAGTGAAGTCGCTCAGTCGTGTCCGACTCTTTGCGACACCATGGACTGTAGCCTACCATGCTCCTCCGTCCGTGGGATTCTCCAGGCAAGAATACTGGAGTGGGTTTTCATTTCCTTCTCCAGGAGATCTTCCCAACCCAGGAAATGAACACGGGTCTCCCACATAGCAGGGAGACTTTACCATCTGAACCACCAGGGAAGCTTGTTACTATTATAAACCCACCTAATTATTAGTTATTTGTAAATTACATATGTTTGTAAGAAGTGGATAGCCATCTTTCTAAATAGCCTGTTCATTGCCAGGACAGAGGATTACATAATATCAAAGGGCCAAATCTGCAAAAACTAATGAATGTACTTAAAGAAACACTTTTCCTCAACAAGTTTTCCTTGGATCTAAAAATTCTGATATTATACCAAAAAAGTAGATTTATCACAAAAGAGTCTTTGTCTTTATGTAACAACTATCACATAAGTGCTTTTTCAAGAAAAAATAAAATATGTGGTATTTAGTAAAATTATTTAAATTACATTTATTACTTCAGCCTATAACAGTGAGGGTTGATACTCATTACAGATCTTCTGTTCTTCACAAAAATGACTTTGTTAGTATCTAACAACTCATATCCTCAGCGTCATCTAGGAACTTATGAGAGATGCTGACTTTCTGACCCCAGCCTAGACTACTGAAGGTGGAATTAGAAGTGTGTGAGTTTCAACTGTCCCTACAATGGAATCTGAGAAACACTTTAAGTTTGAGAATCATTGGACTAAATGATTATTTATTTACTTCTTGAAGGAGCATACTTTCCTGAAAGGGTTGTTTTTGTTGTTGAGATACTAAGTCCTACTCTTAGTGTCTTACTCTTTTGGGACCACATGGACTGCAGCTTGCCAGGCTCCTCTGGGCATGGGATTTCCCAGGCAAGAAAACTGGCATGGGCTGCCATTTCCTTCTCCAAGGCATCTTCCCAACACAGGTTAAATCCATGTCTCTTGTGTCTCCTGCATTGGCAGGCACATTCTTTACCAATAGCGCCACCTGGGAAGCCCTTCCAGATGAGGAGAAAAAGTAAATGCGCATCTAGCCCAGAATGGAAGTCCCAGCATCACTTCTGCAGGAAGATAACATTAAAGAAAGAAAAAAAAAAAAAAAGGAAAATCTTTGCCATCTGCTGTTAGTGGAATATTTTGATTCTAATTCAAGTGAGCAAAATAATAATTATCATTTATTCTGATCCTTTCCAATGGCTAGCACCCAGGGATTTCTGTGGCTAATTTCCAAAATATTTTTTAGTTTATAGATATGAGGTCTCAAAAGAGTTAAGCAATGGTCCCTGTGTTCTTCTGACATACTCCTATCAATATGTGTGAGTTTTTCATTTTTTTGTGTTGTTTTAGCACTTTCTTATTTTCTCAAACTGCAAATGCTCCAGGGTCATCTTGGGCATGTTATGGTCCAGTCCTAGGACTAGCTTTTTCCTCAAGAAACCCAGTTTCCTTTTACTGAAGAACAGTATGAGAAACGTAAATCTGAATGCTCGGTGTGTATGTTGCTAATAGATACAAACTTTCAGTTATAAAATAAATAAGCCC
>SJYQ01003234.1:134115-147266 GCA_006410935.1 Redunca redunca
AGTTCTATGATAATTTTATGGTTTACTATGTTAAAGAAGATGACATTTGTTTACTATATTATAAAACATAAATGTTATTTTTAAAATGTGCTTTATATTACCAAATAGAATGAAGCTCTACACATTGTTCACTTTGCCACATCAGCCAGTCAGTATCCATCTGTGCAAGCACAGGTTTTCTGTACTTTACCTGGGGAGGTGAATGGGAGCAGATGTTGATAATTTGTATAAAGACAAGCTTTGGACTAACGGAGGTTTTATGCATAAGTAGGTTCTTTAAATTAACATGGCATTTTTCCAAAAAATTATATAAAAATGTTTCCAGAATTTAGGAAGCCACTTTCATACATGAGTATTTAATTTGCTTTGGGGGGCTGAAATTTCCTGGATAAATGTCAATGGGAAATTCCATATGTATGTTTTAATATACAATATTAGTTTTTCTCTTCTTATTTACTTCACTCTGTATGACAGACTTTAGGTCCATCCACATCTTTACAGATGGGGGTGGGGTGAGAGGAAGGTTCAAGAGAGGATATATCGATACATATAGCTGATTCACTTCATTGTACAGCAGAAACTAACACATTGTAAAGTAATTATGTGCTGTGCTTAGTTGCTCAGTCATGTCCAACTCTTGTGACCACATGGACTGTAGCCCTCCCGGCCCCTCTGCATGGGGATTCTCCAGGCAAGAATACTGGAGTGGTTTGCTATGCCATCCTCTAGGGGATCTTCCCAACCCAGGGATGGAACCCAGATCTCCCACATTGCAGGTGATTCCTTACCATTTGAGTCACCAAGTAAAGCAATTATACTCCAATTAAAAAAATAAAATGTTGCTGAAAGATAAATGAAGGACTAACCAGATGAAGAAGAGGTTGAGGGACAATTGGATAAAAAGGAAAAGATATGTCTCCTAAAATTATGGACATTCTAATAAGTTTAGAAGGTAGTTTTAGTTAATAAATGCTGTTTTAGGCACAGGATAAATTATACTTGGGAATATTTGGCCAAAGGGATGCTCCTGGATTTAAGGAACCTGCACTACAGTGTTTATCTTGTTAGTTCAGGTTGGCTTAATTACCAGTGATATATATTTATGTAATAATACATTAAAATATGTATGTTTTTAGATAACATTGGGAAATACTAAAAGTATTGTCCTTTAAATGTAAAGGAATGAGTATATGTCTGATCTCTGTTGAGCTATTGTTCAAAGACATTTTCTGAAAAGTCTATCTTTAAAGATGATGTTTAATGTCATGGACAGAGTGTAAAGAAAAGTATTAGATCTATTCTCATTTACAGGAATGAATTGATGAGAACTTTGATTGGGGGCAGGAGGAGAAGGGGACGACAGAGGATGAGATGGCTGGATGGCATCACCGACTCGATGGATGTGAGTTTGGGTGAACTCTGGGAGCTGGTGATGGACAGGGAGGCCTGGTGTGTTGCAATTCATGGGGTTGCAAAGAGTCGGTCACGACTGAGTGATTGAACTGACTGACTGATGTTTATAATGAAGATTATGTTAAAACATATCACTTATGCTTTTTATTATCACTCTGATATTTCTGAGTCATCTCCATACTTAGCTTTCTTAATATCTTTAAATCAACCTAGAAGGAGTACTGAGGATGTAAAGCAATTGCCCACAAGCTTATTTCCAATTTATCTAGTTTACCCATCTTTCTTTTCAGAATTTTCAGTTATTATAGGCATCATGAAAAATGTAAGGTAGTACTCCATAGTGTATTATACTTTTTGCTTTCTAATCCACAATCTCTACAGAAGGTGTAAATAAAAATTGATTAAAAGTGATTTACTTACCATCTGGAAGTCCAGTATCAAACTTCAATGAATAGCCTTCCACACTAATATCCTGGCTCTTTATGATAATATTCTAAGGGCAAACCTAGTTCATAGTTTCCTTTTTTGTTTCCTTTTACTACATTAACCTATTGCAGTTTTGGTTTCAATTACCTTGTAATGCATATAAAAATAAATTACAGAGAGAAAGTATTACAAAGAGGTTTAACAAGTTAATGGTAAATTAAGTGCACTCTCTTCTTCATTATGCAAATTTGCAAGACTGTGAAACATTTAGCACTCTCTCCTGGATAGCACTCAACATTTTATATGCAGATAAGTCAACAGCTTTAGTGAACTTTTGCCTCACTTGTGCATTAATACAAGAAATAAATGCTGAATATTTTTTCACCTACTTTACCAACCTAAAGGTAGGGTAAAAGCAAATTCACTATTCTATAAGAGCAACTATTTCTTGTCATGTTATGCAGAATTGGTCCTTTTAAAAAAGATCATATGCTTGGTGGTGAGCAAGAAATTGTTAGTTTTGATTAAAATTCAAATTTTAAATGCATTAATTATTGTTCCCATTAAAGGACTGTAAGGTCATTGAGCAAACAGATGAGGATAGTTTTCTTACCATGATTAACGAACACAATTTTCTTATCTTGCAATGGATTATACTTATCTTTTGAAATTCTGGCTATGTCAAAAAGAATAAATCAGTTTCCATTTATTAAAGTTGAATTGAGAAAAGTGGGTTAAAGGGCAAATTTGCAATTAGAAGATGAATAAGTTCTTCAGATCTAATGCACAGCATTGTGATTAGAGTCAACAATATTGTATTATATGCTTCAAAATTGCTGAGACTAGATCTTGCATGTTCTCATCATGAAAAAGAAATGATTGCTATGTGACCTAACGAAGGTATTAGTTAACACTATAGTGGTAATCGCATTGCAATGTATATATTTATCAAATCAACACACTGAATACCTTAAACTTTCACAATATTATATACCAATGATATCAATTCAAAAATAATAGAAACTTGAAGTTATCTAAGAAGTTGAAATTATCTAAGAAAGTTGAAATTGTCTAAAGATTTAAGATCTTTAAACTAAATCGTATTCTAAACCTATTCTTTCCTTAAATTGGTTTATAAGTTTCAATGTGAATTATCTCATAACTTTGTTATCAGTTTGAAAATTTTTCATTAATTGCATTAAAGCAATTAATCTTAAATTCCCTACATGTTTTCAATAATTTCTTAGACTTTAAACTCAAAATTTTTCTGAGGAAATTTTAATGAGTTACAATAATAAAAACTAGAATATTCAGATGAAAAAGTAGAATAGAAGGAACATTGTTCCATGGATACATTATAAGAAAATATAAAGGAAGGAGGGAAGGAAGACGTTTCAATGTTACCTTGAGTTTTTAGGTAGAGATGCACATGGATAGATGCATGTAAATTTAAATAAAAATAAATATAGACATAGATTCAGATGTAGTTCCTCCCAATAGCTCAATAATTCTAGGTACAGAACAGAAATTGTTATCTTATTGTGCAACTGAACTCCTATTATTTTATAAATATGGCTTTGCCTTCATCTCTCTGTCAGATTACCCTAAATCATCAGTCAATACAGCCCTATTTTTAAGAAATATTTATCCCAATACCACCATCCTTGCTCTTTGTAGATCTTTAGATATATCAGATTAATAAAAGTTGTACCTTCATATGCTATTTTGAATTTTTATTATCTAAAAACATGATAACTCATTCTAATTGACAAAATGAGAATAGAGGATAGACATAAGTAAACAGATGTTTCAAAATTGAAAATTTCTGTGTCTAAATTACTCCAGAGATAATGTGGTTCTCCAACATTAAAGATCAACAGTATAGTTTGTAAAATAATGACCAAAATTTATTATTAACTGATTTGCTGATGATTGGTTTGCTCAACAGCTTATGTCTACTCCGCACTGTCAAATAGATCCTTTCTTTATGGTTACAAGATGGATGCTCCCCAATTTCTGTGCAAGAACATAAGCAAGAATTTTATTTTCTGGTAGCTTTCACATGTGACGTGTGATCCTTGCTTAGGTCATTTATGTGCTCAGCATATATCCAAAGTGACTTTGGCTTGAATTTTCATTGGCAATGCCCGGAGATTGGGATGGAGCCCCATCCAGGCTATAGGGACTGAGAGTGGATTGTGTGTGTGTCATGCTAAATTGCTTGAGTCGTGTCCAACTCTTTGTGACCCTATGAACTGTCACCTGCCAGGCTCCTCTGCCCATAGGATTTTACAAGCAAGAGTACTGGAGTGGGTTGCCATGTCCTTCTCCAGGGGATCTTCCTGACCCATGTCTCATGTGTCAGGAGGGTGGGTATCTAATCCCTGAATCAGTTTCTGAATCATTGCTCTATGTATGGTAAATAACATCTCTGGGTAATCAAAATGAAATACAGCCAAGTCATCTTATACTTTTTAAATGGACTTTTGAAGGGAAAAGTAAAGTATTCAGTCTAACCGGAAACAATATTTTAAATAAATTTACGTCGGACACGACTCCACTTTCACTTTTCACTTTCATGCATTGGAGAAGGAAACGGCAACCCACTCCAGTGTTCTTGCCTGGAGAATCAAAGGGACGGGGGAGCCTGGTGGGCTGCCGTCTTTGGGGTTGCACAGAGTCGGACACGACTGAAGTGACTTAGCGGCGGGAGCAGCAGCACTCTAATATTTTCATTTCACTGAACCATGGGATATTTCATTTCAGTTTGCAACAGCTTTCAAAATAAAGTTTAAAAGGAGATTTTACTTTAGTATAAATAAAATATTTAATCATATTTTATTATTTGTACATGCATGAGCAACTTATTAGATGCCATGAATTATAGCAAATTTTGATGCTTCCTTTTTCAAAACCTCTATATAAAATACATGATGTCAGTGTTCTGTTTTTAAGCATGGTGAATGAAAATAGAAAAATATAATCAGTTTTTCACAGATGCTTGTTTGGGCATCTAAAGCTCAATCTGGGATTGAATTTAGGCACATACAAAGACACACCTGCATTTTTTCCATTATAGTACAAGAGTCGCTTGTGTGGGTTGGAAATTGGCAAAGCTGAATGCCTAGGCATGGCTACAGTTAAGTGCATCAAGCTCTTTAACGACCTGGCTTCTTGGATCCCGAGAGCAATGGCTTCAACTTAAGCCAATTTCTAATTCAGATACTCATATATTTTTATGTGATGCTTGTCAGACAGAAAACTAATCAATCCTATGTCCTTTCTTTCAGTTCAGTTCAGTTCAGTCGCTCAGCCATGTCCGACTCCATGCGGCCCCATGAATCGCAGCATGCCAGGCCTGCCTGTTCATCACCATCTCCCAGAATTCACTCAGACTCACATCCATCGAGTCCGAGATGCCGTTCAGCCATCTCATCCTTGGTCGTCCCCTTCTCCTCCTGCCCCCAATCCCTCCCAGCATCAGAGTCTTTGCCAATGAGTCAACTCTTCGCATGAGGTGGCCAAAGTACTGGAGTTTCAGCTTTAGCATCATTCCTTCCAAAGAAATGCCAGAGTTGATCTCCTTCAGAATGGATGGGTTGGATCTCCTTGCAGTCCAAGGGACTCTCAAGAGTCTTCTCCAACACCACAGTTCAAAAGCATCAATTCTTCGGCGCTTAGCCTTCTTCAAAGTCCAACTCTCACATCCATACACGACCACAGGAAAAACCATAGCCTTGAGTAGACGGACCTTAGTCGGCAAAGCAAAGTCTCTGCTTTTGAATATACTATCTAGGTTGGTCATAACTTTTCTTCCAAGGAGTAAGCGTCTTTTAATTTCATGGCTGCAGTCACATCTGCAGTGATTTTGGAGCCCCAAAAAATAAAGTCCTTCCTTTACTGAACTACATTTCTCCCATTTATTTACCTGAATTAAATAATAGGTAGAGAGAAACTGCTGCTTGCGTATACCTTGTGGGGGGTGGTGATAAATGGTTATTATCTTGAGCGTTATATTCTTTGTAGAATGCAAAGGCTAATTTAGTCTTTCTCCAGTAGCACAGACCCAACTTGCCCCAAGGGCACAAATCAGAAAGTATAGGATGAAATGAGATCAATTAGGAGCACTCATGACAGGATATGCCTGCAAGTCTCTGTGTTCACTCCACTGCTTTATTTTGATGCTCTTTTATGAGCTTTGAAGAAGAAGGAAAAAAAAAAAAATTAGCTGGTTGACAAGAAACTGAACATCATTAGCTTCTATACTTTATGAAATAAACTTGACCTTTTTCAGATGTTTTTAAAAAATAAAATAGACCATAATAAGCTCAAATGAGGGAGATGAATAATTAAAATAAACCCAACACCTGACATGACTTTCTGATAGAGGGTATGTGTATGGCCATATATGATTGTTCAGAGTATAAAGGGGTGAAAGACTCCTGTGGTCCACCAACCTGCTTCCCTTCTTTTCTCCATCTCTCATTCCTTCCTTCCCTCCATTTCTTTTTTTTTTTAAGATTTTTATTTTTTAAATTTTATTTTAACTTTATTTTACTTTACAATACTGTATTGGTTTTGCCATACTTTTAGAGTCATTATTTAATTTGCTACCATATTGCTTCTGTTTTATGTTTTAAGTGCAAGGCATGTGGGATTCTAGCTCTCTGACCAGGGAGTGAATCCTCACTTCTTGCATTGGAAGGCAAAGATTTAAGCACTGGTCTTCCAGGGAATTCCCTTGTTCTATTTCTTTATCTCTTAATTTTTCTTTCTTAAGTGAAGGTAAAAATACAAGTTGAGAGCAGTAGGTTCAGAATATATTTATCCAGTTGAAGTTTTTGAAATTTAGAACATATAATTTTGACATATTATAATAGGCAAGCTCACATGTGCTAGCTCACTTAATTCTCAAAATGACTGTATTTGATATGTTATTATCCTTATTTCTTACAGATAAGAAAACAGAAGCTCTGAGATTTTGTTTAGGCTAGTGTTTGTTTTTGTTCAGTTCCTAAGTCTTGTTCAACTGTTTGAAACTTCATGGGCTGTAGCATGACAAGCTTCCCTGTCATCCACTATCTCCCAGAGTTTGCACAAATTCATGTCCATTGATTCAGTGATGCTAACTATCTAATCCTCTGTGACCCCCTTCTTTTGCCTTCAAACTTTCCCACCATCAGGATCTTTTCCAGTGTGTTGGCTTTTCATATCAGTTGTCCAAAGTATTGGAGCTTCAGCTTCAGCATCAGTCCTTCCAATGAATATTCAGGACTGATTTCCTTTCAGTTCAGTTCAGACACTCAGTCATGTTCAACTCTTTGCAACCCCATGACTCGCAGCACGCCAAGAATCCCTGTCCATCATCAACTCCTGGAGTCCATCCAAACTCATGTCCATTGAGTCAGTGATGCCATCCAACCATCATATCCTCTATCGTCTCCTTCTCCTCCTGCCCTCAGTCTTTCCCAGCATCAGGCTCATTTCAAATGAGTTAACTCTTCACATCAGATGGCCAAAGTATTGGAGTTTCAGCTTCAACATTAGTTCCTCCAATGATCACCCAGGACTGATCTCCTTTAGGATGGACTGGTTGGATTTCCTTGCAGTCCAAGGAACTCTCAAGAGTCTTCTCCAACACCACAGTTCAAGCATCAATTCGTTGGTGCTCAGCTTTTTTCACAGTCCAACTGTCACATCCATACATGACCATTGGAAACACCATAGCCTTGACTAGACAGACCTTAGTTGACAAAGTAATGCCTCTGCTTGATAATATACTGTCTAGATTTGTCATAACTTTCCTTCCAAGGAGTAAGTGTCTTTTAATTTCAAGACTTCAGTCACCATCTGCAGTGATTTTGGAGTCCAGAAAAATAAAGTCTGCCACTGTTTCTACTCTTTCTCCATCTATTTCCCATGAAGTGATGGGACCGGATGCCATGACCTTAGTTTTCTGAATGTTGAGGTGTAAGCGAACTTTTTCACTCTCTTCTTTGACTTTCATCAAGAAGCTCTTCAGTTCTTCTTCACTTTGTGCCATAAGGGTGGTGTCATCTGCATATCTGAGGTTATTGATATTTCTCTCAGCAATCGTGATTTCCTTTAGGATTGACTGATTTGATCTTGCAGTCAAGGGACTCTCAAGAGTCTTCTCCAACACCACAATTCAAAAAGGTAGTGTTCAGCTCAGTTCAGTTCAGTTCAGTCTCTCAGTCCTGTCTGACACTTTACGACTCCATGAATCGCAGCACGCCAGGCCTCCCTGTTCATCACCAACTCCCAGAGTTCACTCAGACTCACGCCCATCGAGTCAGTGATGCCATCCAGCCACCTCATCCTCGGTCGTCCCCTTCTCCTGTCCCCAATCCCTCCCAGCATCAGTCTTTTCCAATGAGTCAACTCTTCACATGAGGTGGCCAAAGTACTAGAGCTTCAGCTTTAGCGTCATTCCTTCCAAAGAAATTCCAGGGCTGAACTCCCTCAGAATGGACTGGTTGGATCTCCTTGCAGTCCAAGGGACTCTCAAGAGTCTTCTCCAACACCACAGTTCAAAAGCATCAATTCTTCCACACTCAGCCTTCTTCACAGTCTAACTCTCACATCCATACATGACCACTGGGAAAACCATAGCCTTGATTAGACGGACCTTAGTCAGCAAAGTAATGTCTCTGCTTTTCAATATGCTGTCTAGGTTGGTCATAACTTTTCTTCCAAGGAGTAAGCGTCTTTTAATTTCATGGCTGCAGTCACCATCTGCAATGACTTTGGAGCCCAAAAAAGTAAAGTCTGACACTGTTTCCATTGTTTCCCCATCTATTTCCCATGAAGTGATGGGGCCAGATGCCATGATCTTAGTTTTCTGAATGTTGAGCTTTAACCAACTTTTCCACTCTCCTCTTTCACTTTCATCAAGAGGCTTTTTAGTTCCTCTTCACTTTCTGCCATAAGGGTGGTGTCATCTGCATATCTGAGGTTATTGATATTTCTCCCGGCAATCTTGATTCCAGCTTGTGTTTCTTACAGTCCAGCATTTCTCATGATGTACTCTGCATATAAGTTAAATAAGCAGGGTGACAATATACAGCCTTGACGGACTCCTCTTCATATTTGGAACCAATCTGTTGTTCCATGTCGAGTTCTAACTGTTGCTTCCTGACCTGTATAAAGATTTCTCAAGAGGCAGGTCAGGCGGTCTGGTATTCCCATCTCTCTCAGAATTTTCCACAGTTTCTTGTGATCCACACAGTCAAAGGCTTTGGCACAGTCAATAAAGCAAAAATAAATGTTTTTTTCTGGAACTCTCTTNATCTTTGCATGAAATGTTCCCTTGGTATCTCTAATTTTCTTGAAGAGATCTCTAGTCTTTCCCATTCTGTTGTTTTCCTCTATTTATTTGCACTGATTGCTGAAGAAGGCTTTCTTATCTCTTCTTGCTATTCTTTGGAACTCTGCATTCAGATGTTTATATCTTTCCTTTTCTCCTTTGCTTTTCACCTCTCTTCTTTTCACAGCTATATTTGTAAGGCCTACCCAGACAGCCAGTTTGGTTTTTTGCATTTCTTTTCCATGGGGATGGTCTTGATCCCTGTCTCCTGTACAATGTCACAAACCTCATTCCATAGTTCATCAGGCACTCTATCTATCAGATCTAGGCCCTTAAATATATTTCCGACTTCCACTGTATAATCATAAGGGATTTGATTTAGGTCATACCTGAATGGTCTAGCGGTTTTCCCTACTTTCTTCAATTTCAGTCTGAATTTGGCAATAAGGAGTTCATGAACTGAGGCACAGTCAGCTCCTGGTCTTGTTTTGTTGACTGTATAGAGCTTCTCCATCTTTGGCTGCAAAGAATATAATCAATTTCATTTCGGTGTTGACCATCTGGTGATGTCCATGTGTAGAGTCTTCTCTTGTGTTGTTGGAAGAGGGTGTTTGCTATGACCAGTACATTTTCTTGGCAAAACTCTATTAGTCTTTGCCCTGCTTCATTCTGTGTTATGAAATGCTAAATGCTTTGGGGAGAAAAAGAAAGAATAGTTTCTATTTAATAGGTTAATTTCAAGTTACTGCCTTTATTTTTTATTATTCTTCCTGAGCCTTTATCACCTTTCTATTAATGCCCAACTTCTTTTTGATATAAATTCCACTTACTCTCAAAAAACAAATCCTGTTTATGATAGAACTGAATCAAATTTTTTAATTTATGTTTCAGCCTTTCCTACTACTCACTTGCAAATTTCTTCAGAGGTGGAATTTAAAGGGAAGCAATGTTTTCTACAAGAAAAAAAAAAAAAAGAATAAATGATGGCTTAATTTGCAAGCTTTTTAACAGTTTCACTTTTTCTTGGTTAGACGATATAATATCCTCAATGTTGGCAATGATACAGTGATATAACAAATGCATGTGTCATGCCTGACTCTTTGTGACCCTATAGACTTTAGCCCTCCACACTCCTCTGTCCATGGGATTCTCCAGGTTAGAATACTGGTGAGGTTAAAGTCACTCAGTTGTGTCCACCTCTTTGCAACCCCATGGACTATACAGTCCATGGAATTCTCCAGGCCAGAATACTAGAGTGGGTAGCCTTTCCCTTCTCCAGGAGATCTTCCCAACCCAGGGATTGAACCCAGGTCTCCTGCATTGCAGGCAAATTCCTTACCAACTGAGCCGTCATTCCCCACCCATTCTTGGGGAAGCCCAAGAATATTGGAGTGGGTTGCAACTTCCTTCTCCATGAGATCATCCTGACCCAGGTATTGAAGATGCATCTCTTAAATCTTCTGAATTGGCATGTGGGTCCTTTACCACTTATCGCCATCTGGGAAGTCCAAGTAACAAAAATAGTGGAAGAAGGACAATGATTTTCCCATCTTTTACAGTTTCTGAGCATTATTTAAAAATTAAAGTAGATGTGTTAATTGATTTACTTGATATGTAGGTTATTAATCAATGTCTTGTTACATCTAGATATAATGCTTCTACAAAGACCATGATAAAAGCTAATTGGGGAGATACAAGAAACTTTTCCTGATTAAAAGAATATTTTAAACTCAAGATATTTATTTCCATGTTATAGAGTTATATGCCATTAACCTAAATGAATCATTAAATATGCATATTCTATCAAAAATTTTGGATTAGAAGTGTTTCCTGTCTGATAGGGCAAATGACAAAACCATATTTTGGGAAAGAAGAGTATTTGGAACTCAGCACAATATGTAGGTAAATACTTTCCTAAAGCAAAAGTTCCTGCAAGAGAAAGGGACAGTCATCAGTTTGTTCTCCTCTTTAGCTTCCAACTATCACCTGGACAGTATTAATGACAAGACATGTTCCATAGAGCTGCTCTATGTTTGACAATGTCTCTCTGGCCATGTATTTCCTGAACAGAACTCTGATGTTGTGAGACTTCCATATTGTTATTTCAAAATGAAATATTTATTACATATCATTATAACCAGCTTTCATTTCTATAAGTGAGACTTGAGTATTACATCCGATATAAATATAAATATATCTCAGAAACCGTTTCTCTCTGTTTTTGATTCCACTGAATCTGCTAAACTTTCAGATTCACCTGAAACAAGTCTCAAGACACATGCCCTTTGGTTTATACTTTTGAAATTATATTTCTTTTCTATCTCTTAAATCAAATATGGAGTTTCTTAAAATTAACCAACATTGAACAGTCATATTCTCACGGAGTTACATCCATAGTTTTTCATATTGATTCAAAGTGATTTTTGCAAAACCCTTACACTATTTCAGCTTCTAAATAATATTAAATGGTCAAGTATTTAGTATAATTTCTAATTTATTCTCATGTTTATATACATGTTTAATACATGTTTATATTCTATATCACGGTTGGCAAACTTGTTCTTACAGGGCATTATAATAAATATTTTAGGCTTTGTGAGACAAGAGGTGAAATCTAGTATGTGGATACTTAAATAAACATTTGAAATTGAACCAATTACAAATGTAAAAATTATTCTTGGGTCACAAGCTATACCAAGGGAGAAGGAAATGGCAACCCACTGCAGTACTCTTGCCTGGAAAATTCCATGGATGGAGGAGCCTGATAGGCTGCAGGCCACAAGTTTGCAAAGAGTCAGACATGTATGATAGACTTCACTTTCTTCCTTTCTATACTTCCTTTTGGAGAAGGAAATGGCAGCCCACTCCAGTGTTCTTGCCTGGAGAATCCCATGGACAGAGGGGTGTGGTGGGCTACAGTCTATGGGGTTGCAAAGAGTCGGACATGAATAAGCAACTAACACACACACACACACACACACACACACACACAACCTGTACCAAAACAGGAGGTTTTCTGAGGATAGTTTGTCATGCTTGTTCCATGTCTTCAGAAAAGTGAACTCGATACCAACGTTCGTTGTTTACAAGAGCATAATAAACTGGGCAAACCACGTACATTTTTAAAGCATTCGTCATACCTTACTACTCAAACAGATGTTGCTTGAGCTCTCAGATTTTTGCTTTGTTCATTTTAAAATCCTCCAAAACCAAAATTATCAATAAATATTGAACAGTTAATCAGTCCACCGATTAATGATAAAATAGGCCACATAGTTCTCTTGTCTTTGACCTAGGCATAAGATGAGCTGAAAGCCACTCAGTTGTATATGACTCTTTGCAACCCCATGGACTATAGCCCTGCAGGCTCCTCTGTCCAAGGGATTTCCCGGGAGTGGGTTGCCATTTCCTATTCCAGGGGATGCTCTTAACCCAGGGATAGAACCTGGGTTTCCTGCTTTGCAGGAGGATTCTTTACCATGTGCATTAGTTTAGCTTTTCTCTTTTTGCAAAGGGGCCACTACCTTACAGATCATCACTACTTTCTAGTAAAAACAATATATCTATGCATCTCCAATCTCATATATTTGAAGTTTCACATTCTTAAAAATACAAAAGCAAGTGCATTTTATATGTGAAAGTTTTAACTCAAAATTATTTCCTGAGGAAAGTGTACACTTTCCTAAGATATGAACAAAAAGGAGTCTGACTATGCTGAATTCACAGATTTTGCCCTTTTAGCTATCTTTGATTAATATAAGTATTATTAATTTATAAAAATTTAAATCTAAGGTCATATCACATGACCTGAGATTATAATTTGAAAAATGTGTCCCTTGGCAAAGCATTTATAAATATATGGGCTACAAAGTCTTTGAAATAAATATTATGTTATGAAATAACACTTTTGAAGCACAGATGTTATTAATAATAATAATATTATTATTTTCTTTCTATGTTATTAGAAAGAAAAATAAGAGTAGTC
>SJYQ01003236.1:0-21311 GCA_006410935.1 Redunca redunca
AGGAAGGGGAATCGCAGCAGAGGGTGCGGACAAGGACCAGGAGCTGGATTTGGGAGGTGCCTGAGGCCAAAGTGTCCTGGAAACAGTCAAGCGCACACTGGACTGGGATCAGAAGTCAGGCCTGGTGTGGAGAACAGATGTGATGGTCCAGGGCACTGGGGCAACAGCCAGGGCCACCCCAGGGGCAGGAGGGCCCAGGAGGAGGGCAAGAGGAGAAGGGGCTGGGACAGGACCCCGTGAAGCCCCCGTCTCACCGGCCAGAGACAGGTCCCTGTGGGGAGGTCTGGGGGACAAGAAAGGCAGAGGGCACAGAGGCAAAGGCAGGGGGAGGGAGCTGGGTGTGCAGGGTGTCCTCGACGGGAGACCAAGTGAAAAACAGAGCAAAGGCAAACTGGATACAGGGGTCCCAGCAAGTTCAGGCTCCTGTCACTGCTCCCCAAAGGCACTGAGGACCGCGGGGCCGCGTCTATTTCCAGGTCTCACCAAAGAAACACACACCTGGTAACTGAGGAAGCAAAGAAGGAAGAGATGCAATGACCCAGGACACTGACCGAACCACAGCTTTCCACTGCCAAATGCACACACACTCTCATCAGCAACGTCACAGACCCTGAAGACACCCTTCAGCAAAACGTAGACGGGGGATAGGTTATGTCGAAGTATTTCTCTTTTTGCACAGTCAGAGCACAACTAAATCAGGTAGAAATTGGAGGAGATAGAAAAACACGCGCACAGGACTTTCAAATGTTTTTGCTTTTATATAACCCAGAGGCTAAAGAAAAAATAAAGCAAAACTGTCTTAAATATGTCATAATCTTTTGTTAAAAAAAAAGAAAACTGGACTCATAGATATTTAGAGCTGAGAACGACCTAGAAGTTTATCTAGTCAGAGACTCTCATTTTCCTGGTGAGAAAAGTGAGGCCCATCAAGTCAGCTGGCTTGCCCCATGTCACAAATCACATCATTAATTAGTAACTAAGTCAGGACTAGAGCCCATGTCTGTTGCTGCAACACAAACCAAATCAAGGCTAATGACCTAATTCAAACTCCATTCAAAACACTGCAATGCCCTTGTCTGAAGTTTGGGAAGTTCAGTTACGGTGCTAAGAGTACAATCCAATAGTTTGTTGGAGTTTTCAATGTAATTTTCGAAACTAACCTTCTCAATTCAGTTGTCTAACACTCAGAGTGGCCACACAAAGTGGTGGAGGCTGTGTGGACTGTGCCAGTGGTACAGCTGTGCCAGGCCCACAGGTCAGGCACCTTCCTACAAGCCTTTAGCACTTGGGAGTCAGCAGGGGTACCAACATCACAACACTCACAAATGAGAGTTCACCCAAGGGAGAAACATCTACAGGTTGTTATTGTGTTAACTTTTTCTTTTACTTTTTTTTTTAATTTAGTTATTTTTAATTGAGGGATAATGGCTTTACAATATTGTGTTGATTTCTGCCATGCATTAACATGAATCAGCCATAGGTAGATACATGTCCCCTCCCTCTTGAACCGCCCTCCCACCTCCCACCCCGTGCTATTGTCTTTTCTAGCTCAGCTATAAAGAGTCATGCAGTTGAAACAGGAAAAGAGCATGAAGGAATGGGAGTATGAAACAGAAAGAGAGCATCGCTGAGCAGGACTCCTCAGCGGCTACGTCATCTGCTCCAAGCCGACTCCGCCCCCGGGAAGCGGAACGAAGGTCAGCGTCCCTTAGCAAAGTCTCAGGGAGCCTCTCAAGGCTGGAGCAGACTGCATCTCTTTAGATGGAGTATCATGGATGGAAAGAGAATCCCACAGGTCCCCGTCCACAGCTTTGTGTCCTAAGAGTATGATGACTCTTCACAGCGAGCCTTTGAGGATGTGCCATCCACCAAGTCTGCATGGGAGCCTGTGCTGGCATCTTGCCCAGCAGGTCATCCCCGGGGGGCATGGGTGGTGTGGGTGTTCAGGCTGGGTGCCCAGGCCCCACCCCAACTTCAAAGAAAGCCATGGGGCCCCTTACTGGGCCCCCACCATGCCACACACTGGCACTCCACAAATACTCTCAAGGCTGGTGCTGGTTGGGAGCATTACCCTGCGGGTCCCAGGTGGGGTTGAGAGGCGTGCAGGCCAAATGTAAGCTTTCTTTAAAGGTAATTTTTTATCTTCAGCATCCAAATGATTTTTGTTCTGCTCTCGATGCTTTTCTTTATTTCAACAAGACATATTTTTTTCATACAATATTCTAGTGCTGTTGACACTCCAAATAGATGTACCACTTTGATCCTACAGCTCGGTCTGGCCCTGGTACGGGAAGGTGTTTTGGGTTTGAGAAATTTGGCAAATGACAACAACTCACTCCGGCTGCTCCCTGAGCCCTGTCCCCTACACAGGCCTCAGCCCTTCAAGGGAAACTGCAGAGAATACAAGATTCACAGGGACCAAATGGGAGAGGTGGTCACTGTGCCCTGAACAGGGGCGTTCTGTCCTCACTAGCCCTGCTAACATGCTTTCAGAACCACTGATGATCTTCCAGGGTGATAGAAATGATCTTTATTTTGATCTTGGCAATGATTACACAAATATAAACATATGTCAAGATCCCTCAGGCTATGCACTGAAGATTCATGCATTATCCTGTATATAAATTACACTTCAGTAAAGTACTCTTACTATTAAGAGAGAGGGAAAAAAAAAACACTAATGGCTACAGGAAGTGTGATTTGCAAACCAAATGGTACACAGCCAGTTTCTACACCTTGAAGACTGTGAGAGAGGGAGGAGCTGGGAAAGAGCCCGGTATGTGGGACCTGGTTCCCTGACCAGAGATCAAACCCAGGAGCCCTGCATTGCGAGCGCAGAGTCTTAGCCCCTGGACCAACAGAGAAGTCCCCTATTTGTAGACTTTTTGATGGTAGCCATTCTGAGCATCCCTGGTGGCTCAGACGGTCAAGAATCTGCCTGCAATGGGTTCGATACCTAGGTTGGGAAGATCCCCTGGAGGAGGGCATGGCAACCCACTCCAGTATTCTTCCCTGGAGAATCCCCACGGATAGAGGAGCCTGGCGGGCTACAGTCCATGGGGTCACAGAGAGTTGACTAAGAGGAACTAAGCGCGGCACAGCACATTCTGACAGCTGTGAGGTGAAAACCTCATCGTGGTTTTGACTTGCATGTCTCTGATGACTGGTGGTGCTGAGCATCTTTTCATGTGCCCGTAAGCCATCTGTGTGTCTTCCTTTGGAAAAATGTCTACTGAAGTCTTCGGCACATTTTTTGTTTGGATTGTTTGGTTTTTCGATATTTTGTTGTATGAAGTCCTAATATTTTTGGATGTCACCCTTTGATATATGATTTGTAAAGATTTTCTCCCACTTGGTAAGTTGCTCTTTCCCCTTCTTGACTGCCTCCTTTGCCATACGAAAGCTTTTTACTTTGGTGTAGTGCCACTTGTTTCGTTTTGCTTATGCATACCTGCTGATGTATGCATCAATAACGCTTTCTGACATAGCCAAAATTCTCTGTAGACTGTTATAGGGCCCTCACTGCTTGGGGAGGAAGCAAAACAATGACGTTATTCTATAACTCAAATTAATACTGTTTAGAAGGTCAAGATTTCACTTCTCATGAATTAGATGACTCAGGTTGTATGAAAATAACGGGTAAATTTTTGTTACTTATTTCTTCCGCATTTTACACCCATACTTCAAGGCTAGTCATACTTTCAGCTACTTATCATTATTATATTGAGATGATGAGCTGGTGGGAGGGTGGTGGGGGGAGTGCAAGGTTCGAGGATGTTAGCCTGCACTGAAAATCAGCAGGGTGGGGTCAGGTCTCCACCCTACTCCAGATGTGCCCAGATCAGTCAGCATCCCTTTCTAGGTGTTTCCTCATCTATAAACTGAAGAAATAGGCTAGTTCCATAAAAATTAATTAATTAATGCAGATTCTTGGGTTCTGTCTTGCCTCCTGAATTATATACAGTATAAGTCTGGGGAACAGGAACCTGCATTTTGATAAGCTCCTTGGGTAAGAGTAATGTTCTTCGGGGTCTGGGACCAATATTTGGGAACTGTGGGCAATGTGCTTATAAAGGTTCTGACCTCCGGTGGTAACAATGCCTCCTTTGTGGGAAGAACAGCAACATAGGGCCAAGAGAAAGGTGTAAATAGATAGGACTGACACAGAAAGGCTTCCCGTCTTACGTCCTCTACATCAAGAGCCTAGACCCAGACTTTAAATCTCAAAAGGGTGACCCTAGGGACAGAGGAGCCTGGTGGGAGGCTGTCTATGGGGCCGCACAGAGTGGGACACGACTGAAGCGACTTAGCAGCAGCAGCAGCATATAGTTGTACAGTTTGTGTCTTGCTCAAAGACATTTATTCAAGAGAATAAGTGAGAGCTGGGAGTCAGCTCATATCCCATTTGTCAAACTATGTGCCTGGAAGCAAGGCTGTAGCCATCTGGGGGGTGCAGGTTGTTTTCATCAAAATCCTTCCACCAAGATAAGGGATATGCTAAGTCGCTTTAGTTATGTCTGGCTCTTTGCAACCCCATGGACTGTAGCCCGCCAGGTTCCTCTGTCCATGGGATTCTCCAGGCAAGAATACCAGGGTGGGTTGCCATGCCTTCCTCCAGGAAGCTAAGGAATGTCTTTGCCTAATTCTGACAAAGGCGCTGCATTAAGCTAGGAGTGTCTGCAGAAAGACCATTGTCAGAAAACATGCATGTTCTTTCGACATGTGTTTTCAGCCCTAGTTCCCTAAAGATGTAAGTGACTTGATATTCGAGACCTATCTTGCCTTTTCCAACTCCAACAGTCCTCAACTTTGTCCCAATGTCACTTGCCCTTCCCCAGACATTCCTTGCCTCTGCCTTTCGTGCTTTGGTCAAGCTGCTGCCACCACTTACCAAACTTCTCACCAGTGAGCTACCCAATCGTCAGCACCTTCTGCAACCCCTGTAGGCGAATTCCCTCCATGTGCCCAGCATGGGGGATGGGACAGCAAATGAGACAGGCGTGTTCCAGACCCACACAGACCTTAGGATCTTGTTTGAAGATGATTAAAACACTGATTACAATAAAGTGTTGAGTAAGGAGAGTGCGTAGCAGCAGGCATGCTGTCTGTTAATTACAAAACTAATGCAACATCCTCTACAAAGACTTCAGCTCCCTCCCCTGCCCATCTACAAATCTAGGAACAATGCAACCTGAACTCAAAGCTCTCTTGGATTGCTAGCACTCTCATCCCTATGATGTCTAAATACTTGATACTCTGAGAAAATTAAGGTTTAACAGAGCATTTGTTAGAATTTTCTGCAGCATGTAATTCTGCAGAGTACTGGCTGGACATCAATTCTCTGCCCTGATCCCCCTCTCTGTCCTTCCTCGCCTAAGAACCTATCTGGCCAGTGCTCTCGGCTGGCCCCACCAGCTATCTCGGGGAGACTCTCCCCAGGGCTGGGTGGGATGGGGGTCACACGATGGGTATCGTTGGGGCTGTGCTCCGCCCAGTCCTGCTGCCCAGCCTCCCTGAAGGTAGGCATTTCCTCTCCAGCACTTTCCTCTCTCCTCTCCTACCCTCCATCACAGGCATGGCTGAACAAGGGGTGAAGGGCAGGTCCGGAGGTGCTGACAGGCATTCACCCAGCTCTAAATTGCCACAATCACCATCGATGCGATTCAGCAGACAGTGACAGAACCTGCTCTGAGAGAGGGCGGAGCAGAATGACCGAGAGCATGGGGTCTCAAGCCACAAGACTGGGAGCTGAGTCCAGGCTGTCAGTTAATTCTTCATGCTTCAGTCTCCTTACCTATAGAATCGGGTCAGTCCATGGGGTTGGAGTAAGGACTAAATCACCTAGAGTTAGCAAAATGCTTTGGATATAGCATCTACTTGGGGCTTCCCTGGTGGCTCAGGGGGTAAAGCATCTGCCTGCAATGCGGGAGACCCAAGTTCAATCCCTGGGTTGGAAAGATTCCCTAGAGAAGGAAACAGCAACCCATGCCAGTATTCTTGCCTGGAGAATCCCATGGACGGAGGAGCCTGGTAGGCTACAGTCCATGGGGTCGCAAAGAGGTGGACACGACTGAGCAACTTCATTTTCTTTCTTTCTAGCATCTACTCAAATGCTGATATTAACTCGGCTAGTACTAATACTCCACATGAGGATATCATTACTTCCACTAACATGGGTCCTCCTTACCCCCACCCCCACCCCCTTCACTACCACAGCTTCTGTTTGACAACCTGATAGTTGGGACGTCACAAGGTAAACAGAAGGAAATGGCAACCCATTCCAGTACTCTTGCCTGGAAAAGCCCATGGATAGAGGAGCCTGGCGGGCTACAGTCGATAAAATCGTAGAGTGGGCACGACTAAGCGACTAACACACACACACAAGGTAAACAGACCGTCCCTGTACCAAGAAGCACACACACAGCACACAGCCAGCAGGGGGACCTGGCCCAGTAAGCCTCTGAAACCCACTCAGGGCACAGAGGGGACCCTGACCCAGGAGGCATAGCAGGGAGGCCCTGCCTACTGGAGGCACCCAGAGGACCACGCAGAGTCGACACCACACCCAGGCGCCCGCCTCCTTCATCCAACGCTATAAGGCCCTGAGGAATCTTCTGCCAAAGTCTTTCAAGTCTCATCCCTTCCTCTTTGTTCCTACTGATATCTTTACACCATCCATTGCACCACCATTGTGCTCTCTGTGCCAGCTGCCTGGACAACCGTGGCCAGCTCCTGATGGCCCCTCCTGTCCTCAGTGAGCCTCTAATCCAGGTCCCAGGAATCAACCCCAAACAGCTCCAGGAGCTGCAGTTGGTCTTATCACAGCTCAAGGTTGGGCAGAGGGTACAGGCCCCATCTCCTGTTTCCAGGGAAGCTTCACTCTGAGGCCTCTCTCCTCCTGGCCTCGAGATGCCAAGTCACACAGGACATCCCCACAGGCAGAACAGCCTCCAGAATGGGACCCTCTTCACCCAAGTCTAGCCTGACCTGATCCTGCAGGGCCACTGCACCCATCTCAGACACAAGGCCTCCCCTGCTCTGGCCCACAATGACCTCCAGCTTACCAGCATTTATCTCCCAAGCACACCCTTTGCCACTTAATCATACCTCTCTCTCCCTGAATGAGGCCTTAACTCCTTTCCGCCTGCCATCTTTCCTTCCAGTGACAGGTAATAACACCTTGTTGGGAACCAAGTCCTCACTTAGAGCTCAATAAACACTTGCAGGATGGACACACCCTTGAGCTTCCCAGTCCCACACGAGCAATAAAAAGAAAGAAATGAGGTGAAGGGTCGCTGGCGGTCTGACCCTAGGGAGCAAACTGGATGGGAACCCCATTCTCCCAGGCACCTGCTTCACTGCATTTTTTGCCAGCAGAGAGAGCCCTCCCGCCCCTTGCCGGCTGCTCTTTATTCCTGGTTGGCTTCCCTCGGAGGAAGTGCCAGCGGTGAGGGAGATGCCAGAAAGAAAGTCTGCAGGAATCCAGTGAGAGGAGGGGAGCCTCCAGGCCCAGCCTGGCTCAGGCAGCAGAAAGGAACAAAAATTAAGAAGAAAAGCTCCTGCAATGTGGAGAGGAGCAAGGCAGGGCCAAACTAAAGCCCCCAAACCTAAGGGGGTGGCAAGAATTATTTCTGCAAATACAAGGAGCAAAGTGTAATTTTGGACACAGGGCTAGTTAGTTACATAATTCAGACTGCATTGTGGTAGATCTCAGGATTTTTCCAAAAGATCGATTTTTTAAAATAAAAAGAAATAGCTGCAGAATTTATGAAAATGGAGTACTTCTGCCTCACCTTCTCTCACTGTGAAATGGGAAATTTATGATAATAAATGGGGGTGGGGTGCGGCACGATGCTGAAGCGGGAACCTGTAATAGCGTGGCAAAGTCACGGCATTTATAGGAAATTGTGCAGAACAGGCAAATCTATAGAGAAACAAAGTTGATTAGAGGTTGCCTGGGGCTGAGGGAGTTGGGGAGAATTGGGAATGACTGCAAATGGGTACAGGAGGTGATAGAAATATTCTAGGTGACAAGATTTAAGAAAATGATGTCTCTAGATAGTAAGAGACGGCTACACGACACCGTGAATATATTCGAAGTCACCAACTTTAAAAGGGTGAATTTGGGGAGTTTTCTGGCAGTCCAGGGGTTAGGACTCCGTGCTTCCACCGCAGGGGGCCCTGGGTTCGATCCCTGGTCAGGGAACTAAGATCCTACCTGCTGCACGGTACAGACAAAAATAAACAAACAGGTGAATTTTATGGTATATGAATTAAATCTCAAGAAAGCTTTTATTAAAATATATATATATAAGGGGAAGGACTGGAAATGAGGGCCATGAAGTAGCTGAGGCATGACAACTGGGTGTCCCAGCTGAAGATGAAGACCAGACAGAAATGGGAAGAAAACCAGGTGTCCCAGCTGAAGATGAATGAAGACCAGAAGGAAATTAGGGTTGAGAGATGTGAGATGGACGGAAGGGTCCTCCACGATCTGGATAAACATCTCTGAGGGTGAAAGACGAGGTCCCCAAAAGACTGAAGAGTCGGACATGACTCAGCAGCTGACCACCACCACCAGCAAAAGACAGTTTCCTTCCTGGGGGGCTTCGGACACCACCCGCCTCAAAGCCAGAGCCCCAGCCCCGCCCTCTGGTCCCCAGGCAGGGATACACGAGGCAGCGTCTTCCTGAAACCACAGTTTCTTGTGGTTTTCTTCTCACCGCTCTAACCTCAAGCTCCCAAGAGCCCTCAGAGTCCCCAGGCCACGGGGGCTAGGGGCAGCTGACTCTCCTCCTCGGGGAACCAAGGCCACGGCTCTGACCACCCACTGAGGCCTGCCAGCTCAGGTCACACCCCCTCCCCACGCAGAACTCTGGCCACCCCTGCTCAAATCGCTCTCCCCGGGGCTCCACGCGACACGAACTTTTCCCATCACACGGGCCACCCGGCGGCTCTCAAGGTTTTAAGAATCTGGAAATGAGCAGAGCCTCCGTTCGAGGTGGCTTTTTGCCTCCTTGTTCTGGCGTTTGTGTTGGCTGAAGGACAGAACTGCATGGAGAGAGAACTCGGAAAGTGAGAGGGGTGAGGAGTGGGACCCAGGGGAGGATGCCAGAGCGACGAAGGGGAACGGGCAACCTGTTAAAGACTGTTTAGCTCCAGGATGGAGTAAGGCAGAAACCAAAACCACATACAAGACAAGCCCTGAAATCCCCCAGCACCAAAGCTTACAAAGAACAGAGAATCAGAGTCTAAGCAGAAGTATGTAAAAGGTGCGTCTGAGCAGCCCTAATCCTACCTATGTCCCATTTCCTTTGTTTGCGTCAAATCCTGTACTTAAGGCCTCCACAGGACTGGGTTTATGTGGTCTTACTGGAGACGGTGTCAGCGATTAAACAGTTATGCCTCCACTGGCATGTGAATCTGGAAACGAGCAGAGCCTCCGTCCGGGGTGGCTTTTCGCCTCCTTGTTCTGGTGTTTGTGTTGGCTGAAGGACAGAACTGCATAGAGAGAGAACTCGGAAGGCGAGAGGGGTGAGGAGTGGGACCCAGGGGAGGATGCTGGAGCTACGCAGGGGAACGGGCAAAGGTCCGCAAATGAACAGAGACGCTGGTCCCAGGAAAGGGCCGTAAGGTACCAGCAGGCCTGACACCACCCCAGGTACTGTAAGATGCTATACCTTTCTGGTTTCCCAGTAGAGATGGTCAGGCCCAAGGAGAAGGGGAAAACACCATGCTGTCTGAAGTGTGTCTTTCCCGGGCTGGAGGGTGGCCTGGCAAAGACTCAGAGGCCACTTGTTTGCCCTTCCAAAGGTCAGCACTGCCCTGGAGCAGCCTTGGAGTGAGTGACCGCACGCCCATAGCTCCCAGAATGCAGGCCCACTCCTTAGCACCCTCTGGTGCCAGGGAAGGTGGGCAACACTTGGGCACCCTGTGTGCTGGCCCTGCTCTCCAAAGTCAGGGAGACACACACACATTTGTCCAGCACGGGCCCGCCTGCCACACGCCCTGGGCCCTCAATAAATGTTTGTTGTTGGCCCCTTGTGGTGAAAAAGCAAGACTGGGATTGGAAAAGCACGCTCATTTGCTAAGGCCTTAATCCAGGCAAAAGCCCTGACTTCCACAGTTTACCTTGGAGAGAGGAGACTACATAAGTGGGTGCTTTATTTACCCCGGATTAGCCAGGGCTTGGGGCTGGGGCCACAACCCAGCACAGACCCGTGCTCAGGGCAGTGTTTCTAGAAACACATGCCAGGCAGGGAGCATTTCTAACAGTCCCGACATTCCAGGGGAGGAGAGCCCGACCAAGAGGCTGGGCCTCCATCAGCCATGCCTGCCCCATTGTGGGTGAGGCGGGGCTCCTCCACGGGGCTCGGGCAAGGAAAGTAAATACAGAGCTGACTGCTTCTCAGCCCGGAGGATCTCACAGCAGCATTCACACCTCTGCTCGCGGAGCAGTGCTGTAACCCCGCTGCATCATCAACCCCCTCCAAGGCAAAAGAAAAGTGAAAATTAATCTAATTAGAGGCAACAGTGTTCACAGTAAGGAAAATTCTGGTATTCTGCCAAGCGTCTCTCCTCCCAGCCAGCTTTGTGGGCAAAGGGCATGGGGTTTGGAGCCCCGAGGGCCTAAGCTGGAATTCTGGCTGTCCCTCCGCTCCGTCACCATGGGGACAACTCTCCAATGGGCAAAAGAGTCATTGCCTTACAGAACCGCAATGAGGGTCCACGAGAAAAGATGTAAAAGGCATGACGCCGCTGATGGATCTCAACAAAAGCAGCAAGCTTGCCCCTTGTCCCTCATAGACCCAAATCCTACCCGCCCACCTGCCCAGTGGCCTGCTTGGATGTCTCAGGAGGAGGTACCAGGACCTACCTCCTTCACCCCTAGATTCTGCCCCCTGCGGCAGAGGCAGGACCCATTTCTGGGGGTGGCAACTCCAGGAAGGGAGGTCCCCAAAACCTGCCACACCCAGCTGCCAACACTGTTCTTAGCTGTTACTGTCTTATCTCATCTGGACCTGGACCGGGCAGCACTATTTCTATCAGCCCCATTTAGAGATCCAGAGAAGGCGTAGGTCTTGGGCTAAGTCACACAGGAAGTTATCCCAAGAGCCAGATCTCAAGACAGTCCACTGCTCTAATGAAGTGGCTAATATTTCCTGAGCATCCAGAGACTCCACTACGTTCCCTGTAGGGATGGACGTGTCCAGTGTGCTACGGGATGTTCAGCAAAGCAGCAGCAGGAACATTATGCTCTCTCCAGGCCTAAGACTGAAGACCTGGAGGCCTTCGCGTCTGTGTTCTGAGGGAAAGCAGCCATCATGAAACAAGGCCTCGTCCACTGAGACCACCGTGGTGGAGGGAAGCTCAGGCTAGTCCCAGGAGCATTCTCTCTCCCTCACTCTCTCCAACGGTTCTGTTTCTCTGAAGAATCTGCCTACTCCAGGCTTCTCAAGACGGTGAGCCAAATATGATTTGCCTTTGACCGCTTAATCTGCAGGGTCCTGCTCAGACTATCTGAAGGAAAAGACTGAAAATCACCAGGAGCAGGGTATTGGGTGAATAAACTATATACAGTCATATGACAGAAAAAAACAAGGAAGATCCCTGTACACGGATTCACAGGAAAGATCTACACCGTGTTTGCCGTAAGGTGAAAGGAAACAGGTACAGAATAGAATTCCAGGATGGTCCCTCTGATGTAAGAAAGGGGGAAAAAAATCAGAATGTATTTTTTGGAGTGCATGGAGAAACAAAAGGAATAACAAAATACTATTGAAAGTGGTACATATTATGGTTTTTTTTTTAATTTACTGATATATATGATATATATTGATTTATTGTTTGTGAGTAAAATAAAATAGTGTCTGGGATTTGCTTCAAATAATCCAGAGACAGATGAATGAACAGCAGAAAAGAATCAAGCATGGCCACAAGATGAGAACCGAGGAGGCTGGGTGGTAGGTACAGTAATTCATGATGTTAATGCAATTCTGTCTACAAATTGTTACCTCCAGGGAGTGAATAAGAAGGAAAGAAGGGAGGGACACAAGGATGGGGACAATGTGAAAACAGTATTTCCATACTTCACAGATTATCTGTTTTTTCTTTCAGTTCTTAAGATGAAATTCACATAGCATGAAATTAACCATTTCAGTCATTTTAAACTGTCCAATTCAGGGGCATTTATTACGTGCACACTGTTGTATAACTGCCATCTCTACTTACTTCCAAAACATTTCCATCACACCAGAAGAAAACCCTGTGCCCATTAAGCAATTACTCTTTATTCCCCCAACCTCCCCACCCTTGCCAAACACCAACCTTCGTTCTGTCACCATGGATTTACCTAGTCTGCATGCTTCCTATAAATGGAATCATATAATACGTGACTTTTGAGTTTGACTTCTTTCGCTTAGCATGTCTTCAAGGTTCATCCAAATTGTAGCATATATCAGTGCTTCTTTCCTTTTTTATGGCTAAATAATATTCTATTGTATGGATACTCTGCATCTTGTTTATCCACAGATTGGTTGATGGATGTTGGGGTTGTTGCCAAAGCACACCTTTTCATTTTGACTTTATTTTTTAACTGCATATTATTTCTTCAAACAAAATTTTTAAATTAAATTTTTATTAGATAATGAATGTGAACCCCCCAAAAGGCAGGATGAGCATACAAGGGTAGATTCATTAAAAAGTTAGGCAGTCTGGCAAGAACACAATAAGAAAGCATTCAGAATATGAAAGGAAAAATGGATAATAAGTTGTAATTACTTATATTGGGGGTATGTGATTATACCACACAATTTATAATTCTTTCAAGCATGAAAGAACTACTTGAGAACCTCTTTAGGGTAAAGCATTGGGAGAATGGGTGATGACTCTGTCCTGGGTTGAGAAATGGGGCTGGACCATGAGGGTCTCCATCCCAGGATGGAACCAAGCCAAGGTGTGATGACATCTATGTACTGTCACGTGCTGACCCAATCGCTCATCTCCCCAAACAAGGGGAGGGCTTGGGCTTCTACTTCCTGTGTCTGCCCAGAGCACTCAAAACCCATGATGCACTGGGAAGCTGCAGAAGTTGGTGCTTCCTGAAGGACCAAGGACAGCCCACCAAGGGGTCTTGGGGGGAGTTAGGGGCACTTTTCAGGGAGGTGACTTGTAGGCCAGGGCAGCCAATGGCATTGTTTCCTGTTTTGTGTACTAGGTCCCCAATGAAGGATTATTTTGAAGAGCTGCATCTGTTGCTTTAAAAACAAAGTGAAAAAAAATTAGTTGCTCATTCATGCCCAACTCTTTGCAACCCCATGGACTGTAGCCCTCCAGGCTCCTCTGTCCATGGAATTCTCCATGCAAGAATACTGGAGTGGATTGCCATTTCCTTCTCCATGGGAATCTTCCCAACCAAGGGACTGAACCCAGATCTCCCATATTGCTGGCAAATTCTTTACCATCTAAGCCAAAAGATCTGGAGAATTCCCTGCCAAGCCATTGGTTAGGACTTGGTGCTTTCACTGCCGAGGGCCCAGGTTCCATCCCTGGTTGGGGAACTAAGATCCTGTAAGCCATGCATGCCAAAAAAAAAAAAAAGTTTGTAAATACTATTATACTGTATCAGGAGAAAGAGCTCTGGGTTTTAGCTGCAGCTCTGATCCCAGGTGGGTTACTTCCCCATTTTCCACATATAAATAGTAATTCTTGCCCCTCCCTATATGTTGGAATATTAGATGGTCCAGAGATAATCAAGGTTTTGAGTTCCTCATAAGAAAGATGTCTGGAAACACAAGGGGATATTATGATTCCTGTGGCTTAGGTGGGTGGGGTAGACTCTATGAGAAGAGAAGTCAGTATATGTAATTCAGCTCAGCAAAGTAATTTCATCTTCTAGACTTTACCTAGAGGGAGGGGAAGTGTCTGAGAAGCTAAACAAGCTGCAGATCACCACCACAAACCTCCATTTAGTTATGTATACTGACTCGTTTCATCCGTCACTAATCTTTTGGAGTAGGATTATTCCACTTTCTGAAGAGGGAGAAACTGAGGCTTGAAAAAGTAAATGGCCTGTCCAAGTCTGAAGTGGGGCTAGGCCTCCAGTCCCTGGCTCTGCTATTCTCTGAGATGCTTGGTCCTGTGGGTTTATTGAGCGCTGACCAGAAGTGGAGTTTCCCCTGTGTCTTCTTTCATTCATCTGCCCTGTCAGCAGCATCTCCTTTTGTGCCACAGGGTGCTGGGTGCCAGACAGATGGTACAGAACACAGAGGCACGTCCGCAGGGAGCTGTTTGTCCTCCTTGGCTCCCTGTTACAACATGCCATGGCAGAGGTTGCTACCTGCTTAATCAACAACCATTCCCCCATTCGTCCTCACTAACAGAACCTTGGGTAAGTACTCAGGCTGAAAAACTACATTTCCCAGGCTCCCTTGCAGATAGGAGTGATCAATGAAAACTGATTCCAGTTCCTCCTCCTCCTTTCCAGAATGACCCTGTGTGATGGCTGGTACTTCAGCAACCATGTTGGATCATGAGGTAACCTTGAATAAATGGGCCAAATACAGAGGCTAGTGTTACAAAAAGATGGAAGTGGCTTAAGGCCCATAGAATCAGCATACCAGCTCTGGCCAGCCTACCTCCAGGCCTCTCTGAGGCGAGAGAGACATACAGAGATAAATAAAGCCCTGGCTATTTCTGGTGTCTGTTACTAACCAACACTCCTGGGCGGGTTCCTTTGACTTAAGACTGCACGTTTTGCATGTATGAGGCCCTGGGTTCGATCCCCGGAATTTCCAGGACAAGTAGGTACTTTGGGGCTATTTCAAATCCTAAAAGATGATGCTGTGAAAGTGGTGCACTCAACATGCCAGCAAATTTGGAAAACTCATCAGTGGCCACAGGACTGGAAAAGGTGAGTTTTCGTTCCAATCCCGAAGAAAAGCAATGCCAAAGAATGCTCAAACTACTGCACAACTGTAGTCATCTCACACACTAGTAAAGGAATGCTCAAAATTCCCCAAGCCACGCCTCAACAGTACATGAACTGTGAACTTCCAGATGTTCAAGCTGGTTTTAGAAAAGGCAGAGGAACCAGAGATCAAATTGCCGACATCCGTTGAATCATCAAAAAAGCAACAGAGTTCCAGAAAAACATCTACTTCTGCTTTATTGACTATGCCAAAGCCTTTGACTATGTGGATCACAATAAACTGTGTAAAGTTCTGAAAGAGATGGGAATACCAGACCGCTTGACTTGCCTCTTGAGAAATCTGTATGCTGGTCAGGAAGCAATAGTTAGAATTGGACATGCAACAACAGACTGGTTCCAAATCAGGAAAGGAGTACGTCAAGGCTGTATATTGTCACCCTGATTATTTAACTTACATGAAGAGTACATCATGAGAAATGCTGGGCTGGATGAAGCACAAGCTGGAATCAAGACTGCCAAGAGAAATATCAATAACCTCAGATACGCAGATGACACCACCCTTATGGCAGAAAGCGAAGAAGAACTAAAGAGCCTCTTGATGAAAGTGAAAGAGTAGAGTGAAAAAGTTGGCTTAAAACTCAACATTCAGAGAACTAAAATCATGCCACCCAGTCCCATCACTTCATGGCAAATAGATGGGGAAACAGTGACAGACTTTATTTTGGGGGCTCCAAAATCACTGCAGATGGTGACTGCAGTCATGAAATTAAAAGACACTTGCTCCTTGGAAGAAAAGTTATGACCAACCTAGACAGCATATTAAAAAGCAGAGACATTACTTTGCCAACGAAGGTCCTTTTAGTCAAAGCTATGTTTTTTCCAATAGTCATGTATGGATGTGAGAGTTGGACTATAAAGCAAGCTGAGCACCAAAGAACTGATGCTTTTGAACAGCGGTGTTGGAGAAGACTCTTGAGAGTCCCAAGACTTGAGACTACAAGGAGATACAACCAGTCCATCCTAAAGGAAATCAGTCATGAATATTCATTGGAAGGACTGATGTTGAAGCTGAAACTCCAATACTTTGGCCACATGATGCGAAGAACCAACTCATTGGAAAAGACCCTGATGCTGGGAAAGATTGAAGGTGGGAGGAGAAGGGGATGACAGAGGATGAGATGGTTGGATGGCATCACTAACTCAATGGACATGAGTTTGAGTAAACTCAGGAAGTTGGTGATTGACAGGTAGGCCTGGCGTGCTGCAGTCCATGGGGTCACAAGGAGTCAGATATGACTGAGTGACTGAACTGAACTGAACTGATAACTCAGTTGGTTAAGAAGCTGCCTGCAATGCAGGAGACCTGGGTTCAATTCTTGGGTTGGGAAGACCCCCTGGAGAAGGGATAGGCCACCCACTACAGTATTCTTGGGCTTCCCCTGTGGCTCAGTTGTTAAAGAATCTGCCTTCAGTGTGGGAGACCTGGTTCGATCCCTGCGTTGGGAAGATCCCCTGGAGAAGGGAAAGGCTACCCACTCCAGTATCTGGCCTGGAGAATTCCATGGACTATACAGAGTTGGAAAGTGTCAGACACCATTGACTGACTTTCACTTTCACTTCACCCTAAGAAATGGGCATCCCTCAGTGGCTCAGTGGTAAAGAATCTGCCTGCAGTACAAGAGCACCAGGAGATGCAGGTTTGATCCCTGGGTGGGGGAAAATTCCCTGGAGAAGGGCATGGCAACCCACCCCAGTATTCTTGCCTGGAGAATCCCACAGACAGAGGAGCCTGGCGGGCTACAGTCCGTAGGGTCGAAAAGAGTAAGACATGACTGAAGCAATTTATTTAGCACACTCCCTAAACAAAAAAGGCTGCCAGGCTCTGAAGCGATCTGCATTGGTGTGAAGGGACATGGAGGCACCCTAGTCCAGGAAAGAGCCAGGCAACTCAGTGTGAAGGGAAGGAGGCCATGCAAACCTCACAGCAGAATCAAAGAACAAATCCTCCAACCTGGATGCCAATCAGGGGGCTGAATGGGCCCTCAGGGCACCAGGTACAGGAGCAGGGGAGTGGGGCTAAGTGTAGGCTCTGTCCAGACTGCCCAGCACTGTGGTCCCTTGAGCCCAAGGCACCTGGCCCAGATCTCTTGCCCCAAAGTGCATCTCAAACATGTGGGGCAAAGTCTGGCTCATCTCCATCTGGAGCCTTCACATGCTGGCCTCTGATCAACACTCCAGCCCTAATCCTCACTTTCCTGCACTCTCCTCCAAGTCTGTAACCTTAGAAGACCCCACCCATGCACCACCAGGCCTTTACACATAATGTTCCTTCTGTCTTCAACACTCCTGCCCCACCTCTTGGCCAAACCCACTCCCCTGCATCCTTTAATGTACCTTAGTTCATTCACCACTCTCATTAGGAGCCTTCTCTGACTCTGGGGCTGGGCCAGGCACCCCTCCAAGGCCTTGCACGGTGCCCTGGGCGTCTCCCTCCACTCTGTGTGTAAACGTCTGGCTCCCCCACTAGTCTGTGCAACCCTTCAGAGCAGGGACAAAGTACTCAACTTCTAGAAATGCTCTTGAAGGCTCTCCGGCCAGAGCAGACTGCCACATTGCCCTCTGTGCACTGCCCAGTTCTGGCATGCAGTAGGTTCTTAATGAATATTTATGATGGAAGGACAGAATCTCATACCCAACGAGCAACTGACTTTATTAAAGTCCAGTCTCCTCGGCCCAGGGCGACAAGTGTTCTTCCTCCCAATAATGGTCAGCTTGTATGCTGTAACAATCACATCACGGCTCCCTGCAGACGATCAGTCACACGTGCACTTCCCTGGTTACACGTCTCCCCTCCTCTCTGTGGGGTGGGGAGGGGCCTTGTGGCTTCCTCTCCTATTGGGCTCCGTTTACGGGGAGGGCTGGGAGTTAGTCAACTTGGCCACGTCTGCAGCTTTGGTAAGAGTGAATGTTTGCAGGTGGAAATTGCTAACATCAGGCTTGGATAATACTCACCATTCATTGACCTATGTCTCCTGGCCTTCTCACTAACCAGGGTCCAGAATCACAGCCCCCAAGAGACAGAGGTCAAGAATGAGGTCAGGTGGCTGCCAGTATAGGCTCAATGCTGGCCGCTAGGACAGTAGGGCAGACGTCCAGGTACCAGGCGGGAGCTGAGTGGTCGGTGTTGCCCCCCTGCCCCCAAGCCTGGTCGGATCCCTGCACTTGCTCTCCTAGAGCTGAAGGCACAGGAGACCCATTGGTGCTTTTCAGCTGTTCTGATCGTCAACTGCTGTAAACTGAACTGGTCTTTGGGAGAGGAAGGTTCAGCAAAATTTTAATTACAGGCTGTCTCCCTGCCTCTAATGGCTAGGGTCTGTAGACGTAGTACTTTAATCACATGGTGTTAAATCACTTTTTAAGTATACCAGTGAGGTTGAGGATTTAAAGGAAACCTGTTATGAAGTTTTGCATAAAGCAAGTTAATTGCACTTTTTTGAAATTCGGGGGGGGGGGTGTTGTTTACAAAAGTTTACATAAGTGAATCTAATTCAAGTTTGCCAGGAGCACCAAATCATTTACTTATCTCTGTTTGCTTTGTCACAATGCTCAATGGTGCCCATGTCCCCCAAAATCAGGTCTCTAAAAGTTCCCGGGAATTTTCAACTCTCAATCCCTTTTTCCTCCAGGAGTATGCCTTTCCACTTAAAACTGTGCACACTCTGGAAATTCTGGGAAAAGAAAAAAAAAAAAAAATATATATATATATATATATATATGTAAGAAGGGCTGAATTGTGCCCCCTTCCCCAAATTCATATGCTGACGTCCAAACACCCAGTTCCTCAGGATGTGACTGCCTTTGGAGGCAGTACCTTTAAAAGAGGTGATTAAGGTAAAGTGAGGTCATTAGGGTGGGCTCTCGTCCAACACAACTGGTGTCCTTACAAGAAGAGATCAGGACACAGACGCTGTGAGCATACAGCGAGAAGCAGCCATCCCCACGCCGAGGAGAGGGGCCTCAGGAGAAGCCAGCTTTTGCTCCTGGACTCCCGGCCTCCAGAGTCATGGGCAAACGAACCTGTCCTGCGTAAGCCCCTCAATGGTGGCACTGTATTACGGCAGCCACGTAACAGAGTCTTCTCTGAGCAGCTCGCGGAGGAGAGTCGCCGCCAACAGGCTGCCCGGCTGCTGAGCTGCGTGACCCCGGGAGGGCTTGCAGCGCTGGCTCAGGGCCCCCAGGCCCCCTACCTCAGTGGGTGTGCGGGCATTAAATGCAGATGCTGTGGGCTCACGTGCCCCTCCCTGGTTCTCTGACGCCTCGACCACATCCCTCACCCACAAGAAAATGAGATTTTTCCTCTCTCACTTCATGCTGTCTCCTAGACAGGAAGCCAAAGAGAGAAGGAGATCCTGGCACCAAGAGCCTGGATTTTTTTTCCCCCTTGATTTAACACTTCACTCTTAAAAAAAAAAGGCACTGTCACACATATTCATAAAATTGAGACTCCCAACAAGTCTGTGAAATAACCAGAATTAGAAATCTTACTTTCATTTTACAGATGAGGTAAACTGAGGCGCAGACAGTGATTTATCCATAGCCTGCCATGACTCGATGGAGAAGGAACCCCTTCTCTGGAGTTGACATTTGTCTGCTCCCAGCTCCCTCCCACCATCAGACATCTTCAACTCTTGCCGTTACCAAGCTACTTATCTGCTGCCAAACCTTCACTAGCTGCCAGTGAAGCCCCGACGGGCCTGCACTGTCTAACCTCTCTCGCCCCGACTGCCAATTCCACTGTGACAGACCAGCCATGCTCACATGCTACCACACCTCTGAGGATACTCTCCCCGCTTCTTTCTGACTAGCTAGGAGCCAACTCCTCCAGAAAGCCTTCCCAGACTTCTCTGAGATCTTTCCACCTGAGCTGTCAGGCCCAGCCATATGAAATAACTCTGAAGAGTCTTTGTTTTACTTGCAAATTGCTTAACCATGGTAGTCTCTAGGGCAAGGAGCACACCTTCCCACAAGCTCCATGTACCTGGGCATAAAAAAAAGATCAGTCACAGAGAAAATTACCTTTGCAATATAAACATGTGCAGAAAGAGCTATTAATATTTACAAGCTCAACTTCATAAACAGAATTCCATTCTTCCCTGACTTCTGCCGCATCAAAGGAGTGCTGGAAGTCCCCTCTGCCCAGCTAGCCTTTAGGGACAAACATCCTGCTTCCCTCTGTCCCTGGACATCCCAACCACACCCCTCTCCAGCCTCTCCGACACAAAGCCAGCGGTCCTTAAACCAATGCCTACGTAAATCCATGAGTTACTATTTAAAAATCTGAGAGGTCTTTCTTTAAAGATGACCTCCTGTTGTAGGACTAGACCTTCAAGCGCAAGGACGTGTCTGTTTTCTTCACTTGCTATATTCCCAGCACCCAGAAAATTGCATAGATGCTGCTCAAAAAAAAAAATTCTTTTTAATAAATTTGTTGAATAAATAAGAATAGTATTAATAACTCCTTTACTAGTCTCTTTAGAGTTTTTAAAATTTGAATAACTGAATGAAAATCCAAATCTACAGACTCTCAGCCAGGCCTGAGTGAGGCAGGCTGCTGCCTGTGGGGTTTGGTAAGCCAAACAGAACAGTGTCCAGGAAGCATTGTCCTTTAGACACAACTCCACCGGCATCTATCCCTTCCCCAAGTCCCTCTCTTGTTATCTTCCCAGAGCTGTCCTTAAGGGGGTTTCTGCAGTCTTTCCAGAGCTTTCTCTTTTTTTCTGGGATTGGAAAGAACCAGAACCCCACCCCAAAGGGGAATTCCTCTCAGAGGCATTTGAGGGAAGGAGGCTGGCCCGCGAGGCAGCAGGTGCTGTCCCAGCTGTCGCCGAGCAGGCTGAGCAGTGGAAGGGGTGGCAGCCCCCAGGGAAGGACGCCCCCCCGGGCAGTGGCTGGACCCATCCCCCACCTAGCCCCCCAACCTTGTGAGCAAAGTCCCCACAAGCAACTAGCTCATCTTGGCTGGGAAAATCTCAACTCTCCCCTCCTCCAAGGTGCTGACCAAACACAGGACCTAATCTTGAGTTGTACGTTCTTTCTCCTCCGTACCAGCTTTGGGGAGGCCTAGGGTGTGCCGTCCTCTGAGAGGGGTGAAAAGAGGAATCCTGGATGGGTCCCAGAGGCTCATCGTCAGGAGAGGAATTCTGCCAAAGCATATGCCAGGCAGCCCCACTGCTGGGATTGAGACTGAACCCCAGCACAGGGGACGGAGGGGTACACACGCCCTAGGATGCACCCAGCACGGGGGACGGAGGGGTACACACGCCCTAGGATGCACCCAGCACGGGGGACGGAGGGGTACACACGCCCTAGGATGCACCCAGCA
>SJYQ01003236.1:21449-97628 GCA_006410935.1 Redunca redunca
AAAATTTGAATAACTGAATGAAAATCCAAATCTACAGACTCTCAGCCAGGCCTGAGTGAGGCAGGCTGCTGCCTGTGGGGTTTGGTAAGCCAAACAGAACAGTGTCCAGGAAGCATTGTCCTTTAGACACAACTCCACCGGCATCTATCCCTTCCCCAAGTCCCTCTCTTGTTATCTTCCCAGAGCTGTCCTTAAGGGGGTTTCTGCAGTCTTTCCAGAGCTTTCTCTTTTTTTCTGGGATTGGAAAGAACCAGAACCCCACCCCAAAGGGGAATTCCTCTCAGAGGCATTTGAGGGAAGGAGGCTGGCCCGCGAGGCAGCAGGTGCTGTCCCAGCTGTCGCCGAGCAGGCTGAGCAGTGGAAGGGGTGGCAGCCCCCAGGGAAGGACGCCCCCCGGGCAGTGGCTGGACCCATCCCCCACCTAGCCCCCCAGCCTTGTGAGCAAAGTCCCCACAAGCAACTAGCTCATCTTGGCTGGGAAAATCTCAACTCTCCCCTCCTCCAAGGTGCCGACCAAACACAGGACCTAATCTTGAGTTGTACGTTCTTTCTCCTCCGTACCAGCTTTGGGGAGGCCTAGGGTGTGCCGTCCTCTGAGAGGGGTGCAAAGAGGAATCCTGGATGGGTCCCAGAGGCTCATCGTCAGGAGAGGAATTCTGCCAAAGCATATGCCAGGCAGCCCCACTGCTGGGATTGAGACTGCACCCCAGCACAGGGGACGGAGGAGTACACACGCCCTAGGATGCACCCAGCACGGGGGACGGAGGGGTACACACGCCCTAGGATGCACCCAGCACGGGGGACGGAGGGGTACACACGCCCTAGGATGCACCCAGCACGGGGGACAGAGGGGTACACACACCCTAGGAGATTACTGGACTGTCCTGAGTTGGGGGCGCATCCCTGAAGGGAATGATGCAGGAGAAACCTGCAGAGGCCACACCTGCAAGAGATGCTAGAGGTTCCGAAACTCCAGCCCCATGCCAGGTGTGAACCTTCTCCTCTCCGTGGGTAATGATCTCAGAGCATGCCTTCCCAAGGCTTCCTGAGCCCAAGTCCAGATCCGCCCCAGGACACTGCTGCCAGATGACCTGGAGCCCCTCACCCCGCCCCCACTCCCCTCCACCCCATGGCCTGCTGTTGCTCCTCAAACTGATCACTTCTCCATAAACTCCCCTTCAGGACTGTCCTCACCACTCGAGTCACCACTCCCCTCCCAGCTCCTCCAGCTCCTGAGTGAGTGAGTGAAAGTCCCTCATCGGTGTCCGACTCTTTGCGACCCCATCGACTGTACAGTCCACGGAATTCTCCAGGCCAGAATACTAGAGTGGGTAGCCTTTCCCTTCTCCAGGGGATCTTCCCAACCCAGAGATCAAACCCAGGTCTCCCGCATTGCAGGCGGATTCTTTACCAGCTGAGTCATCCTTTAGCTCCTGGCCCTGCTTCATTTCCCTTCGGAACACGCACTTGGGTCCTTGTCAGTGGTCAGAAAGCTCCATGAGCCTCTGTTCCACTCACAGCTACACCCCCAGCTAGCTGCTGGGGCCTGGCACATGGCAGTATTAGTACATACTGGCTGAATGAACGAACAAATGAACTCCTTCCTTTACACACCATGCACTCACCCTATTGATGGTTTTATCCTTCTGGGTGTGTGTGTATACACACAGTGACACTGAGGAGGTCAGGAGTGAGGTTAGGCTGGGAGCCAGAATGCCCAGCGACCACAGCCTTGGTCTGTCAAACAGGCTGGAAACTTCTGCTGCTCTGTTAAAAAGCCCACCGAGGGCTTCCCTGGTGGCTCAGTGGTAAAGAATTCGCCTGCCAAACAGGAGACACAAGTCCGATCCCTGGTCTGGGAAGAACCCACATACCAAGGGACGACTAGGCCTGTGAGCTGCAACCACCGAAGGCCTGGTTTCCTAAAGCCCGTGGTCCACAACAAAAGCTACTACAACGAGAAGCCCGTGTACCACAACTGGAGAGTAGCCCCCGCTCTCCGCAACTGCATAAAGCCCTCGCGCAGCCATACATAGGTAAGTAAACAAATCTTTAAAAAGCCCACTGACATGCCAAGATCCCCAGCTGAAGGCTCAGCTCTACAGGTGGCCTCCTGGTCAACAGCCCTGGCAACGGAAAGGCCACCACTTCAAGAGGGTGATGGTGCGGGCCAGCCAGACAGCTGCAGGCCCAACCTTCCCACGGTTGGGAAGATAAGTGATGCTTATCTAGGCCTGGGTGTTACCTGCATTTCTGGATGGTGTGCCCAAGCCAGGTGATCAGTCTGTTTCCCACAGTGTCCGGCATGTACGGGAGGGTTGCTACCACTCCTAGAGCTCACATGTACTGTCACCAGGCACCTTCCTAAAGCATATGTGGCAGCCCCCTTTTAGCCTCCTAGTGGCCCCAAGAAACGAGTGTTATTATGACCCCATTTACAGGTGAAGGTTAACTAAAGCATAGCAGTCTGTTCCCTGGTGTCTATGGCTGGTTCCATAGCGTGGCGGAAAGAACAGCAGATTAAGAATGAGAGGACAGGGCCTCTGGTCCTGGCTCAGCTGCCAAGTCCTGTTGTGAGACTGCTAATCTCTCAGGGTATCTACGAGGCAAGAGAGCACCTGGCAAATTCATAATATGACACAGATGAGCGGCCACCGGTGTTATTTAAGGGTACGATGGATGATTTTGGTGATTTCTCAGCTGTTTCCTTTAGGAGGGGGTAAAGGAAACCCCTCGCCGAGGGAGGCACAGCTGAAAGTGGACACAGTCATATCCACGGAGGGTGTGGGGAGGTGTTCCATGGCCCCCCATGGAAACCAAAACCTGCAGCTACTCAAGTACCCTGACAGCCAGCCCTGGGATTACAGGGACTCAACCAACGGCGGATCCCGTAGAATGCTGGATCGAAGGCTGGTTGAATTCGAGGATACAGAAGCCGCAGATAGAGACCCCACTGTACTCTCCTCGGAAGAGGTGCTGCTGATGAAGGCCAGGACACGACAGAGCTGCGGGGCTCAACGTCTGTGGAAAACAGGTCTGTAATAAATAGGACCTCGAAATAAACTTTAAAACCAAGCTAATTAAGTATATAAAATTATTTGGCAGAGCTGCAAATCAACTAATCGCTATTGAAGGGGGGAAAGGATACAATATGTTAAACAACAAAGTACTGAAGTGATGAGGTGGAGATAATTCTTCACTTTGAATGTATTTTAATGCAATGGGGGCCCCCCATTTTCAGTAACATTTTGCAAATTATTAAAAACACAACCACAAACACTGGTATCTTCTCTGAGAACCAAGCTTCTGTTTTCAAAATATCCTCCAAATGAAACAGCCTCACTTAACTACCTGCTGCTTCCCAGGGATGGTTAACTGTGAGGTGAATGAGGTCACATATTCTGCAGGTAAGTTAGAGGCAGGCTGTGGGGACCTTTGTTGAGGAGGCCTGGGGAGGGGTCGTCCGCAGCATATGGAGCTGCCCTGAGCCTTTTCTCCGAACAGAAAATCTGTTCCCCACCAACCTCACCCTAGCAGGACCTCCACCCCACACTGGCAGTCCCACCCCCAGACCCACAAGGCCCCTGCTACCCTTCCAGGCAGCCCGCAAAGCATCTGAGCAAAGCAGGGATCCCACCCACTCCCACAAAAGCCCCTTCTGCTTTAGGACCTTCTCGCCTGTGGGACACCGGACCATCAAGTCCAGGCACACCTAAAACAGGCAGGAAGGCAAGGAGAGGGTCTGGCAGGAGGGAGCACTTATGAAAAGCTGGCTCTGAGGATAAAGAAAACCCCAATTTGGATAAACCGAGAGACAGTGAAGTGTGGCCTGAACGCAGCCAAAAAGAAACTGGAAGACTTTTTAAAAAGTCTTTTCTCCAAACAGAAAATCTCTGAGAAGGCACTGGGATTTCTGGCTGCCAGGAAGATAATTTCATCATTGGGGAGGGTGGGGTGTTGGGCAGGAGGAGATGGGGTGCTGGCTGGGGGAGGAGGCAGAGCCAGGGGCCCTGAGCAACAGGGGAGTACCTAGAAAGACCCCACCCTACACACCCTAGGGGGTCCCAAGCCCCACTGGGCACAAACCTAGGAGAAAAGGCAGGGAGAGCAAAAACCTCAGGAGAGACCCTTCTGTACANCCCTCTGCACATCAGGCCAGTGAGCAGCAGGTAAGAACATGAACTCTGGAGCCAGACTGCTAAACTCGCACCTTGTCTTTGCCACTTATTCGCTGTGTGACCTTGGGCAAGTCACGTAACCTCCCTGTTAACTGTCTCAATTTTCTCATCTCTAAAACTGGAAGGGTAACAATACCCATCTCACAGGGTTTTTATAAGAATGAAAACCAGTTGATAATTTAAAAGGACTTGGTAGAGTGCCTGGCATAAGCACTAGAGGAACTGATTTACTGTAAATCAGTAAAATGAATTGATTTCTTGGTAAATTGATCTGTTTTATTGGTAAAGTTATTTGAAGAAAGAACTGCGTAGCTAAAACGAAGTTTGAAAATGATTATTTTTATATCAAGGGTCTACAGACTTTCTGTAAAGTGCCAGAGAGTTAATATTTTAGGGTTTGTGGGCCATATGGGTCTTGCTGCAACCAGCAAAAGGCAACCACGGATGTACTTAAAGCAAAAGGCATGACTGTGCTCCAATAAGACGTCACTTAGGAAAACAGACATTGGGCTAGCCTGGTTTGCAGGGTGTAGTTTGCTGACCCCTGGACTGGACCAAACTCTCTGTTTCACAGATGGGGAGAACACAGTGGGGGGTTATCTGACAAAGCTGGAGCCCAGCTCTCTCTAGGCCAGGCATGGTCTAAAATCAAGAGCCCCAGGAAGGAAAAGAGAAGTCCACCGTGCATTCAGAGCGGATGGGTTCATACTGTCTCACCAGCAGCAGGGGTGAGAACAAGGGACAGCCGTCTAGCACACAACCCTGGCTCCCCGAGGATGGGCACAGGCTGCGGCATCTTCCCATTCATCTCTGTAGCCCAGTGCACACTCTGGCCACAGTAGAGCTGCTCCGAGAAGACCAATAACCATGGCGAGCCTGCCTGGGGACACCTCCCATCCCGCAAAGCCAAATGCCTACACGCCTGTACTTCAGCCAGTTCTGGGAGTGACTGATTAAATGAAGACGCCCACATACCTCTGACAAGGGGAAGCCACTTTTTCAAGGGCTACAGTATAAAAGGGACATTTATTAACTATAACTGTGTTTAAACGATTCAAGGTTTTATAGACATTTCTTTTTTCACGTCCCCATAAAAGACTGCAAGAGGATGAACTCTAAACCTCAGCGAAGGTCTGTAAGAAGGCAGGACATTCCTCTCCTGTGGTTTAAAACATGGACCCCAAATCTCTGACACCAACCCCTCCTCGCCCCCCACCACCACCACCAAGAAGTAGGGTTTATGTCCCTTTCTCTTGAATCTGGCCTTGGTGACTGTTGCATGGATGGTACATGAAAGAGACACCCAGGTTTCCAGACCAAGCCTTTGGGAAATCGCAGCTTCTCCTTCCTGCTTCTTGGAATGTTCCCTTTGGAACCTAGCCACTGTGCTTTGAGGAAGCCCAAGAGGCCCCGTGGAAAAGCCCACAGGGAGGTGAAACCAACACAACTCGCCAGCCTCAGAAACAAGTCGTCTTGGAAGTGGATCTTCTGGCCTTGGTAGAGCTATCCCAGCTAATACCACATGGAGTAGACCTGAATTGTACCTACTGAGCCCTGCCCAGGTAGCATGCTCTTGAGCGGAATAAAAGATTAACATTGTTTAAGGCACTAAGTTTTAGGGTTGTTTGTTACACAGCAATAATAACTAGACTAGGCTTCTTAATTTCAATCATTTGCTCAGGCCACAAAGCTATCTGCTCTCACAGATAACACAGCAAAACATTCTTTTGTTAGGATTTCTGGGATAGGGTAGGAATACAGACCCCAGACTTAATGTTGTTATATGAAAAAATATATGTGATATGTGATCTATAATAAAAAATATATATTTGGTCTTCAACCAGTCCTGACACAGAGCTCCTAAAACGCTTGGAATTTATAAGAGTTATAAAGGTGTCTTGATATTCAAAACAAATCCCTTCTACCACAACTAGGCTTATGTTAATGAGGTGACTTTTGGAAACTTAAGGACCTGGTTGCTAGGCGAACCAACCCTGTGACTGGAGGGTAGGAAATTATCGTCCCATCCCTGACCTCCAGGGAGAGGGATTGGAGGTTGAATCAACTGCCAGTGGCCAATGATTTAATCAAGCATGTCTAAGTAACAAAGCCTTCCTCATATCCCCCCAAAAGATGGGGTTCAGAGTGCTTCCAGGTTGGTGGACATATGGAGATTTGCAGAGATGGGTGCACTCCAGCAAGGCATGGGAACTCTGAGCCCTCTCCCCACACTTTGCCCTTCACATCTCTTTCACCTGACTGTTTCTGAAACTCAGCAAGTAAAATGTTTCTCTGAGTCCGTGAGCTGCTAACCAATTAACAGGACCCGAGGAGCAGGATCACCGAAAGCCAGTCTCATGCACAGCATCTGAAGCTTGGGGTGGGGGGACTGAGCCTTTAACCTGTGGGATCTGATGCTGTCCCCTGGTAGGTAGAGTCAGAACCGAGTTATAGTGTAGGACACACAGCTGGTGTCAGAATGCTTGGTGGCATAGAAAACCCACACCCACATTGTACTAGGAGCAGAACTGCAGGGAGCTAAGATAGCTGAGGGTAAAATAGAGAGAGAAAGTCGGTCTCAGAAGGCTCTGCAGATAGGACAAATATTTTTATCTAAAAAAAAGGAATTTTGAATCTGCATAAGCACATCAACAAATTTGGGAATGAGACCCCAGAGTCCCGATCTACGTACAAGACCACTGGTGGGAGAGGTCCTAATTTCAAATATTCAAATGCACATCCTGATTTCTGGGTCAGAAAACATGGTCAACAACACAACAGGGAAGAGAATATTCCAGCCTAAAAATGTTGGGTCCGGTGGTACCAGTGATTGCCTCAGTTTCAACATAACTCTTCTAGATGATCAGAGTTTACTCAAATACAGAGAGTAAAACTTTGTCAGCGTCACCAAGATGAATTAGCTCTAAAATGCAGTCCTTAGTTAACCTTAGACAAAAGTATTTATCACTGGTTGGAGAAAGGATGCCAAACACAACATTCTTTATTGCAGCACATTTGATGCTAAGATGATTTTTCTGACAAATACATTAACGGTCATCATGCTCAAGTTATTTGGGTACCGATTAAGTTTCTGGGGGCTTCCCAGCCTGCAAATGCAAGAGACACAGGTTTGATCCCTGAGCTGGGAAGATCCCACACGCCGAGAATCAACTAAGCTTGTGCACCACAACTACTGAATCTGCACTCAAAAGCCCGGGAGGCACAGTTACTGAGCCCACAAGCTCCAGCAACTGAAACCGGAGCGCCACAGAGAGAGAGCGCCCTGGAGCCTGTGCTCCGCAACAAGAGAAGTTATCGCAATGAGAAGCTTACGCACTCCAAACAGAGACTAGCCTCTGCTCGCCACAACCAGAGCCCACATAGCAGTGAGGACCCAGCACAGCCAAAAATAAACAAATAAATAACTTTTTTTGTTTTTTAAGGAAGAAGTTTCTGGTTATCAAAATCCTAGATAATAAAAATTATTGTTTAAAAGGCTAAATTTGCTTTCAAAAGAAACCAGATATTATCTATATATAAAAGGATTCTTTGCTTTACAAAAATATTTACTCAGGTTTTCTTTAGGTAACGACCTCCTTTCATGATAGCTTCCCTGATAGCTCAGTTGATAAAGAATCCGCCTGCAATGCAGGAGACCCTGGTTCGATTCCTGGGCCAGGAAGATCCGCTGGAGAAGGTATAGGCTACCTACTCCAGTATTCTTGGACTTCCCTTGTGGCTCAGCTGGTAAAGAATCCGCCCCTCAATGCAGGAGAAGAAAACCCACTCAGAATACCCCCTCCAGTATTCTGGCCTGGAGAATTCCAAGGACTGTATGGGGTTGCAAAGAGTCGGACACAACTGAGCGACTTTCACTTTCCTTTTATGAATCCAAACTACAATCATATGTATATAAGTTTTGTGTAAATCAATACTTAGAAACCAGCATTTGTTACATGAAAAAAGATAGCCTTGGGCTGAAATCAGTCATGTATTATTCAGGACTCACTCAGTGCCAAGTGACAGAAACCCAACCCAAACTTGGTTTTGGCAGCATTTCCCCCAAATTCACCATCTTGGAGTTTTCTGTCCTAGCTGGGTACCAGGTATAACACCGTTGTTGACTTTGTTGACTTTTAATTAAACTAAGTTTCCTGCTAAGCGATAATGAAATCACAAGTTTCATATACTACTGACATTTTCTTTCTTTAATGCACATTTAAAATGAATATGTGGCTTCCTAGATAATTCGACTGAAAATCAGCCTATAATCCCCAACAGTGTCTGAATGCTGTACTTTACGGTAGAGAAAGGAGGTTTACTGAATAGAGAACCAGCCCTTAATTTGTTTTGTCACTGACACGTGTGGTATGTGACCTTGGCCAAGTCACTTAGTTTTGCCCGCTTCAATGCCCACAAGAGAAGAAGTGCCTTAGCCCTGCCCACTCCCACTCTTCACAAGAGTGCCAGGGTAATAACCCTGGTGCCTCTGACGACCGCCCCACCACAGTGGTCCGGGTCCTCAGGGTGTCCTCAGCCACTAGGATCTGAAGGCTTCGTCCCCGCTGTCTGAATGCTTGAGCCAGGGAGGTGGGGCTTCCAGATCTACGGAGATCATGAGCAGGCAGCTGGGGAACTGGGAACCCTGAAAGACACTCACCCGCTTTTCTGGTTTTAAAATCTATTCCAGATGCATTAAGTAAACTTGGCTCTAATGAGCTAACTAAAATCATTAAGACCCTGTGGGGATAAAGCAGGGGCCGGGCTGCCAAAGGATTAAAACCAGGCCCCCAGGATTGTCCACAAGCAGCCCAGCCCACATTGCCCTGGTCCTCACCACGCTGCGTTCAGCCTGTGGAATCCTAGAACCAGGCCACCGCCTTCTCCTCACCATCACCCTGCCTGCCATCTATCTGGGTCTCGTGGGGAATGGAAACAAGACAAGGCGAAAGACGCAGAGGTCTTTGGCTCAGCGTGGGCTCTTAAGGGGTGCTGCCCCCCGTGGGTGGTTTCTCTCTTGTATGAATGAGTTTGCAGTCAACCTAGAGGAAGAAAACACATCACATCACTTATCAGCAACACTCTCCCCATACCCTTTGGCTGATGTAACTCAAAGCCTGCAGCCTTAAAATACTTAGAATCGGGTTTAGCACGGAGTGGGGATAATTTCTACCTTATTGAAAAAATTAATTTTACAGGGAAGGAGCAAACTGTTAGGTCCAAACCACCAATCAGGCAGATCTGGAGCGGCTACCTCAGGTGTGGGGAGAAGTCCGAGATGACGTCACAGGAATGACTCTTCCCTGAGGCAGCCCATGCTAAGGATGTAACGCCTGCCTTAGAGGCCTGGCGCTAGGAACCTCTGAAGGCGCCACCAGAGATGTTAAACAGTATCTCATCCAGTCCCTGGGGTCAGTGAGGAGAAAACATCCCAATGTTAGGTGACTCAGCCAAGATCACCCAAGTCATTAATGCTGCTGCTGCTACTGCTAAGTCACTTCAGTTATGTCCGACTCTGTGCGACTCCATAGGTGGCAGCCCACCAGCCTCCGCGGTCCCTGGGATTCTCCAGGCAAGAACACTGGAGTGGGTTGCCATTGCCTTCTCCGAGTCATTAATGGCAGACCCACAACCAATGGGCTTCCCAGGTGGCTCTAGTGGTAAAAACCCACTTGGCAATGCAGGAGGCTTAAGAGATGCAGGTTTGATCCCTGGGTTGGGAAGATTCCCTGGAGAAGGGCATAGTAACCTATTCCAGTATTCTTGCTGGAGAATCCCATGGATAAGAGGAGCCTGGTGGGCTACAGTTCACAGCGTCACGAAGAGCTGCACACGACTCCAGCGACTTAGCACACACGCCGCACACCACGAACAATGACTTTCCCAGAACACCACACGAGGACCTCAGCACAATCTGTCAGCCCCTGTGTGTGATGGCTGAAACACAAAACTCGCACAGCAAAATAGGCTACGCCACTTATGAGCTGTGTGAGTCACTTAACCTCTCTGTACCCTCACTGTCACACCTATAAAACAGAAGGCTAATTAAGGTAACACATGTAAAGTGCTCACTAAGCACTTTAACACAGTAATACTTAACAAATGCTAGGTTTTAAAAGTTACTGTTGGATTGCCCCAGGGTTTTAGCAGAAATACCACCTGTTCAATCCCTGAGTTGACAGCTATCTCCTCCACTGCTTAAACAGCAGCTCACAGTGCCAAGACTCCAGGTTCTACAGCCGCGTAGGCCTGGATTTGGAACCTGGCTTTCATAACCAAATAGCACAATCAGGGTAGCCAAGACAAGAGAAATTTGCTTTCTCATTCCTCTTTTCTGGACACTGGGAGTCTGAGGTTAAGGTGCAGCAGGCTGGGTTTCTTCTGTGTCCTCTCCTCCTGGGCTCACAGACGGCCACCTTCTCCTGCGTCCTCACATGGTGTCCTAGGTCTGTGTCTTATCTGTGTCCCGGTGTCCCTTTAAGGACACAATCATACTGCACTAAAGCCACCCGTAGGACCTCATTTTACCTTAATTACCACTTTAAGGGCCCCAAACAAATACAGTCACATTTCAAGGTACTGGGTGTTGAGACTACAACATATTCTTGTTGTTGCTATTTAGCTGCTCAGTCGTGTCTGACTCTTTGCAATCCCATGCACTGTAGCCCGCCAGGCTTCTCTGTCCATGGGATTTCCCAGGCAAGAATACTGGAGTGGGTTGCCATGTCCTTCTCCAGGGGATCTTCCTAACCCAGGAATCAAACCCATGTCTCCTGCTTGGGAGGCAGATTTTTTACCACTGCATTACCTGGGAAACCCAACAACACACTCTTAGAGGGGATACAATTCAACCCAGAACAGTATGATGGATTATCTTTCTTCCCCTTTAGAACAGGAGTATGTAGAGACTCACAAATCCTTATCCAGGGCACCGTGCTGTGCCATGTTGAACTGGTTTGGAATCTGGAGAGATATCCAAAGTGAACAAAGAATGATCCTTCCCTAAAAGCTTCACATCAAGGATGGACTGATGACACCATGATTTCAGATTTCTATCCTCAAGAAACATGAGACAGTAAATCTCTGCTGTCCTAAATCAGCCACTCTGTGGTACTTTCCTGTGTCAGGAAACTAATGATGACCACGTGGAGACTGGATCCAAATCGGGAAAAGAGTACATCAAGGCTGTACATTGTCACCCTGATTATTTAACTTCTCTGCAGAGTACATCATGAGAAACACTGGGCTGGAGGAAACACAAGCTGGAATCAAGACTGCTGGGAGAAATATCAATAACCTCAGATATGCAGATGACACCACCCATATGGCACAAAGTGAAGAAGAACTAAAGAGCCTCTTGATGAAAATGAGAGAGGTGAGTGAAAAAGCTGGCTTAAAGCTCAACATTCAGAAAACTAAGATCATTGCTTCTGGCCCCATCACTTCATGGGAAATAGATGGGGAAACAGTGGAAACAGTGTTTAATAACAGACTTTATTTTGGAGGGCTCCAAAATCACTACAGATGGTGACTGCAGCCATGAAATTAAAAGACGCTTGCTCCTTGGAAGAAAAGTTATGACCAACCTAGACAGCATATTAAAAAGCAGAGACATTACTTTGTCAACAAAGGTCCATCTAGTCAAGGCTATGGTTTTTCCAGTAGTCATGTATATATGTGAGAATTGGACTATAAAGAAAGCTGAGTGCTGAAGAACTGATGCTTTTGAACTGTGGTGTTGGAGAAGATTCTTGAGAGTCCCTTGGATTGCAAGAAGATCCAACCAGTCCATCCTAAAGAAAATCAGTCCTGAATATTCATTGGAAGGACTGATGTTGAAGCTCCAATACTCTGGCCACCTGATGGGAAGAGCTGACTCATTTGAAAAGACCCTGATGCTGGGAAAGATTGAAGGTGGGAGGAGAAGGGGACAACAGAGGATAAGATGGTTGGATGGCATCACCAACTCAATGAACATGAGTTTTGGTAAATTCCAGGAGTTGGTGATGGACAGGGAGGCCTGGTGTGCTGCAGTCCACGGGGTCGCAAAGAGTTGGACATGATTGAGCGACTGAACTGAACTGAAGATATGGAAACAACCTAAGTGTCCATCGACAGATGAAATACACTCACACACACACTGACACACACACTCTCTCTCACACATACACTCACACACACACACACTCACTCACACACACACACACAGGAATACTACGTAGACGTAAAAGAGAGTGAACATGGATAGACTTGGAAGGCGTTATGCTAGGTAAAATAAGACAAAAAAAGACAAATACTATCTGATATCATTTATATGAGGAATCTAACAAATACTGCAAACTAGTGAATATAACTACAAAGCAGATTCGCAGATATTGAGAACAAACGAGTGGTTACCAGTGGAGAGAAGGAAGTGGGGAAGGGCAAAGTAAGTATAGGAGCTTAAAAGGTACAAACTAATAAGTATAAAGCTAAAAGGATATACTGTACAACATGGGGAACAGAGCCAATATTTTTAGTAACTATAAATGGAATATAACCTTTAAAAATTGTGCACCACTATATTATACACCTGTAACATACAACATCAACTACACAACTCTTTTCGACCCCATGGACTGTAGCCCACCAGGCTCCTCTCTCCTGGGATTCTCCAGGCCAGAATACTGGAGTGGGTTGCCATTTCCTCCTCCAGGGGATACTCCCGACCCAGGGATCGAACCAGGTCTCCCGCATTGCAGGTGGATTCTTTACTGAGCCACCTGGGAGGCACACATATTATATACCCATAACATACAATATTATATATCACTATACCTCAAAAGAAAAGAAAAAAAATGTTTTAAAGACACGTGGAAGAACTCACCTGCCTGCCTGCCTGCCAGTACAGTTACATGAGAATGTGACAGGTGGAGTGTGGCAGCAATGCTATGACCATGAGAGGCAAGCCTGAGCCAATGTGCTGTAAATGGCTGGAAGGTTAGAATGAATGCTTAAGATTATCACTGCCCCACTGAAATAAGCAACTTTGGAACCCCCAACATTTAGACTCCTGGTTAGTTATGTCTGTAAACATCTTGTTTTCTAAGCGACCATTAGCCCAGCATTCTTTTGGCTGCAGCCAATAACATTCTACAAGCCAAGTGGTTCTCATCTCTCCAAATGTCCATCTCTACTCCAAAACTGAGATCACAGTGAGGTCGATATAAGATGAAACCTCATGACCTTAAACCAAATCCCATCAGAGTTCGTGATCCTCAATTGCCACAGATAAAGCTTTCCTCTCCAGCCCCTAAGAAAAACAGGAAACAGATGCCAGTTTCTCCTGCAGCTAAGCCCCTCCCCTAGAGCATCCCTGCGTGCATCCTGTAGTACAAAGGACTGACAAGGGTGTCAGGTATGGCCCACACACCGTCATCCTCCCAGGCCCACGTGGCCATGAGCCCCCATTTGCCCAGGACAGTCCCCGTTTACATCTGTGTCCTCCCTTTCACTCTCAAAGGTGCCTCCATTTGGACAAAAAAAAAAAAGAGAGAGAGACATCCTACTTCTGGCTGCCTCGGCACTTTTCTTTCTCTTTACTCCCCTACTTCCCACACCACATGAACACGAGGCCATTCTGTCTTCCCCACCAAAATGAAGTCAGGAGGCAGGGACCCTGCCAGGCTCACCCGAATTCCTCTGACCCACAGCAGGCATCTGATAACAAGTCTGCTAAACTGCACCAAATGTTAACAGAAGAGTCTTAAGCTCAAAGGTCTGGGGCAAGCCAGCAGAATGTGAACATGGAGAAGAGTTTTTAGAGGGAGGAGAAACTGGGTACCTTCCCAGAATCCCTGACCTTCACCACTGGGTGTCAGGATGTCCGGCCACCCAGCTGGCTTATGCAATCCCGGGGCAAAGGCGGCTCATGCTCTGCATGAGCCCACATGGCACCTTTTGACTAAATGGACCCCTCAGATGCCAGCCGACCTGGGGATGCAAAGGAGCAGAAAGCCTTTGGCTTCCTCAAAGAAGAGCCCAGGGCGCTGCAGACCGACACTCAGAGACAAATAAACTGCATGCTGGGAAAACACTGCCATTGTCAACACCTTTCTGCTTGGGGACACACTCTGTCCAGCAGGCCACTTTTGTGATCTCATGGTGCAGACTGTAAGTATCTCAGCAAGTGACCCATGAATACAGCAAAGGCCTGTGGGTTCTTGGCCCGTGGTGAGATCAGGGCAGGGCCTCCCGCAGGGGACAGCCCTATAAGGGAGCAGCCTGGGGAATGCCTGCCCCACCCACTCCGGATGGAACCACACACATTCCTTCTGCATAACTTTCAGACTCATTGTCACAACTACAGCTGGGCATTTCCATGTCTCTGCCTCTCTTCCTCTTCCTCACAGAGGTTACTTTTACTTAGTAACACATAGAGAGACCATCTAACACTCCTAGGACACCTAAGAGACACTCAGTTAACCCTGAGAGGTCAGTTCATAAAGAATCCACCTGCAATGCATGAGACCCCAGTTCCATTCCTGGGCTGGGAAGATCCGCTGGAGAAGGGATAGGCTACCCACTCCAGTATTCTTGGGCTTCCCTGGTGGCTCAGCTGGTTAAGAATCCGCCTGCAATGCGGGAGACCTAGGTTCGATCCCTGGGTTGAGAAGACCCCCTGGAGAAGGGAAAGGCTACCCACTCCAGTATTCTGGCCTGGAGAATTCCAAGGACTGTATAGGCCATGGGTCTCAAAGACTGAGAGACTTTCACTTTTTCCCTGCATCAGGTTCCCAAGTCACTTACTACCGAAATGTATTCTGGGGTTGGAGGATAGAACTGCTTCTCTCGTTGCAATCTAAAAAGCACTGAGCCAACCTCTCAAAACTTCTACATCACAGCCAGCTCAGCAAACCTTACATCTCAGCTTCAAAAGCTCCCTCTTTGCTAAGTTAGGATGGAAGCTGGCTCGATTCTCAACAGAATCTTAACTTGACAAATTAAGGCCCTTCCAGCAAAAGCGAGCAGGATGCTGAAAGGCCTCCAAAACATCTCTCCCAACAGCCCACAGCTGAAGGGGCGATGGGCAGAAACCGTCAGGCAGCGCCTGAGGCTCATAGGAGGCCTTCCAGCTGCAAGAGGCTTCTAACGAGGGAAGGCACTGCCTGGTATAGCCGCACACTCTCGGCCACAGGAAACCTTGGAGCAAGCGCTGGTGGAGACAGGAGTCCCACTCCAGGGAGGAGGCCCACTAGATGACCTCTAAGATGTCTCCCAATTTTAAAATTCGAGAAAATCAAGCCTCTGGGCTTAGGGTAGACAATGGGGTGCATGGTCTGGAGGGACCAGGAGCACCTGGAATCTGCACAGGGTACCCTGAGGGGAGGCTGGTGGGCTGCAGTCCATGGGGTCACAAACAGCCAGACACGACTGAGCAACTAAGCACACACACACTAACTCACTCACTCACTCTGAGGGGGAACCTGGGCAGAAGCCTTGTCTGGAAAGATCCAGCCTGAATCAACAGTGGAGAGGACGTGAGGCCTTCCTGGACAAGCTTGTCTGCAGGCCTCTGCTGACAGATGAAGCCTTGGGCTGGCACAGCNACAGAAGGTCACACCCCAGTAAAGGTCACCATCTACTCAGTCCAGAAGGCCAGAGACCTGGGAATCAACTGGGACACCTCCCTTATCCCCCAAAGCTAAGCACTAAAAACTACAGACTTGACTCCCCAAATGGCTTTAACATGTTACCTTTCCTCTACCCTCATCCACACAGCCCTGCTTCCAGGCCTCCTCTCCAGGAACTGGACCCTGCATGGAGCCTGCTGTTGACTCACGGCCCAGAGGCCGCCTGGCTCCCAGTCCTGCTTGCTTCTGGCCAGCTGTAAGTCCCATCCGCCCTGCGGAAATGCGAGGTCCCCAGCCAGGCTCTTAAGGTGCTCAGAGCTGGGCTCTGTACACATGCATCGTTGTGCTTGACCAGCCTGCTGCTGCCCCTTCCTACACCCAGGCAGCCTTGGGCCTCCACACCTTTGCACCCACATTCCTTCCTTCCCCCTAAACATCCTTATCCTGTCTCCTCTCCAGGTTAATTCTTTTTCATACCTTCAGATTCAGCTACTCCGTCATCTCCCTAAGGAAGCCCTCTCTGATTTCTGAGGCTAGACCAGGTGGCCCTTGTCTGGCAGGCAACTTTCTCCAACACTGCGCTCACCGCACCGTGCTGAGTTTAACTGTTTCAGCGTCTGTCTCTCCCAGGAGACAGTGGGTTCTTTGAAGGCAGGAGGGTTGTGCCTCTTCACTGTTGTAGCCCCAGGGCAGAGAAAAAGCCCAGTCACTACAAGAAGCCCCCTCTGACTGCAGGATCCACCTAGCCTCCTTGGTCAGCTCCACTCTGCCCAAGCACAATTTCCCTTTCACCCCTTTTGGGTCCTGGCCCCAGCTGAAAACCTCTGCCATGGCGCCTGCCATGACCTCAGACCTACTCCCAAATTCACCTCTTCCATAAAATCATCCCAAACTAGCCCCAGTCTATATTATCACTGCTATGATATCTGCCTCCTGTATTTTATCCATCCCACCCCCTGGGTAATTTAGGAGTTCGGTCCAACTCCATGGCTGAACATCAGCTAGCAGTGGATATCATAAAGAAAGAGCTACAGAAGAATTTTTAAGCTCCAAAAAGTTTGAGACCCTCCACTTACAAAACTGTAATGAGGCTACAGCATGTGGACCACCTCAGCCCAAGACACCAGATTAGAAGTCTGAAGACTTGGGATCAGATGCCTGCCCTACTACTTCCTTGTGACTTGGGCATGTCACTAACCGTTAGTCACTGAAAGTAACAGGCTCAGTTTCCCCATCTGCAAAATGGGAATAATGATAACAGCCTCACAGGGCTGTTATAAAAAGCAGATGAGGTCACTGGTGTGAAATACATCATAAACTGCAAAGCCAAGTCAAGTGTAGGACAATATGACTGTCTTCAGTGCCAACCAATCCCCCATCCAACTCCATATGCCCACCCCAGTAGTTCCTGTCCTTACTTGAGTTAGGTGAGAACCAAATGAAGTCTGTGGATCCTCCTAAGAGAAAAATGCACATATATAACAGCTTGGCTAACACCTTTATGAGGTTCCTGAGGACCCCGCCATGGGAAGGGAAAGCCACAGACCAAACTTAAGCTCACTGGAAGGCCCCAAGCATAAAACCCGCTCCCAAATACACCAGACTCCTAGGAGCTAGAGATGAAAGCTAGAGCAAGGAAGACCAGTGTCAAAGGAAAACTATCTCAAGAGTCCAAAAGAAAGAAAAAGATGTAGCGTTTTCACTCTTAGGGAAGTAAGAACCCCACCTCTTTCCAAAAAGCATCACAGTGTTTGGCAGAAACCAACACAATTCTGTAAAGCAATTATCCGTCAGTTAAAAAAATAAATTATTTTTTTTAAAAAAAGAAAGCATCACCGCACAGGGAAAGATTAAATGAGGCATCAAAATTTAGGAGGAGTTCTTGTTCCACTCTGCCAAGGGCTCCCTGTGACTTTGGGTGAGTCATTTCACCTCTCTGCGCCTCGGGGTCTTCAGCTTATCAGCAAGGCCCTCCCTGGGTGCCTGGATCTCAGGATGTGTCTGTTCTCACTCTGTTCTGAACCACGGCTCTGGCCTGGGTTTAATTCAGATGTAACATGCAGCGGTCGATAGTTGGCATCGCGGTAATTCTGAGAGAAGGCCACTGTGACAGCAATGTTCTAGGTTAAACTGCACGCCAGGTGAGACAGGAGGGCAAAGGAGTAAAAAGCCTGAATGTGAACGGCTGAGTTCAGGTGACCAGGAGTCAGCAGTGAGGCCCAGAGGTAGAGGACCCCCGCAAAAGAACATCAAAAGGGGCTGCCGCGTTATTGGGTAAGCTATGCAGAAACGCCATCAGGTCTGGAGAATTCCCAGAAACTGCAATTTGCCCGTCTGTTTGTACCTCCTGTTCTCACTCTAGGCTCAGAATTCTCTCCCCATTCTAACCACCACCTCCTGCTTCCCTGTTCATGATGTGAACTCAAAACAAGGCAGTGAACCCTACAACTGAGGAGAAATTGGAGAACAGTGTCAGGGACCTCAGAAGTCAGCTGGGCAATGAACAGCTAAAAAAAGCAGACTCATATTAGAAAATCTACACAGACCTGTGAGACAGAAACTACTAAACTCGGGCAGGGCTTGGCTGAGATTTTGACCAAAAGCCACTGAAGACAGGCTATCACAGCCCATCACAGCTGGGGCAGGACCCTGGAGGACAATGTGCTGCTCCTCACTGCCCAGTAGACTAACCTGTGGGCTGGCGTCAGGGTCATCTCCCGTGAGCTGCCTAACTTCTACAAAAGGACAGACCTCCAGGGCCCACCTGGCAGGTTCCAAGTAGTTTGAAATTCAGAGCAACAAGGCTCTTCTTCCTCTGTTGCTTCTTTCTGCATTTGCTATAGGAAAGAGACTGGCATTAAGAGTTCCTTGCAACCAACATATGTGAAATTGACTAAGTCCCAGGGTGAGTGCTCTAAAATATTTACAATTTGTTCCCTCCTGTAGGCTCTGAATCATCTGGTTTTTTTTGCTCTGTAACTTAGCTGTTTCTGCTATCCTGTCTCTGTGTTCCCCAAACACAGTATCTAGCCCAGGAAAGGTGCTCAACAAACATTTGCTGGACTCAAAATCTTACATTTATCTCCACAGCTAGAAGATGTTTTGGCAAGCAGTGCTAAACTGTACGTTAAATTTTCTTCATGTGTACTTCAAGATACACAAACATGCACAATACATATTTGTAAATGAATAGTTGATTACCTAGCCAATCCTAATAACCCCCAGACTGTGTCTAAGAACCTTCACTACCTGAACTCAGTTATGTAGGAGCTTTTTGTTCTTTTAAAGGCTTCCATCCCTGGAGATGGAGGGGGCAGGAAGTAGAACCTGGATGGTTTCTCAGGAGCTATACTTTAAATCCATAGTTTTGGAACCAGTAAGGAACAAACCTTAGATTCAATAAGAACCCCATAAACACACCCATATGAACACAGGCTTATGTTGCAGAAACACATATCCATATGTATTTATTACATGCAGTTATGATTCTGGTACATACTGCATACATCAAAGCTGATAATCATTCACCAAAACTGTAGATTATCAGATAAGTGATAGTAATAGCAATGCAGACTTCTGCTTTTTTAATACTTATTCTCATTAGGACTGGCAGTGAACCAAGTGTTTTTTGACAAAGAATAAATACCATAATTTCAGACTGTTAATGGGTGTTGGAGAAGACTCTTGAGAGTCTCTTGGACTGCAAGGAGATCAAACCAGTCAATTATAAAGTAAATAAGTCCTGAATACTCATTGGAAGGACTGATGCTGAAGCTGAAACTCCAATCCTTTGGCCACCTGATGTGAAGAAATGACTCACTGGAAAAGCCCCTGATGGTGGAAAAGACTGAAGGTGGGAGGAGAAGGGACAACAGAAGATGAGATGGTTGGATGGCATCCCCAGCTCGATGGACATAAGTTTGAGCAAGCTCCAGGAGTTGGCGATGGACGGGTAAGCCTGGGGTACTGCACGCAGTCCATGGGTTTGCAAAGAGTCAGACACAAGAGAGCAACTGAATGACTGAACTGAAATACCATAATTTACCCCCTGTCTTAGGCTTATTATTTCCTAGGGTCCCAAGACCTACACTTAGTAAAAGAAGAAAAAAAGTTGGCCACTATTTAAGTTAAAAGGCCACAGACTGGGCTTCCTTGGTGGCTCAGTGGTAAAGAATCTCTCTGCCATTGAGGAGACTTGGGTTTGATCCTTGATCAGGGAAGATCCTACATGACCCAGAGCAACTGAGCCCATGGGCCACAGCTATTCAGTCTGTGCTGGGAGTCCCAACTACTGAGCCCATGTGAAGCAACTACTGAAGCCTGGTTACTCCCAGAGCCTGTGCGCCCCAACAAGAGAAGCCACTGCGATGAGAAATCTGTGTACCACAGCTAAAGAAAAGCCTGGGCAGGAAGGAAGACTCAGCACAGCCATAAATAAATAAACAAATACAATTATTTTAAACCAAACCGAAAAAAAAAAAAAAGCCACAGTCTAAGAAGTGAAATCACAGAGAGGCCTCAGGCAAGTCTTACTTTTTGAGCCTCAATGGACTGTTCTGTAAAATGGGGTTAATATTCCCCCATACCTCACGGGGCCATCTTAATAAATGCGATGATGGAGAGGGCGCCTAGACATACAAACATATATTATTATTATAGTAATCTGTTAATCACTGGTGACATTGTACCCCCGAATGCGTTACAAAATTACTGCTTCCAAGTGCACGTTATCCAAGACAGACACTTGACAGCAGGTGAGATGATCTGTGTGTAAATCGAATCCTGTCTTAAACACGTTAAGGAAGCTTCCTGGGGCCACCTGAGTGCAGCCCACAAGGGGCCGAACATCTTAACGTCTGCTCAGTGCGTTCTATTCCAGTATAACCGGGTTTTCTTGAAAGCCAAGCAATTTTTCTCGCGCGTTCCCAGAATGCTCGGAGCCAGGCTCCCTGAGGTTTTCGGCCCAGACCCGTCGCTGGACAGGAGGAACAGGGCCGGACAGCCTGCGGCCCCTCCCCGCCCTCTGGGCGGCTCCTTCCTCTCGCTTTCGGCTCGGGCGGTAGCGGCGCTCGTGCTGTGTCACTTTCGCCTTCGGAAGCCCCCAGCAGCTGCGGAACCAGCAGCTCCGGTGGCTTCCTCCCTCAGCGCGCGGGCCCTGAGCCTGGGAGATAATCCCCTGTCGCAGAGACCCAGCTCCGGGAGGGCAAAGACCTGCCTGCGGCCGGCTGGGTACCCGGCACCCGGCACCCGCGCCGGAGGCAGCTCGGGGCGGAGCGCGCGACCCGGCGGGCCGGGCAGCCTTCGGCCTCCACTGTCTCTAGGACGAAGAATTGGGAGGGAGGTACCCAGGGCGCGCCGATTCCCTCCAGGATCTGCGAAGGCAGCGGCAGGAGCGGCCGCGCGCACCCACAGCGCGCCCCGGGCCAAGGGTCAAGCGAGGGGGGCGGGGGCGCGACGCACAAGCGCCCCGCCGCTCCTCCAGGCCCAGCCAGACCAGCCCGCGGCGCCGCCGAGTAGATGGCCAGCCTGCCGGGTCCAGTTCGGGGATGGTGGGGGGCGGGGGGCGTCAGGGACGCGAGGAGAGGGACCGCGGCACGTCTCCGGCCAGGCCCTCTCTCACCGACGCGGCTCACAAGCAACCCCAGGATCTCCCCGAGCCCCCGGCCGCACGATCCCCGCCCCNCCCTGCTCTGACACAGGGAAAGAGAATGTAGGAGGGTGACGTCCAGGCCCCGCCCTCCCCTCCGGCCACGTGCAAAGACATGAAAGGAAAGAGGACGGCGGGAGGCCTGCTGGGTAATGTAGTTCGCCTTTCTTTCCCGGGATGGCGGGCCCTGGAGAAGCGGAGCGCCGCCGGGGCGCGGGGGCAGGCCGCCCGAGCCGCCCAGATAGCAGGTCGAGCCTCGCCGAAACCCCACTCCCGACGACCTATCCCCACCCCACCCCCCGCGCGCTGGCGCCGCCCCGCGTGGGGACCTCAACTGGGGACTTGGGCGAGGAGGGAAACATTTGATTTTAGGGACCGGACGGCTTTAAGGATGAGGACTTCCTTGCTCTTAAGTGCTAAGTCCGTCCTAAGAGCAGATAAAAGGGAGCGTTGTGTACGCCCTGGGCGGCCCAAGGGCAGTTACTAATGCTCTATTAAATGCTACCGTCTGTTACTGAGATGCATATGTTATAATTAACATTTGAACATCTCAGTGGCAGGGGCGGGATGTTGTAATTAGATATGCACTTTGCAACCAATTAATTTTCCATTGGCCATGCTAAGGGCTAAGGCAGGGGACTTGGTGGACCGGAGAATTCAGCGCAGTGGGTAATTCAGTAATCACTTTACCGAATCACCAGTGTTTTCCAGGTACCTGTTAGGTGCTGGGCACTGGGCTTAGCACAGAGAAGCCTTCTGGAGAAATACATGATGCTGTACACCCACCAAGCAAAGGGGTTATGAACTCCCTTAAACTCATGGAAAGGGGTTATAAACTCATGGAAGGACCTGTGTGACACGGTATAGCTGCTGAAGAAAATTGTTTATAAATTCATATAACATTTGGTGAGCACTTTTCACAGACAGAACAGGTCTGAGGATGCCAAGACAGGTGAGACCCTCAAGGAGTTCAAAGTCTAGCGTAAAGACTGCAGTCAATGAGGGTATAGGGGATAAGTCCATACCTAACATAGGTGTAGGCATAAAGTGCTGTGGAACCCTCAGGAGGAGCAGCCAGCCAGGACGGAGCACGGATGTGAGTAGGAGAGGATCAAGGAAGGCTTCCTTGGAGGAGGCAGCATGTTAGGTAAGAATTACTAAAAAATGTTAACAAAGGCGAAAGAAAGAGTTGGCCTCTGAATAAGGCTACAGGGTACAAAGCCTCCAGACAGAGATAAAAGAGCAAATTCTGAAAGTCCTAGCAATTTGGCAGTGCAAAAGGGAGACTCCAAAACAGGGGTCAGGGATGAAGGGTGGGTCTAGAGGGCAGAAGGAGCCTGGGATGGCTTTTCACCAGGGGTAGGGCTTGCAGTGGGCCTTGAAGGAGGAGGAGGATTTCTTTGAAAGCAGAGAGCATGTCTTACTGGTATGCGCCAAGCCATCAGCAGCATCTGCAGCCACGTCTGGCTCTTTTGACTCTTTTGACTCTTGGGTCATCCCCTCCCTTCCAGAGAAAGGCAGCAGGCCCATAGTCAGGCATTCAGAAGAGGTAGAGTAGGTATCAGAAGCCACACCAGGCCCAATCCCCGTGGAGAAGGAGCGTGTTTAAGTACACCTGACTCTTCCCGCTGCTTTGTCCCTCTTAGCATTTATGCCTCATTGGCTCAGCAGTTATTTTTGCGCTTTTAACATCTGCACGATTACCCAGGTTTACAAAATATGCACCAATAATACCAGAGTCTGTCCCCTCAGCAAATTCCCTGTTACCCACCTTTCGTTGTCAATGTGTTTTGCACATTGTGTGATAGGCCTGCTACTTCAAAAGGCAGAAGAATGGAATTGTCTGGGTCTTGGTTTTGCCTGTGCTGTAAATCACACCCCCAGAGGTGAGGAGAGGCTGAACGATGTGCAGAATGCAAAGCACCCGTGGAGAGTGCTTCCCCGGCCGTTTGCAGGCTGCGCCTGCAGTGAGAGAGCCGGTGCTGACAGCACAGACTCCTCAGTCAGCCTGGCCCCTCGGCCTGAGTTCCAGGCATGACACTTCCTGGATCTGGGATCTTGGGCTGTTTACTCAACCTCCAAACGAAGGACCTTGGGCAGCGTATGCAGCACCCTTTTTCGGCCTTACGAGGACCCACGGTGACAAAGCATTCACACTGGCTCTGTCTCACAGAAGCTCTGTGATGGCTGATGCCTTTCCCTGGCCCAGGGTCTTTCTGGGCCAGGACAATGACCCCTGAGCTTGTTTTTCCTGCAGTTAGGCCAGCAGTGCTGGTGCTGCGGGGAGAGTTTCTTCAGGCGACTCATGTTCATGTGTGAAGTTGGTTAGGGTTGTGTCTTCAAGGAACCTTCACGCAGCTTTAGTTGTCACCTCCGAAGGGCTCAGCTCTCCTGACCTGCCCTGCCCTGAACTCAAGGCCCCTTCTCTAGATGGTGTCTCTGGACTCCCACAGTCCTTCTTTCCACCCAGCAACACTTACCTACTGCTTTCTGTATCCTAGCGCCTGCCTCTGCTTTACCTCAACTAATACACCTTCATCAGTGGATAGTAAGACCCTCTTGGCATTCTCTCCTCCAACTCTGACTTCTTTGTCTTTTTATCTAGAGTTTTCTGAATCGGCCGCTGCTGATGGGGACTTCAGGCTGGAATGGGAGTCTCTGAGAGGAAGACTCTGTGGGTCACTCATTCTGGAAATTGTGGGTTTCCTCCCGTATGGGAGGCCTGGGCCTTAATTAGTCCCTCACGTGGCGTCCTTCCTTTCCTGCTATTGATCTATGTCCTACTTGCAAGCTTGGGTCAGAGAGGCTGCTGGATGCCGAGTCAATGAACTGGCACTGGAATTGGTTAATTGTGGCAGATTTGAGTTACTAAGAGTTGCCTTTACCTGAATTGTCACCACATAGCCTAGAAATCCGGAGAAGGCAATGGCACCCCACTCCAGTACTCTTGGCTGGAAAATCCCACGGATGGAGGAGCCTGGTAGGCTGCAGTCCATGGGGTCACTAAGAGTCGGACACGACTGAGCAACTTCACTTTCACTTTTCACTTTCATGCATTGGAGAAGGAAATGGCAACCCACTCCAGTGTTCTCGCCTGGAAAATCCCGGGGACGGGGGAGCCTGGTGGCCTGCCGTCTATGGGGTCGCACAGAGTCAGACACGACTGATGTGACTTAGCAGCAGTAGCAGCCTAGAAATCAAAAGCCAGATTATTTCTGTCTTAAGTAATTGCTTTTCCTAATACTTTCCTAAGATAGTAGCAAAAGGAGGGAATTTCTTGGCAGTCCATTGGTTAGCACTCAATGGTTTCACTGCCATAAGCCAGGTTCAATCCCTGGTCAGGGAACTAAGATCCTACAAGCCTTAAGGAAAGATATGAACAAAATGAAATAATTCTCTTTTCTTCCTATATCCTTTTTTGACTCCAGCCAGCCTTTTCTCCAACAGCCAGTGCATGTATTGAAGGCCTGGTGGGAGCCTACTAGAGTGCAGGGGCAGAGAAAGGGCCTGCCTTCAGGAGCTGAGGACACCAGGCTCGCACCCGTGAGATAACAGAACTGATGGCGTGCTATCCTGTGTGAGGTTGCTGTTAGGTGAACAAAGCATTCCTAGCAATCTGGGATGGTCAGAGAAGACTTCTGAGAGGAAAGTGAGACTGGATCCACATTATCTTCCCATTGAGACGAGCTCAGCAACCACCTGAATCTGGGCTTTGTAGCATTGGCCTGGGATGCACTGCAGAAGTCGTGTCTTTGTCTGGAACCTACAGAGTGGGTTCACCATGCATCAGTTTGGTAGCCAGTGATCCCACAGAGGGAAGGAAGTTAGTCCGGTGTCTTCGCTCTGTTACTGTGGTACTGGCCTGGAGAGAGAACGGCTTGATAGAATCAGGTTAAATTTCACCCCTGCCTCATCTCAGCTTCCACTATACAACCCGAAGACCAATACCTGAAAGGCAGATGGAAAGTGATCCTGTAGGGCTGAAGTTGTTGGTAGAGGAAGGGATACCCCAACAGAGAATGATGCACTTGAAAAAAGCAAAAGCCAAATAAGAAATGAACCAAAAACTATTGATTGGGTGTAGGCTATGTCTCAGGCATTGCAAGGTACAGTGAGGAATTCATGTGTGAAACAAGGTTCCAAACTCCACCTGCCTCTGTCCTGCTGTCCATCTCTCTCTGGGCCTCAGTTTCCACACCTGTAAAATGGGAGGGTCTGTGATTATTTGCAACCCTGAAGTTCTCCCTTCAAGAAGTTTATAGTTCAACCAGCAAAAGAAAGTTAAGTAGCCACAAGCATAAATTTTAAGCTGTTTTAATCCAGCAGAGCAAGAAGAGCTTGTGATATTCATTTAACAAAGCCCTGAAATCCACAAGGGAACAGAACACAAGCAGATCTTGTGCTTGTGCAAGATTCAAGGACAGTAAGTGCAGCCCACGAATGGTCAAGCATTCCTCAATTTCTTTAACGTTTGAGGTCAGACCTCACAGCTCAGTGGCATGAGAACCTCATCCATGAATGGCCTTGTCCAGGATGATGACTTGGTACAAAAAGGTACACCCCTCTCCCCCAAATGTCTGCAAGAGACATGTTTCATTACGTGTCAGGGTACACTCTAGAAAAATTGTGCCACCCTCATCCTGGGAGGGGTGGCCAGGCTTATTGGACCAGGGGTGTACACTTGATCCAAGGGACTCCAGACCATTGGCTGGGTCTGGACTTAAGTGGCCCTGGCTCCAGCAGATGAACTGAACCAATCAGATTCCCTTTTGTAAGAATCTGCAGGGAGAGGCTGAGAGACCACTGCTCATTGGTGATTCTGCTCAGTCAGGTAATGAGGGGGGCAGGGGTCGGGGTGAGGCTGTAGCCTTAGTGGGGCAGGTTGGGAGGAGTAGGCAGAGGAGGCTGATAAAGGATTTGGGAATGGAGTCAGAGACTTGCAAAGAGACATGTGTGGAGTCGCCTCAGTTCCTAACTCCAATTCTCAGTCCTACATCTCTCATACCTCTGGTTCCTTGTATTTCTGTATCCTTAGAGTAATTCCCTTTACTTTGTGCTAGGCTAAGTGGCTTTCTGATATTTGTAATCCAAAGACCCACATCTGGAACAGCCTGAAAGAGAAGAAGTGCAGAGAAAGTTACAGCTGTCATGATCCATGAAAAGGGGAATTTCCCCTCCTGAAGAGGCTATTCCTTTTTCTATCCTAGACGTCTCCCTCTTCAACTAATTGATAATCCCTGTCTCCTAAATATTATTCTGAAATGCCTGCAAAATAACTTGGCCTTGAACCTTCCACAGTCGCTAAATCCCCTTTTCCAAGAAAAACAGATAATATATTTTAATCAAGCAATTACTATTTGCCAGGCGACAATCAAAACACTTTCTGTGCTTTTTTTCATGTAGACTACATTGCAACTTTTACAGTGGAAGGAACTAGACTAGGAAGGGTGACAGGACTTGCCCAGGGCTACACAGCCAGCAGACAGATGGTGGTCCACACAAGGCTGTGGACCTGAGTCAGGGAGCTTAACCACGCCCCCTCACCTCCAAGCATCAGCATCCACCTTCTCTGAGTCCCCAGCGAGCACCTCTCCTCTAGCTGCGGGAAACATCCTTTTTCCTCACTGGTGCATTTATAACAGGGTGCTTAGACTTGCTAGGTGTGTGTGCATTTGTTTGTCTATATCTGCCCCCAAATGATTCTACGCTGTAGAAGAATGATCATTGTTTGTACCCCTCATCAGTCAAAAAGTTTTTGATTTGCCTCTATATTTCTCTGGCTTTCTTAATGGCTCAGACTATAAAGAATCCACCTGCAATGCAGGAGACCTGGGTTCAATCCCTGAGTCAGGATAATGCCCTGGAGAAGGGAAAGGCTACCCATTCCAGTATTCTTGCCTGGAGAATTCCATTTTGCTTATTATATTTTCCAAAATAGACTTTTTCCTTCCAATTTTATTGAGATATAATTGACATAAAAATAGACATTTTAAATGATGGTCTAAAGATGAAATAAACATTTTAAAATAATTTTTAAATTTTTAGGAATTTATGATTCAAAAGTGCTTCTGTTCTTAGGGAGGCTTATTTTTTGCATCAGTTTTTGATGATAGATACTTTTGATCATTTATTTAATGTTTATGCTCTTGCATTAGATTTTTACAAGCTGGTGAAAACTGAGAAATTATTTCTCCCATGGAACTATGACCACATGCTCCCAAACAGTATAAATACATGGTTGAGCTAATGTTGCTACACATCACCATTTTATCAATTACATAATAAAACAAATTGTCAAGTATCCAAATACTAAGTTACACAGCTCAAAAGGTATATAAAATATTGAATGTCTGCTAAATTCATTAGCAGAAACCCACTAATGATTTTTTTTTTTTTTTTTTTTTTGCAAGAGAGGTTAGAAATCACATCTCAAACAAAACCAAGCTGGTAAACAACTTCAGATGAGTATGAAAAAAATTTACAAGAATTTCAGATATTTTGATGGTTTTAGCTACAATAATAAAGTATTTCCACCTTTAAAAGCAAAATTTACTAAATTATAGGACATATTCTCCATGTCCTTCACAAGACAAAGGCAGCATTTTACTAAAAAATACTTAACAGCCGCCTCCCATTCTTTTTTCAGGCCATCCTTGTGCAAACACTCCCAAAGTGCAAACATTAGAATTAACTGTAAGCTTTTTTTTTTCTTGTTCTGGAAACGTTAAAGACATTGTGCTTCTGTACATAGATTTTCAAAATAGAGGTCTTCTACAGCAACACAATTGCACTCATCTCACATGCTAGTAAAGTAATGCTCAAAATTCTCCAAGCCAGGCTTCAGCAATACGTGAACCGTGAACTTCCTGATGTTCAAGCTGGTTTTAGGAAAGGCAGAGGAACCAGAGATCAAACTGCCAACATCCGCTGGGTCATGGAAAAAGCAAGACAGTTCCAGAAAAACATCTATTTCTGCTTTCTTGACTATGCCAAAGCCTTGACTGTGTGGATCACAATAAACTGTGGAAAAGTCTGAGAGAGATGGGAATACCAGACCACCTGACCTGCCTCTTGAGAAATCTGTATACAGGCCAGGAAGCAACAGTTAGAACTGGACATGGAACAACACACTGGTTCCAAATAGGAAAAGGAGTGCGTCAAGGCTGTATACTGTCACCCTGCTTATTTAACTTCTATGCAGAGTACATCATGAGAAACGCTGGACTGGAAGAAACACAAGCTGGAATCAAGATTGCCAGGAGAAATATCAATAACCTTAGATATGCAGATGACACCACCCTTAGGGCAGAAAGCAAAGAGGAACTAAAAAGCCTCTTGATGAAAGTAAAAGAGGAGAGTGAAAAAGTTGGCTTAAAGCTCAACATTCAGAAAACGAAGATCATGGCATCCGGTCCCATCACTTCATGGGAAATAGATGGGGAAACAGTGTCAGACCTTATTTTGGGGGGCTCCAAAATCACTGCAGATAGTGACTGCAGCCATGAAATTAAAAGACGCTTACTCCTTGGAAGAAAAGTTATGACCAACCTAGACAGCATATTCAAAAGCAGAGATATTACTTTGCTGACTAACGTCCATCCAGTCAAGACTATGGTTTTTCCAGTGGTCATGTATGGATGTGAGAGTTGGACTGTGAAGAAGGCTGAGCGCTGAAGAATTGATGCTTTTGAGCTGTGATGTTGGAGAAAACTCTTGAGAGTCCCTTGGACTGCAAGGAGATCCAACCAGTCCATTCTGAAGGAGATCAGCCCTGGGATTTCTTTGGAAGAAATGATGCTAAAGCTGAAACTCGAGTACTTTGGCCACCTCATGTGAAGAGTTGACTCATTGGAAAAGACTCTGATGCTGGGAGGGATTGGAGGCAGGAGAAAAAGGGGACAACAGAGGATGAGATGGCTGGATGGCATCACTGACTTGATAGACCTGAGTCTGGGTGAACTCCGGGAGTTGGTGATGGACAGGGAGCCCTGGCGTGCTGCAATTCATGCGGTCGCAAAGAGTCGGACACAACTGAGCAACTGAACTGAAGTGAACTGACAGCAACACAAAATTAGGTGTTTTAATATAGGAAGATATTAAATACTCATTATATGTCTTCGTTAATTTAAAAAGGGAGCATGTTTTCGTTAATTTAAAAAGGGAGTATATCTGATGTATACTGGCATGAATGTGGGAGATGTAAACATACTGTGAGCAAACAGCCTCAGAGACCCTACGTTCTATCTTTGAAATGATGAGAGGAATAAACCACATAAGGTCCAAAGTGTTCACGGTTCCTGGGATTTGTTCTATGTGATACTTGAACTTCACAAGTATCATGCTGAGTATTTTGTCACCTAGTCTTTCTAAATTTCTTATATGTTAATTCGATTCTGGCATGGAAACAGATTTAAAGACATGACTCAGTACTGCATGTTTTCAGGAAAGGTCAATTGGTACAAATTATAAGCACATGTTAAATGCTGAACAGCATGAATTCTTTGCTATTATCCAAGTAGGTTGAACATACTTACTTGAACAGGGGTTGCAATTCTGCCAGGCTCGTGGACTGGTAAAACTGCTTTTCAACACTCTTGTGGAAGCCTCAGGCTCCCCAGGTTGTGCTAATCATAAAGTAGCTGCCTTTCAATGCAGGAAATGTCACAGACATGGGTTTGATCCCTGGGTCGGGAAGATGCCTTAGAGGAGGGCATTGCAACCCACTCCAGTATTCTTGCCTAGAGAATCCCATGGACAGAGGAGCCAGTTGGACACGACAGAAGCAACTTAGCATAGCATAACATAGCATGGAAGCTTCATCAGACTTACTCACCAAGCCAATGGGCTGGCTAATATCTACGACAAATTCCATCCCATCTCAGCTTCCATTTCCAAGCAATGGCATCACACACCCGGTTTTATCAAATGCAACAGTTGTTTCCATGACCATTGGAGTCTTTGAAGTGCAGCCACATTTTAGGACCATAGTTCTCCAAACACAAAAGCTACTTGCTGTTAAAAGCTCCTAGCCACTTTGTCTTATGAACTGTACTGTATCTTCATATTTCATTCCACCTTCAATTACTGCTAGGGCGACAAGTGCTGGAACTCTGCCAAGGCCTGCCACACAACGAATAGCAATACAACGACCAGGATCTTCACAGAACTTAATTTTCACAAGACAAACAATCATCGACAATCTGGTTAGATGATTGTGTGCCATTTTCAAAATGCCAGTTGAAAACATAGATGCCTTCCTTCTCTGCAGGAGTAAGAGTCATAAGTTGCTTTATAAATAGTTCCTCTCTCTCTCTCTCTATATATATATATATAAACTCTATATATAGTTCCTCTATAAATTTGTTTAAGGTCACATTAGTTGGATTGTGTGTAATAAAGTCTCATCTTTCTGTATGTAACTTCCACAGGAGCTGGGCGGTTCATTTGAGCCACATTTATTCAGTTAAGAAATACTTCAATAGGGATATGAAAGAATTAAAAAAATTGAATACAGAAATGATGGAAAGATATTGAGTCTACTTCAGTATACTCCACTTGAAATTCTCAGTCCTTTCGAGTATGAAGTTGGGAGTAGCGGGAAATGCAATGAACCTCGAAACAAGAAGTGGCAATTCTTCAATCCAGTAATGTTGAGGCAATAGAGAGGAAGTACCCTGAGGTTTACCCCATCCAGGTTTGACCTCTTGTAAAAAACGCTCTGTGGATTTCAATTCAACACTTCTGTGTCCAGATTGATCACTCTTATGGGGGCTTCTTGAAGGAACAGTAATGAATTTCTACAGTTCACTTGTCTGCGTAGAGGTGGTGCTGTGCCTGGTAGTAATCTCCACTGCCCTTCAGAAACTCCGTAAATGTGTGACCGAGAACACCTCGGAACTGTTTCCCTCCAGCCTGTTGTCTTGCTGTAGGTTTAGTTATCCAGCGGCTTTCCTGGTGGCTCAGCAATAAAGAACCCGCCTGCCAGTGCAGGAGACATAAGAGACATGGGTTCGATCCCTGGATCAGGAAGATCCCCTGGAGGAGGACATGGCAACCCTCTCCAGGATTCCTGCCTAGAGAATCCCATGGACAGAGGAGCCTGGCGGGCTACAGTCCACGGGGTCGCACAGAGTCGGACAGGACTGAAGCGACTAATCGGCAGCAGGTTTAATTATCCCAAGAAAGATCCACTCTTAGACCTTCACTCTCAGGCTCCCAAATGCTGCATAAGTTTAACATAAAGGTGACCATCAGTAAACATCACAATATTTTCTTCTGGAACTCCAGTGGCTTGTTTTGGGACACACACACCTGGGGCCCACATACCAAACCCTGGATTTGGAATATTTGTCATGTTTCCCAATTTGTTAATAATACAGTGATTTCAGGAAATAATGAAGAGGCAGTCAGCTAAATCCGACAGTTTCATTCCTTTTCTGACTTATCTATTACCGTAGTAGTTTTTATTTTATTGTGTTTTAAACCAGTGATTTATTGCATATAATGGCTGAGATAGCATCACTTATACATTATTCATCCAGCTAAGCCCATTAATAAAATTAAAAACACACATTTCTGTATCATTAAAAAGTCTGTAGAGACACTGGCAACCCACTCCAGTACTCTTGCCCAGAAAATTCCATGGATGGAGGAGCCTGGTGGGCTACAGTCCATGGAGTCACGAAGAGTCCGACACAACTGAGCGACTTCACTACTCACGACAAGAGATACTATTGGAAAAATCATTTAAATGACTTCTTTTTTTTAACTCTAATGTTTATCAAGGTACATACGATGTGTTTGCTCTGAGTTAGATATCATGAGTGATATTCTATAGCATACATGCAGGCTTAGTCACTCAGATGTGTCTGACTATGACCCCATGGACTGTAGCCCACCAGGCTCCTCTGTCCATGGAATTTTCCAGGTGAGAATATTGAAATGGGTTGCCCTTTCCTCCTCCGGAGGATCTTCCTGATGCAGGGATTAAACCCACATCTGGTATGTTTCCTACATAGCAGAGTGATAGGTACACACAAAAATGTGTAGACAACTAGGCTTACAGGACCTTAGTTCAGAAGAAAAGACAGACACACCTAAGCAGACATGGCGGCGTAAGACTAAAGCCTGGAACATGTAGGATGTGCAACACAGGCAGGTTATTGTCCAGAGAAAGGGAATCTTGAGAGCTGGGGGAGGGGAAAGTTTGACCGGAGAAATGGGACCCAAGACAGGCGCTGAGGCCTGAGCGTGATTTGCATGGGAAGGGGATAAGAAGGTGGCTGTCCCACGGGTGGATGGAAGGAGTTTATAAGTGGGAACTAGCAAAAGGAAGAAGGAGGCAGTAAGTCCAGGAAGGCAGTGCTGTGGAGCTGGTTGGAGCCTGGACTCATGATGTACACAGACCAGAATGTGAATCTCGTTGTCACCTCTTATAACCGGGTGACAGCCTTGGGCAACTTGAGCTCTCTGTCCTCTCTAAATCAGAAAAGTAATCATGCTTTCCTTGGTAAGTTGTCACAAGGATTAAGGAGCTCACGTATATAAAGTACATCGTAAGGGCTTAATGGAGGTTAACTTTTCTTTTTCAATTGTTGTTTTTGTTGTTATACTGGGGATAGGCTGGGTGGGATCTCAAGTGAAAATCTTGGCAATTTGGACTTTATTCTGTGGCCCAGGAGAGTGAGGTTAGATTTTGTTTCTGAGTGATAATTCAGACATAGTGGAACGTACCGCAGTCCTAGGCCCAGTGACTCCAGCCTGGCCTGAGCTGAGGTCTCAGTAACCCTCATCAGCACTGTCAGTGCGAGCTCTGCTGATTCTGCAGTCCTGGGGTCTCAAAGAGCTGGACACGACTTGGCGACTGAACAAGCACTGCCAGTTCAGCGGAACCTAGGGGATAAGGAAGAGACCGGGTGCTCTAGGGGCTGATGTGGTGTCCCCCCTCCACCCATGGGCAGATACATACACCCACATCCCTCGTGTTTTTCCATGTTGATAGTATTGATCACCAAATTTGTTTATACTCCACTCTTTCCAGAAAGGACTTGAGACAGCTTTTTAAATTCTAAAATTCACCTTGTATATGAAAATAGGAGTTTACACAAAAGATATTTTATGGGATGTTTGCCCCTTTTACAAAAGAGGTAACCATACTTTCTGTAAATAGCAGCTCATCTGGTACATTCAACATCAGAGCTGATTGACAATATTTTGCTCCATCAGCAACTTTTCTGGACTGCTTTGATGGTATAAATATGATTCACAGCATTGACTGGTTTTGATCAGGTTTGGTGCTTGAATAAAAGGTACTTAAATTCAAGGAGCCCTTGAATTTATTTTGTGTCATCTTAAAATAAGGGCTCTGCCTTTTTTTTTTTTTTTTTTGATGAGTTTCTGCACAGTCTGAGATGTGCAGAACTGCTGCTGCTGTTGCTGCTGCTGCTGCTAAGTCATGTCAGTCGTGTCCGACTCTGTGCTACCCCATAGACAGCAGCCCACCAGGCTCCTCTGTCCTCAGGATTCTCCAGGCAAGAATACTAGAGTGGGTTGCCATTTCCTTCTCCAATGCATGCATGCACGCATGCTAAGTTGCTTCAGTCATGTCCGATTCTGTGTGATACTATGGACCGCAGCCCGCCCACCAGGCTCCTCCGTCCACAGGATTCTCTAGGCAGGAATACTGGAGTGGGTTGCCATTTCCTTCTCTCCAGAGCTAAGCAATGGAATTGAATCTGGTCTGGAGACCACTGAAATGCCAGTTGGTCATGGAAGCCTGCCTGGAAGAAGAGGCAGGGGAGACTTTCAGAAAAATAAGGAAAGATGCCAGTTGGCTGACACTGAAAGGGAGACCATCCCAGGAGAAGGGAAAGTGTAGGGAGATGTTGGGGCTGCTCCTCTGCCTAAAGGGCAGCAGCAGAGGCAGCCCACCAGCCTGGAACCTTGGATAAGCCAGCGGAAGAGATGGGAGCAGACTGATGACAGTTCTGGCCCCCATCCCAGAAAACAGTTTTGGTCTGATGTAGAGATGAGATTCACAACACTCCGTTCCTGCTATCCTTGAGTTCAGGCCTTATCAAACATACCCTTTCAGTGGGCATGTTGCCATGACAACTTTGTAGTCACTGGAGGGCATCTATAATTGGTAGAAAATGGCATTAATTTAGTTTAATAGTTTTTTTCTTTTTTTTTTTCTGGGAGGAGTTTTAGTCTGTGGCTACTTTGAGTACTCGGACTCAGATGTCATCTTTTTGCCTGAGTAGACTAATAATCACCTTGTAATTTAATTACTCAGTCAGCACCAGTGAACTCTTCTGCTGTGCACTGAGTTTCAGTTTTTGAATACCAGCTTCGTGGGCAGGTCCTGGCTCTGGAAGCTGTAGTTATCCAGATGCGGGTCATGACCTCAGCTGTGCTTTGTGAAGCCACTCAGCCGTGGAATTAGCTCCAGGGATGCTTGTGCACGTGAACCCATCCTGCGTGGTCCACCTGTCAGCTATGGCAGCCTGTTCATTTCCACCAAAGAACACGTTGTCCTTCCTGTCACCTCTCCTTTTCTTTCATTCTCCTGCCACCTGGTATGATGCCATTTTCTAGGCCTAGAAAACCTTCCATCTTGGAATGATAGGAATTTTTCTCAAAAAAAATTTTTTTTAGTTCTACCTGTTTATTGCTATCAACCCATCTTCTTCCACCCCCATCATGTGTGCGACCCCATGGACTGTAGCCTGCCAGGTTCCTCTGTCCATGGGATTTCCCAGGCAAGAATACGGGAATGGGTTGCCATTTCCTTCTCCTCAGATTTTTAAATCTTAAAAAATCGTGATGAAATACGTATACATTTACCATGTATGTCGGTCAGTCGTGCCCGACTCTTTACGACCCCATGGTCAGTAGAGTGCACCAAGCTCCTCCGTCCATGGGATTTTCCAAGCAAGAGTACTGGAGTGGGTTGCCATTTCCTTCTCCAGGGAATCTTCCCGACACAGGGATCGAACCTAGGTCTCCCGCATTGTAGGCAGATGCTTTACCATCTGAGCCACCAGGGAGGGTTATTTACCATGTTAACTATGTTTAAGTGCACAATTCAGTGGCACTAAGAACAATCATATTGTTATGCTACCATCACCATAATCCATCCACAAAACTCTTCCTTTTGCAAAACTGAGACTCTGTACCCCTTAAACAAAAGCTCTTCCTTCTCGCCTCCTCATAGCACCAGGAAACCACTATTCTACTTTTTGTCTCCATTCAGCCACCTAATGTGAAGAACTGACTCATTGGAAAAGACCCTGATGCTGGGAAAGACTGAAGGCAGGAGGAGAGGGGGACGACAGAGGATGAGATTGTTGAATGGCATCACCGACTCAATGGACATGAGTTTGAGCAAGCTCTGGGAGTTGGTGATGGACAGGGAAGCCTGGTGTGCTGCAGTCCATGGGGTTGCAAAGAGTCGGACACGACTGAGCGACTGAACTGAACTAAACTGAACTGAATTTAACTTCTCTGAGGCTTCATATGGGCTTCCCCAGTGGCTCAGCAGTAAAGAATCCATCTGCAATGTAGGAGACGCAGAAGATGCGGGTTCAGTCCCTGGGTAGAGAAGGTCCCCCAGAGGAGTGCATGGCAACCCACTCCATTATTCTTGCCTAGAGAATCCCATGGACAGAGGAGCTTGGCTGGCTACAGTCCATAGGGTCTCAAAGATTTGGACACGACTGAAGACACTGAGTTTGAGCACGCACGCACACTAAGTTACTTCAGACCCTGAGCAGCCCACCAGGCTCCGCCGTCCACAGGATTCTCTAGGCAAGAATACTGGAGTGGGTTGCCAGTTCCTTCTCCATAATGGTATAATAGTGAGTAAAAGTAAAAAGTCACTCTGCTGCTGCTGCTGCTGCTAAGTCGCGTTAGTCATGTCCGACTCTGTGCGACCCCATAGACGGCAGCCCACCAGGCTCCCCCATCCCTGGATTCTCCAGGCAAGAACACTGGAGTGGGTTGCTGTTTCCTTCTCCAATGCATGAAAGTGAAAAGTGAAAGTGAAGTTGGTCAGTCGTGTCTGACTCTTAGCGACCCCATGGACTGTAGCCTACCAGGCTCCTCTGTCCATGGGATTCTCCAGGCAAAAGTACTGGAGTGGGTTGCCATTGCCTTCTCCAAGAGCTTGAGCAGGGGCCTCATATAAGTGAAATGATACAGTATTGGTTCTTTGTTTTTCTCAGTGTTTGCTCTTTTGTGGCAAGCTTTTTTTCACTTGGCATGATGTCCTCAAGGATCATGTATGTTACAGCATGTGTCAGAATTTCCTGTTTTTTAAGGCTGAATGATATTCTCTTGTCCATTTTCTTTATTCATTTCATCTGTTAATGAACATTTGGGCTGCTTTCACCTCTTGGTTGTTGTGAATAATACTTCAGTGAACATGTGTGTGTAAATATCTCAAGACCTTGCTTTCAATTCTTTGGGGCATATACTCAGGAGCAGAATTGCTAAATCAGATGGTAGTTCTTTTTTTCAGTTTCTTGAGGAATCACCATACTGTTTTCCATGATAGCAGCACCATTCTTACTTTATACCAACGATGTGCAAGGGTTCCAATTTCTCCATACTGCCAACCTTTACTTGTTTTATTTTCCCATCAGTTCAGTTCAGTTCAGTTCAGTCACTCAGTCGTGTCCGACTCTTTGCGACCCCATAAATCACAGCACTCCAGGCCTCCCTGTCCATCATCAACTCCCGAACTTCACTCCATCGAGTCAGTGATCCCATCCAGCCATCTCATCCTCTGTCGTCCCCTTCTCCTCCTGCCCCCAATCCCTCCCAGCATCAAAGTCTTTTCCAATGAGTCAACTCTTCGCATGAGGTGGCCAAAGTACTGGAGTTTCAGCTTTAGCATCATTCCTTCCAAAGAAATCCCAGGGTTGATCTCCTTCAGAATGGACTGGTTGGATCTCCTTGCAGTCCAAGAGACTCTCAAGAGTCTTCTCCAACACCACAGTTCAAAAGCATCAATTCTTCGGTGCTCAGCCTTCTTCACAGTCCAACTCTCACATCCATACATGACCACTGGAAAAACCATAGCCTTGACTAGATGGACGTTAGTCAGCAAAGTAATATCTCTGCTTTTGAATATGCTATGTAGGTTGGTCATAACTTTTCTTCCAAGGAGTAAGCGTCTTTTAATTTCATGGCTGCAATCACCATCTGCAGTGATTTTGGAGCCCCCCAAAATAAACTCTGACACTGTTTCCACTGTTTCCCCATCTATTTCCCATGAAGTGATGGGACCAGATGCCATGATCTTCATTTTCTGAATGTTGAGCTTTAAGCCAACTTTTTCACTCTCCTCTTTCACTTTCATCAAGAGGCTTTTTAGTTCCTCTTCACCTTCTGCCATAAGGGTGGTGTCATCTGCATATCTGAGGTTATTGATATTTCTCCCGGCAATCTTGATTCCAGCATAGTGACCATCATAATGGGTGGAAGTGGTAATAATAATTTTTTATTAAGGAGAAAGCCTGTCTAACCCCACTATTTAATAACACTTCTATTAATAGCAGTTATAGTAGCTGATATTAATTGAGTACATAGCACATGGTAGCTACTTGTATTACAGTTCTCCAGAGAAACAGAACCAGTAGGTTGGATATGTAAATATGTAAGAGGGAGTTTATTATAGGAATTGACTCACAATTATTGAGACCAAGAAGTCCTAGGATCTGTCATTTGCAAGCTGGAGACCCAAAGAATCCAGTGGTATAATTCTAGTCCAAAGACTTGAAAACCAGGAGCACTGATGCCTGGAGGCTGGAAACAATGGGTTTCTCAGCTCAAATAGAGAGAGAGAATTTGCCCATTTTCTGCCTTTTTGTTCCAGCCAAACTCTCAGTAGATTGGATGATGCCCACCCACATTAATGAGGGTGATCTTCTTTATTACATTCACCAATTCAAATTCCAGTCTTTTCTGGAGACACCCTCATAGACACACCAAGAAATAATGTTTTATCATTACTTGGGCATCCCTTAGCCCAGTCAATTTGACCCAGAAAATTAACCATCTCTATGTTAGTTATCTCATTTAATTCTTACACCAACTTTATCATTCCTGTTTTATAGATAAAGGAATGGAGACCCAGGAAATTTACATAATTGTTGATTCAGCCAAGGTCATATAACCAAGTAATCATATGCCACTCAAAAAGGCTATAAGATTCCTCAACGCAGAATAAGACCTGCTTAGGGATTAACAGAACAGATTCTACAATGCAGTTCTTTTATTTTGTTCCCAAAAATTTAGTGACTTTCTGGGTGATGACAATAAAAAATAATGAAGACAATAATGATATTAAAGAAGAAAAAAGAGATTGAATATAACCAAATGTTCAGTTATCATCTCCATATGTGAAAAAACTCTCAATATTTGAACATTTCATATTCATAGAGAACTAAATTAGAGGGTGATTATTCATATAATGGAATTATTTGCTTTATAGAAGGATTCACCGAATTATCCTCTTCTGTGATGAGCTTTCCCCATTCACTTAAAACAGGAATTAATTTTGTAACAATGTGATGTATATATAGCTCCCCCAGAACCCATCTATTGCACAGCATGAAGCCAAATCAAGTTGCTAAAATGATTTTGATTACTGGATAATGACAGTAGGGAATATTTATTCACTTCAGCACTTGAGGATTCCAACTACAAAAGGATTTGCAGATATCAAACCACTATCCTTACTCTTAGACAAATTATGAAGGTCCAGGAAAATGCCAAAGATGGGTGAAACAGATTACTAAACAAGAGATTTGCAAGCACCCACCAGAAGAAGGAATCACTTGAAGACTCCTTGTACGTACGTGTTCAATTGTTCCATTGTGTTCAATCGCTCATTCGTGTCCAACTCTTTGCGACCCCATTGACTGTAGCCTGCCAGATTCCTCTGTCTGTAGGATTCTCTGGGCAAGAAAAGTGGAGTGAATTGCTATTTCCTACTTCATGGGGTCTTTCCAACCTAGGAATCGAACTCTCATCTCTTGCATCTCCTTCCTTGCCAGGCAGATTCTTTATCATTGGTGCCACCTGGAAAACCCTGAACCAGATGGAAACAATAAGCTGAGCCAAACTGAGATCTTTTCTTGTATGGCTGATGGTACTAGAGAACTAGGAGAGAGCCGTGGCTTTGCTGTGGCAGTATCTCCTGACTTTCTCCTGAAAAAGAAGTAACATCAATGGAAGAGAATGCCTGACTAGGTGAGCAGTCACTTCTGGCTTTTTGGTTGAGATGACCTGCTGTTGGTAGATTTTCATCTGGATTACAAGCATTCAGCAGGCACCTTCTCACCATATCCTATAGAAACTGTATTCAGTTGCAGAGATCCAAGTTATAGTGGTTTAAAAAAAACAACAGAATTTTCTCTCACATTAAAAAGAAACTTTGTATAGTCACTTTGGAAGACAGTTTGGCAGTTTCTTATAGAACTAAACATATTCTCACCATGTGATCCAGAAATCTCATTCTTTGGTTATTTACCCAAAATAATTGAAAACTTATGTGCACACAAAAACCTGCCCATGGATGTTTACGGCAGCTTTATTTATAATTTCCAAAACTTGGAAGCCACCAAGATGCCCTTCAGTAGGTGAATGGGTAAACAAACTGTGGTACATCCAAGCAATGGATAATTGTTCAACGCTAAAAAGAAATGAGCTATCAAGTCATGAAAATTCATGGAGGAAACTTAAATGCATATTGCTAAGTGAAAGCAGCTAATCTGAAAAGGCTGTATGATTTCAACGATGTGACATTCTGGAAAAGACAAAACTGTGGCAAGATAGTTGAAAGATAGGTGGTTGCTAAGGGTTCCAGGGAAGGAACAGGTCAGGGATAAGCAGGTCAAACACAGAGGATTTTTTAAGGCTGTAGAACTACTCTGTATAATGCTGTAATGGTGGATACAAGTTCTTGTGTGTGTGTGTGTGTGTGTGTGTGTGTGTGCGTGCATGTGCGTGTCTTAGTCCCTCAGTCTTGTCCAACTCTTTGCAACCTTATGGGCCCTAGCCTGCCAGGCTCTTCTGTCCATGGGATCCTACAGGCAAGAATACAAGTTCTTTGTGTGTGTGTGTGTGTGTGTGTGTGTGTGTGTGTGGTGTGTTAGTCACTCAGTCTTGTCCAACTCTTCACAACCTCATGGACTTTAGCCCACTAGGCTTCTCTGTCCACGGGATTCTATAGGCAACAATACTGGAGAAGGGAGCCATGCCCTTTTTTAGGGGATCTTCCTGACCCAGGGATCAAACCTGGGTCTCTTGCATTGTAGGCAGATTCCTTACCATCTGAGCCACCAGGAAAGCCCACAAGTCTTTATATATTTTCTAAAACCCATACAATGTACACCAAGTGTGGACTTTAGTTAATAATAATGAATCAATATCAGCTGTCAATTGTAACAAATATACCATACTAATGCAAGAGGTTAGTAATAAAGGATCCAGTGGGGGTGGGACAGGGGAATCTGGGAACTCTCTGTCCTTTCTGTAAACCCCAAAATTGCTCAAAAAGCAAAATCTATTAATTAAAAAAAAAAGAAAAAAAAATCCAGACTAAGAAACAAACAGTCCAGATTTAGGCCCCTCACCTTGAAGTAATCCGAGCCCTCGCTCCTCCTGTCTTCCCAGACTTGTCCTCCCTAGTATATATTTTCCATCCTCAAAGTTGACTCCTGTTCATGATACTGACTAGGGTTCCTGGCCTTCCCCTATCCGTGGAAATTGACTAGACGCCAGGCAAGAAATTCAAGCAAGGCTTATTAGGGTTCCTGCTGTAGCAGCTGGGAGTAGGAACAGGTAACACGCTCCCTTGCTCTCTCACTCTCTGAGCGGGGGTTGGGGGGCAAGTTTGTTCTTCATATGGGGTGAGGGTAGGGGTATGTCCAGAGAGTAGGGCCGGGTAGCTTAGGCTGTTTGCCCACCCCACTGTGTTGACTGCAGGAGGAATGTTTCTGCCCCACCCTCTTCAGAAGTAACAGTTGGATTTTTTGCCCTATTTGTATCTTTTGGCCATAATTTGTCCCAACTAACAGTGCACACACTTATTTTTAGTCCCATATAGTTTCTTTGTATTTTGTTGCTGGAAGAGAGGGGTGTCAGGTGCAAGCATTGCCGCCCTGCTGCAAAGGGTCCGAGGTCCCAGCCTATCTCAGTCACAGCAGTGATAAAGGGCAAAAGGACACGTGGGTCCCTACCAAATTAGTCCCCTTAAAAAAAGTTCCCAAGGAAAAACAGGCTATTTTGGATTTTATTGAAGAAGACTTGTTAATTTTGTCAGGTATGATACTGGTATTGTGTTTATGTTAAAAAAGAAAGTATCTCTTGGAGTTCAGTTCAGTCATTCAGTCGTATCCCACTCTGCGACCCCATGAACCGCAGCACGCCAGGCCTTCCTGTCCATCACCAACTCCCAGAGTCCACCCAAACCCATGTCCATTGTGTTAGTGATGCCATCCAACCATCTCATCCTCTGTCATCCCCTTCTCCTCCTGCCCTCAATCTTTCCCAGCATCAGGGTCTTTTCAAATGAGTCAGCTCTTCGCATCAGGTGGCCAAAGTATTGGAGTTTCAGCTTCAGCATCAGTCCCTCCAATGAACACCCAGGACTATTCTCCTTTAGGATGGACTGGTTGGATCTCCTTGCAGTCCAAGGGACTCTCAAGAGTCTTCTCCAACAACCACAGTTCAAAAGCATCAGTTCTTCGGCACTCAGCTTTCTTTATAGTCCAACTCTCACATCCATACATGACTACTGGAAAAACCATAGCCTTGACTAGACGGACCTTTGTTGACAAAATAACCTCTCTGCTTTTTAATATGCTGTCCAGGTTGGTCATAACTTTCCTTCCAAGCAGCAAGCGTCTTTTAATTTCATGGCTGCAGTCACCATCTGCAGTGATTTTGGAGCTCAGAAAAATAAAGTCAGCCACCGTTTCCACTGTTTCTGCATCAATTTGCCATGAAGTGATGGGACCGGATACCATGATCTTAGTTTTCTGAATGTTGAGCTTTAAGCCAACTTTCTCACTCTCTTCTTTCCCTTTCATCAAGAGGCTCTTTAGTTCTTCTTCACTTTGTGCCATATGGGTGGTGTTATCTGCATATCTGAGGTTATTGATATTTCTCCCAGCAGTCTTGATTCCAGCTTGTGCTTCCTCCAGCCCAGAGTTTCTCATGATGTACTCTGCATATATGTTAAATAAGCAGGGTGACAATATACACCTTTTCCTATTTGGAACCAGTCTGTTGTTCCATGTCCAGTTCTAACTGTTGCTTCCTGACCTGTATACAGGTTTCTCAAGAGGCAGGTCAAGTGGTTTTCCACAGTTTATTGTGATCCACACAGTTAAAGGCTTTGGCATAGTCAAGAAAGCAGAAATAGATGTTTTTCTGGAACTCTCTTGCTTTTTCCATGATCCAGTGAATGTTGGAAATTTGATCTCCAGTTCCTCTGCTTTTTCTAAAACCAGCTTGAACATCTGGAAGTTCACAGTTCACGTATTCCTGAAGCCTGGCTTGGAGAATTTTGAGCATTACTTTGCTAGCATGTGAGATGAGTGCAATTGTGCAGTAGTTTGAGCATTCTTTGGCATTACCTTTCTTTGGGATTGGAATGAAAACTGACCTTTTCCATTCCTGTGGCCACTGCTGAGTTTTCCAAATTTGTTGACATATTGAATGCAGCACTTTAACTGCATCATCTTTTAGAATTTGAAATAGTTCAACTGGAATTCCATCACCTCCACTAGCTTTGTTCATAGTGATGCTTCCTAAGGCCCACCTGACTTCACATTCCAGGATATCCCGCCCTAGGTGAGTATGAGTGATCATACCTTCAGGATTATCTGGGTCATGAAGATCTTTTTTGTACAGTTCTTCCGTGTATTCTTGCCACCTCTTCTTAATATCTTCTGCTTCTGTTAGGTCTATATCATTTCTGTCCTTTATCGAGCCCATCTTTGCTTGACATGTTCCCTTGGTATCTCTAATTTTCTTGAAGAGATCTCTAGTCTTCCCATTCTTTTGTTTTCCTCTATTTCTTTGCATTGATTGCTGAGGAAGGCTTTCTTATGTCTCCTTGCTATTATTTGGAATTCTGCATTCAAATGGGTACATCTTTCCTTTTCTCCTTTGCTTTTTGCTCCTCTTCTTTTCACAGCTATTTATAAAGCCTCCTCAGACAGCCATTTTGCTTTTTTGCATTTCTTTTTCTTGGGGATGGTCTTGATCCCTGTCTCCTGTACAATGTCATGAACCTCCGTCCATAGATCATTAGGCACTCTGTCTACTAGATCTAGTCCCTTCGATCTATTTCTCACTTCCACTGTCTAAGGGATTGGCCTCCCTGTCCATCACCAACTCCCGAAGTCCACCCAAATCCATGTCCATTGAGTCAGTGATGCCATCACACTGAAATATTGGGTGGAAGTAACGTAACATCTGACCTTTGCTTTAAAATAATCTAGAAAATAAAAGACAAATGTTAGGGTAGATGAAACAAAAATGGCAAAATATCAACAGCTATGCAACTATATGAAGTGTACATTGCAGTTTTATAATATTTTCTCCAATTTTGTGTGTCTGGAATTTCGTTCTAAGTAAAAGAAAAATTTTTGCATACATTGCATTGGAACCTCTGTTTGCCAGAAAGGTGGGAAATGGATTTTTTAAAATTAGCACACGTCAATCCTAAAGGAAATCGGTCCTGAATATTCACTGAAAGGGCTGATGCTGAAGCTGACACTCCAATACTTTGGCAACCTGATGTGAAGAACTGACTCATTTGAAAAGACCCTGATGCTGGGAAAGATTGAAGGTAGGAGGAGAAGGGGACGACAGAGGATGAGATGGTTGGATGGCATCACTAACTCAAAGGATGAGAGTTTGAGTAAGCTCTGAGAGTTGGTAAAGGACAGGGAAGCCTGACGTGCTGCAGTCTGAAGGAAAGTTACGGGGCTCAAAATAGCCCGGAGTTAAAACTCCCCTCCAGATCCTCCTCACCATTCTATGCAAAACAAAGAACTCTCTCACCAGAAGAAAAAAAATGGAAATTAAGCTTCCCTGGTGGCTCAGAGGTTAAAGTGGCTGCCTGCAATGCAGGAGACCTGGGTTCGATCCCTGGGTCGGGAAGATCCCCTGGAGAAGGAAATGGCAACCCACTCCAGTATTCTTGCCTGGAGAATCACATGGATTGAGGAGCCTGGTGGGCTACATTCCATGGGGTCGCAAAGAGTCGGACATGACTGAGAGACTTCACTTTCACTTTCACTTTCACACCCAGCTCCCAGCTGGTCCCAGCCTCTGGCCAATCTTCAGAATTCCTTGCCCCAGCGGTTTAAGAGATAACTAATCCAAACAACCTTGGTCAAGAACAGGCCCCCTTAAGACAGTAGATTTCCACATACATGCCTATATATACTTACTCTTTTCCTGGGTTAGTGTTCAATTCAGTTCAGTCGCTCAGTCCAACTCTTTGCGACCCCATGAATCACAGCATGCCAGGCCTCCTTGTCCATCACCAACTCCCGGAGTTTACTCAAACTCAAGTCCATCGAGTCGGTGATGCCATCCAGCCATCTCATCCTCTGTTGTCCCCTTCTCCTCCTGCCCCCAATCCCTCCCAGCATCAGTCTTTTCCAATGAGTCAATTTTTCGCATGAGGTGGCCAAAGTATTGGAGTTTCAGCTTTAGCATCAGTCCTTCCAATGAACACCCAGGACTGATCTCGTTTAGGATGGACTGCAGCTCACTAATCTGAATGCTGCCCCTTCTCGCCTCATTAAAGGTGATCTATTCCTGTAAAGTGCTGGTCTTGTTCTTTTTCTGAACCTCGCCTTTTCTAACTCCCTTCCCCTGCGTAGTCCTTGGGGTCACAAAGAGTCGGATAGGACTGAGTAACTGAACTGAACTGAACAAGAACCTTTTTTTCTTAAACTGATGTACAGTTGATTTACAATGTTAGTTTCTGCTGTACAGCAAAGCGATTCATTTATACAAATGTGTACATTCTTTTTTTTAAGAAAAATATTTTTCTTTATTTGGCTGCATAGGTCTGAGTTGCAGCACGCAGGACATTTTGTTGGCCTAGTGGCATGTGGGATCTTAGTTCTCTGACCAGGGATGAAGCCTACGTCCCCTGCATTGGAAGATGGATTCTTAACCACTGGACCACCAGGGAAGTACATTCTTTTTTATATTCTTTTCCGTTGTGGTTTATCACAGGATACTGCATATAGTTCCCTGTTACTCTGTAGGACCTTGTTGTTTATGGGAAATGGACTTTTACCTGGGCATTTGTTGCAATAAACAGTAGGCTATTTGTTGGTGCAGAACAAGGAAAGGTGGATATTTGACAACCAGCCAGCATGCTCTGTCATGTCCACTGATAATAAGCCATCCAAAACTGTTCTTCTGGTGTAACCTTGGTAACACCAAGGCAGACGGCATCTTGGTCACCAAATCATATTTTCCTCCTGTTATTGCCAAGATGATGGCATCCAGCCCCATCACTTCATGACAAATAGATGGGGAAACAGTGGAAACAGTGGGTGACTTTATTTTTTGGGGCTCCAAAATCACTGCAGATGGTGACTGCAGCCATGAAATTAAAAGACGCTTGCTCCTTGGAAGAAAAGTTATGCTCAACCTAGATAGTATATTCAAAAGCAGAGACATTACTTTGCCGACTAAGGTCCATCTAGTCAAGGCTATGGTTTTTCCAGTAGTCACATATGGATGTGAAAGTTGGACTATAAAGAAAGCTGAGTGCTGAAGAATTGGTGCTTTTGAACTGTGGTTGTTGGAGAAGACTCTTGAGAGTCCCTTGGACTGCAAGGAGATCCAACCAGTCCATCCTAAAGGAGATCAGTCCTGAATGTTCATTGGAAGGACTGATGTTGAAGCTGAAACTCCAATACTTTGGCCACCTGATGTGAAGAGCTGACTCATTTGAAAAGACCCTGATGCTGGGAAAGATTGAGGGCAGGAGAAGGGGATGACAGAGGATGAGATGGTTGGATGGCATCACTAACACAATGGACATGGGTTTGGGTGGACTCTGGGAGTTGGTGATGGACAGGGAGGCCTGGTGTGCTGCGCGGTTCATGAGGTCGCAAAGAGGTGGACTCGACTGAGCGACTGAACTGAACTGAACTGATTGCCAAGATAGCCAGTCGCTTAGACTTGCCAGAAGACACAGTCATGCCTTTGTCCTTACTGCCTGGAATGTTCTTCCCTGAGCCATTGTTCAGTTTTTTCCCTCTCCTTAATCCTTTCACAGAGCTTATACTCCCCAACCCTGTAGGCCTCCACTCATAAGCTGCATCCTTCCAGAAGCCATTAGCAGCCTGTTTCCTCCCCACCCCTGCAGTGGGTTAAATGCCCTTGTGGGCTCTCACCTCCCCATGCTTACCTCTGCTATAGTACCTATACTCTGAATTTATGACAGAAATTTTTCTTATCTCCTTCCACCACTAAACTGTAAACGAGACTGAGGACACATGCTATGTCTTATTTGCCTTAGGATCGCCAACACCTGGTACATTGTGCAAAATGAAGCTCATAAACTAGATTATAGCACTTATTCTTGTCATGGCAATAATATTGCCAATAATAGCAGCTAACCTGTCTTGAATATTTAACATGTGCCAGTCTTAGGACATGCCTGATTTTATTTAATCTTCACAGGATCCCTGTGAGGTGGGTGCACTTACTCCCATTTAGTGAAAGAGGAAGCCAAGGCTTGAAAAGCTTTATGCTAACTTCTGAGGTTTCCAAGAGGTGGCGTCTGGGTTCAAGATCAGGACTGTCTGATGCCGGATGTGAGCCCGTAACTTCCTTCCTGTACCGCCTCTGTGTATCCTCACTCCTGCCCGCGGCGGCAGGTCCCGTGATGCATTGCGTTAGCACAACCAGGAAGTGTGTGATCCTGCTGCTGGAGCAGCTCCTTCTGTGGCGATGAGGGCGAATCCTGGCGTGCAGTTGCGTCCCCACCGCCTGCCTGAAGGTATGAAAGGGCCATCCTGCACCAGTCGGTCCTCCACTCGGTGAATTCCTTACTCAGTGTTGTTCGTGCAGAGGTCTGGATGCCCAGGACAGGTGAGCACTGAACTCCAGGAGCAGACCTGTGAGGAGGCAGGAGGCAGCCCTGAGTCTCGATCCTCTGCAGTCCTCTGTCCAGCTTATTCCTGGTTGAAGGTGTTGATCCCAAGCAACAGGCTCTGTGAGACAAGGGCTGTGCCACTGGCTCCTGCTGCCTCTGCATTGGTACAAGGTGTCAGGAGAAGAAAGTTCCCCCTCCACTCCTCTTGTTAAAAAGTAATTAATATTAATCTGGTTGCACCAGGTCTTAGTTGAGGCACACAGGATCTTCCGTCTTCATGTGGCACCCAGGATCTTTTTTTTTTTTTGGTTAGTCTCGGCACATGAACTGGAGAAGGCAATGGCAACCCATTCCAGTATTTTTGCCGGGAAAATTCCATGGATGGAGGAGCCTGGTAGGTTGCAGTCCATGGGGTTGTGAAGAGTCAGACACGACTGAGTGACTTCACTTTCACTTTTCACTTTCCTGCATTGGAGAAGGACATGGCAACTCACTCCAGTGTTCTTGCCTGGAGAATCCCAGGGACGGGGGAGCCTGGAGCGCTGCTGTCTCTGGGGTCACACAGAGTCGGACACGACTGAGGCGACTTAGCAGCAGCAGCAACAGGCGCATGAACTCCCAGTGGAGGCACGTGGGATCCAGTTTCCTGACTAGGAATCAAACCCAGGCCCTCTGCACTGAGAGCGCAGAATCTTGGCCACTGGACCACCTGGGAAGTCCCCCACCCCACCACCTCTCTTGAGTACTCCTGGCTTGACTAATAATAAAATTATTATTAACAGGAGAAAAAGGAACAAATTTTAATATGTGCGCTCTGAGGTCTCACAGAAATAGGGTCTAAGAAGTGGCAAAAACAGGCAGCTTTTCTACCTTTTATATAAAGAAACAGTAAATTTGAGAGGAATTGACAAAGAAACTTGGATTGGGTGCTCAATTAATGAAGAATCTGAACAGAGTTTGGGCTTGGGGTGGTACATTAAAGAAGTAACAAGGTTTATTTATAAGGCTTCCCTAGTGGCTCAGATGGTAAAGAAAAAAATCCGCTTGCAATGCGGGAGACCTGTGTTCCGTCCCTGTTAGGAAGATCCTCTGGAGGAGGGCATGGCAACCCACTCCAGTATTCTTGTCTGGAGAATCCCCATGGACAGAGGAGGCTGGCGGGCTACAGTCCATGGGATCACAAAGATTCAGACACAAGTGAGCGACTAAGCACACAGCAGCCTGATTTCCCTATTGTATCTTTCACACTAGAGATTTACTTCCTCTTTTTAGGGAGACAGAGAGGAGGATCAGAATATCCCTCCTGTGTAACTTTCATTCAAAACAATCAAGACGCCGTTGTGGCATATTTGGGGGTAGACCACCCCGAGGTCTCACCAAGGCCTCCCAGGGAACAACACTGCTAACTACAGATCTCAGATAGGAGGTAGACTAAATCTGATAGTTCCCCCTCATCCCTCAAGCACATACTTCCTAAAAAAAGTTGGGGATACAATAAAATAGTCCTTGAGTCAAAGAACCTGGGCAGTCACTTTGCTGGGAATTTTGTTCCAGATGGGCAGATTCAGTGGAGCTTTATCTCTTCAACTTGTCCTGAGGCCACGCCCACAAATCAAGGGTCTGGAAACCCAGAAAGCTAGGATGTCAACCCTATCCTGTGCCTTGGACTTCCCTGGCATCTGAAGCATCAAACTTTGGGTACTTGCTTATCCACTCCTGTGCTTAAGTAAAATATATTACTTTATGGCAAGTTATTTTGTAATTTAAGCATTCATATTATGAGACAGAATATCCATGGTGACAATTTCTTAAGTTTTGTCATGCAATGTAATGATGCATATCCATTTTAAAATGTTAATGTTTAATCATGTCTTATTATACTTTGTGTGTTTGTGTGTGTGTGTGCTTGTGTGTGTGTGTGTGTGTGTGTGTGTGTGCTCAGTCATGTCCAACTCTTAGCGATCCTACAGGTTGTATCCTGCCAGGCTCCTCTGTCCATGGGATTCTTCAGGTAAGAATATTGGAGTGGGTTGCCCTTTCCCTCTCCAGGGGATCTTCCCAGCCCAGGGACTGTACCTGCATCTCTTGGATCTCCTACACTGGCAGGCAGATTCTTCACCACTGTGCCACCTGGAAAGCCTGTATGTTATTTTTACACCTATATATTTTTAAAAGATGCCTCCCCAGCCCCCAAGATAAATCATCTTGCTGAAGATCAAAAATCAAGTCAGTGGTAAACAAACAGAGAAGGAAATGGCAGTCCACTCCAGTACTCTTGCCTGGAGAATTCCATAGATGGAGGAGCCTGGTAGGCTACAGTCCATGGGGTTGCAAAGAGTTGGACACGACTGAGTGACTTCCCTTTCTGTCTTTCTATAGCTTCTTTTGGAGAAGGAAATGACAACCCACTCCAGTGTTCTTGCCTGGAGAATCCCATGGATGGAGGGGCCTGGGGGGCTGTGATCTATGGGGTTGCGAAGAGTCAGACACGACTAAGCAACTAACACACAGTAAGCAAAAGTTCCCCTGCTTTCAGTCCCCAGGGTGACGTCTGTTTCTTTTCTGGAGCCCTGAGACTTTGGTCCCAGCCTGGACAGGAAGGAGGCCTGGGGACAGTGCTTATCCTGCTCTGGGTATGAGTATGGCTAGTAAGTGTTCTTGGTCAAATTGATGCCCTCTCTCTGCAGTCATGACTCCCTGGTCCCTGCTGTTGCCATGTGGCCCCCTTGTGCTGCTCTGGAGAACGGAAGTGAGGCCCCTGACACCAAGGGCACACCGACTACTTCCGCTCCAGGTGCTATCGGCCACAGGCCTGGAGAGGGGCTGCACACTGGATACTTCCTAAGGCTGCCAACCTGGAGGCCATAAGTCTACAGGTAACAGCGTGGAAAGGAGGATTATACGTCATAGAATAATAAATAGGGAAAAAGCAAACAAACAAAAATTTCTCAAGCAAAAAAATAAGTGGGTGACAGAAACCAAGGAGGTGTCCATTCCAGGCATCTCTCAATCTGAGGCACCTTTGTTGAACCACACCAGCGATGGGAAAAAAGACAAAACTATCCAGCCCACTCACATTGTCTTGTTCTTTCCTGTCTTCTGTTTAGTTATCCGACAATATCAGTCAGTTTTCCCCTCTTTACCCACCCTTCCACCCATTTGATAGACTGTCTCTTGCCCCTGGCTCATGTAGTTTTTCTTTTGCCTGGAAGGCCGTCTCCACTCCCAGCTTTTCTGTTCATCTTTCCCTCAGTGGTCACCCTCCAGAAAGTCTGGTGGGTTCCTCACTCTGGGCTTCCTAAAATACCCTGTTCATATCATTGGGCTGCAGTTGTTACCCTGCTTTATGATGATCCTCTATGCGTCTGCCTCTCCCCCTAGATTACGAGTCTTCAGACCACATGTTTGCCTTATTTTCCTTTGTATGCCCAGTATCTTACACCACATTGGCCAAAAGCTATGTAGGTGCTCAATAAATGATACTTAACTTTGATCCAGCACTTGCTGTGTGCTGGGCAGCATGCAAGGAACATGACCTGTACTGTGTCATTTAATCTTCACAACACTGAAGGACCTGAAAAATGTGAAAAGTCAAAGTGTTAGTTGCTCAGCCGTGTCCGACTCTTTACACCCACATGGACTATATAGCCGGTCAGGCTCCTCTGTCCTTACAGTTCTCCAGGTAAGAATACTGGAGTGGATAGTGATTCCCTTCTCCAGAGAATATTCCTGACTCAGGGATCAAACTTGGGTCTTCCGCATTGCAGGCAAATTCTTTACCATCTGAGCCACACTAGTATTAATTCCACTTTACAGATGAGGAAACTGAAGCTTGGAAATGTTACATTTGCCTAAAGTAACCCAGGTAGTAATTACTGAGACTCAAAATGGAAGCACTAGGACTCAGTACTCTTAAACACTACAGAATACTCCCTTCTTAAAATACTTGTGGAATTTAAAAATACGTGTTTTTCATGAGCTATATGTATGGATGCTTCTGGTGATGAAAAGGAAAGGGGGTGAAGTCAAGCCCAGAAATTCAAATTTGAAGACAAAAAAAAAAATGTCTTCTCTCTCAATCTCTGTTGATGAATTCTAAAAATATTTATTACATTGGATTTATGTGAGTTCAGCACTGCATTAGCAGCTGGGGGGAAGCAAAGCTGGAAGAGTAGTTGGTTCGGTTTCTGGCCCTTGACAACTAACTAATATGGTCGGAGAAACAATGGCTCAGATGGAGACAAGAGCCGGAAGCAGAGGTTGATGGGCAGTCAAGGATGTTGAGACCAGAGTGGGACTAAGGAAGAGGGGTGGTTAGAAGGAGGGTCACAGAGCACAGAGCTGACTTGGATGAGAGGAGGACCTCCTTGCTTAGACTTCCCTGTGGCTTGTCTGTGGGCCTTTCCCAAAGCCACCTGGGATTACCTGGAGGAGGCCTTCTATGTGATGGTGAATTTCTGCATCAGGGCTCTCCATCTTCATTTCTAGAGCCTAGAATAGAAGCTGGGTTTCTCTGGTTGGGCCAGGACTGGGAGACAGGCTGTTCTCCAGTGCCCAAAGAGCCGCTTCTGTTGCTCCGTGTCCCCGTGACCTTCCATGGGGTTTGCAGAAAGGCGGCTATGTGAGTATCCCCATAATGGAACCTTGAGGGCCGCTGGGCTTTTGAAAACCTTCACCTCTCCATTCTCTCCCTGGGGAAGCCAGGGGATAATTGGGTATTATGTGCAGCCTCTGAGACACAGGGCCCTTTCAGCCGAACTGTCCCCCGGGAGTGGCCCCATTTGTGTCGACTGCGGGTTTCCCTGGGCAGGTGAAAGGAACAGGTCAGCTGCCTTTTCAGAGCTGGGAATTGTACCTGGGCTGGGGGACTGTGGTGACATTCACTGTGCTACAAAGCTGGGAACAGTGGAGGCTGGGACAGTGACCACAGAGCGTAATCTTAGGACTCAACTACTTTCTTCTTCCTCTGGAGGAAGCCGTGCAAAGAGCTAAGCTACTCATCAGCGCTGCCTCCTCATGTGCAATCAGGTGAACTTAGCTGTGGTCCCCCCTGCCTACCTATCCTCCTTCCTTCAGGATCTGGCCTTCTGTTCTCGAGCAGGATCCTGTGCGGCTCCTGGCCACGAAATCCTTCCTGTGTCCCCCATTTCTTTGATTACAGGAAATAGGCTTCATTCAGCCTCTGTGATCTTCCCTGAGATCCCAAAGGCAGATTCAAACAGTTGGTTTTTCTGGCCATGCATGCACTTAGCAGCAGCAGCAGCAGGACAGCAGGCAGGATCTTAGTTGCCCCCTGCAGTGGAAGCAGAGTTCTAACCACTGGATCACCAAGGAATCCCCCCAAACAGTTGTTAATTAGGAAAGGGAGGGGATTCGAGACAACGGAGGAACAGTCAAGAGAAACGATAGTGCAGCCTGGGGGCAAGGTCCTGATTCCCCATCAAGGGACACACAACAACATCTGTGAGATGTTTTGCAGATACTGGAACCCCCGCCGGGTGGGAGAAATTAATGATTAATTTCTAGCTCCCCACAAGCATGTAGACCCCAGAGTGGTTGGAACCAGAAGGTTGATGATGCTGACTCACACTTACCTCACCACCAACCAATTAGAAGAATGTCCACAAGCTGATCATGTCCTCTTCGGACCATTATTATAAAACTTCTCACTACCCACTCCAGGAGGGGATACACAGTTTTGAGGGCATTAGCCCACTGTGGCCCCTTTTGCCTGGCAAGGCAATAAAGCTGTTCTTTTCCACTTCACCCAAAACTCTGTCTCTGAGGGTTAATTCAGTGTAGGGGTACAGAGGATGGGTTCGACCTCACTCCCATCCCTCCTGTTTCAGAAGCTGAGCTCGGGAAGAGTAATATCTATAGCTGTGGACGGAAGCGTTCTAGAAGCTAGGGGCTGGGGTTTCGCTGCTGGCTTGGCGGCTTCCTGGCTTTGTGACCTTGGGCAAATCATGTTCCCCCTTCTCTTGTTCTGCCTCCTCTTGAATAAGGTTGTAGGGCGAGGGCAAGGAGGGGTGAGATCAGTGTATAACCTCAACTCTGGTTATATACTAGAACCATCTGAGGTTGCTTTTTAAAAATATCATTGTCCTGGATCCAGTGCAGACCATTTAAATCAGAATATTTGGAGACATCAGTGTGTTTTATAAGTTCTTATTGACCAAAAAAAAAAAAAAAAAAAGACAACCTAGAAGTTGAGAATTATGTTTTATTCAGTGGATTTTCTGAAGACTTAAACCTGGAAGACAGCCTCTCAGATAGCTGCCAGGGACTGCCATGAAGAGGTAAGGCATGAGCCAGAATATATAGGAGTTTTGTCACAAAAACCAGGTCGGTGAAACATCAGACGATTACTGTTAATGAAAGAAAACTAAACATCTTCAGTTAATGAATTTAATGCTTTTCTGTGCATGGGAAGATGCCAGCATCTGGGCTCATTGAAATCATCACTTTGATCAGTGCCTTAAACAGAGGAGCCTGGTGGGCTAGAGTCCATGGGGTTGCAAAGAGTGGGGCATGACTGAGTGACTTTCACATTTCACATTAGCTATCAAGGGCCATGTCCTGTTTTTCTCCTCCTTGAATCCCCTCAGGGTGCAAGGTTGGGGGTGGATTTAGTGGCTGCTGGGTCGATGGCTCCAGCAACCTTTGCTTACTGAACGTGTGTGTGTGCTCAGTCGCTTTAGTCGTGTTTGACTCTTTGCGACCCTGTGGACTGTAGCCCACCAGGCTTCTCTGTCCATGGGATTTTCCCAGACAAGAATACTGGAGTGGGTTGCCATGCCCTTTTCGAGGGGATCTTCCCAACCCAGGGACTGAACCCACGTCTCCTGCGTGTAATACATTGAAGGTGGATTCTTTACCCAATGAGCTACCGGGAAAACCCTGTAACTGAGCTACCAGGGAAACCCTGGCTACTGAATAGCAGGCAGTATTTTTCATCCACATCCCACAAGGGGTTCTAATATAAGGCCAGGCTGGAGAACCTCAGATTTGATGATTTAGGTCATGATTTGAGATGATTCTTAGATTATAGATCCCTAGGTTAGCCTAATCAGTCATTGGCATTTTATATCTTACTTCTAATACTGGAGTTTTTAAAAAATGGTGCTTTCTATGGAAGTCATGGAGAAAGGTAGTATCCTTTCTGGGGCAGGACTTCCCAAGCATCCAAGAAGTATGCCGTTCACAGACTAGCCCTTCAGAGTGGCTCCGAGCACCATCAGCCTCATCCAGTCTCAGAGTTCCCAGTTGGCACTAGGAGAGAGGAGAAAGGGATTCAGTGTGTTCCCCAAGAACCAGGGTTCTCCAGGCATAGAAAAATAGAAGCCTCACCTAGGAGTCCTTAGTCATCTGGTGTTAATTAGCAGGTGATTTTTGTGCCATTCGTCAAGAGTTAGAAGCAGGGAAGTTTTCATGTCGAGTGTGAGGTGGTGGGAAGTAGGTTTGGGTGTGATTCTTTACACAAGGTGAGCTGGCCACAGGAGCAATGGTGCGGTAGTTCTGAGCATCTGGAAGGAGGGTCCTAGGATCTCGGAATAGCAGAATACAGAAGGTTCTGGAAGGGGTATTAGGATGGCACCAAATAGGAAGAGAACTTCTATTTATCTGTTTCCCTAAGATCTGGCTCTGATCATAAGCTCCCATAGATAACATGTGATTTTTGTCTTTTCTTTGTTTCCTCATTAAATAAACATTTTAGGGAATTCCTTGGCAGTCTAATGGTTTAACTGTCAAGGGCCCAGGTTCAATCTCAGAATTTTCCACAATTTGTTACAATTTTCCATATTTTGAGTAGCAAGGAGAGATAAGAAGTCCTTCTTAAATGGACAATGCAAAGAAATAGAGGGAAACAATAGAATGGGATAGACTAGAGATATCTTTGAAAAAATTAGAGATACCAAGGGAACATTTCATGCAAAGATGGGCACAATAAAGGACAGAAACATCAAGAACATAACAGAAGCAGAAGATACTAAGAAGAAGTGGCAAGAATAGACAGAAGAACTATACAAGAAACATCTTAATGACACAGATAACCACAGTGGTGTGGTCACTCACCTAGAGCCAGACATCCTGGAGTCTGAAGACAAGTGGGGCTTAGGAAACATTACTACAAATAAAGCTAGTGGGGTAATGGAATTCCAGCTGAGCTATTTCAAATCCTAAAAGATGATGCTGTAAAGGTATTGTACTCAATATGTCAGCAAATTTGGAAAATTCAGCAGTGGCCGCAGGACTGGAAAAGATGAGCTTTCATTCTAATCCCAAATAAGGGCAATGCCAAAGAATGTGTTCATTTCGCATGCTAGCAAGGTTATACTCAAAATCCTTCAAGCTAGGCTTCAGCAGTATGTGAACTGAGAACTTCCAGATGTATAATACAGCTGAACTGAAGCCAAGTGAAGTGAAAGTCGCTCAGTCATGTCTGACTCTTTGCAACCCCATGGACTATACAATCCATGGAATTCTCCAGGCCAGAATATTGGAGTGGGTAGCCTTTCCCTTCTCCAAAGGATCTTCCCAACCCAGGGATTGAACCCAGGTCTTCTGCAGTGCAGGCAGATTCTTTACCAGCTGAGCCATTAGGAAATATAAGCTGGATTTAGGAAAGGCAGAGGAACCAGAGATCAAATTGCCAACATCTGTTGTATCATGGAGAAAGCAAGGGAATTCCAGAAAAACATCTACTTCTGCTCCATTGACTATGCTAGAGCCTTTGACTGAGTGATATTTGATACATGCTTATTTATTTGACTTCACTGTGCCCATCAATGGGAGTCCATATTCTGGGCAGAATCATCTGAAGCTCCTAATTCATTCATTCAGAAAATATTTATTGAGTCCCTAATATGTGTTAGGCTCTTGTTATGGACTGAATGTTTGTGACCCTTCCCACCACGTTCATATGTTGAAGCCCTAACCTCCAGTGGAATGGTATTCGGAAATGGTCCTTTGGGAAGTAATTAGGATTAGAAGAGATCGTGAGTGTGGGTCCCCCCAGGATGGGATTTATGCCTTTGTGGAAAAGACAGCGGGGAGCTTGCTCTCTATCTCCCTCTCTCTGTAAAATCATAAAGAGCTCACATGAGCACACAGTGAAATGGCATCCCCCTAAAAGCCAAGAAATCAACCCTGATTGTTCATTGGAAGGACTGACACTGAAGGTGAAGCTCCAATACTTTGGTCACCTGATGTGAAGAGCTGACACACTGGAAAAGACCTTGATGCTGGGAAAGATTGCAGGCAGGAGGAGAAGGGGACAACTGAGGATGAGCTGGTTGGATGGCATCACTGATTCAATGGACATGAGTTTGAGCAAACTCCAGCAGATGGTGAAGGACAAGGAAGCCTGGCATGCTACAGTGCATGGAGTTGCAAAGAGTTGGACACGACTGAGGTGAATGAAAAACAGCAACAAAAGCCAAGAGCAGAGGCCCCAGAGTGAAATCTACCTTGCTGGCAACTTGCACATAGATTTCCCAGCCTCCAGAACAGTAAGAAAATACATTTCTGCAGTTTAAGACATCCAGCCTGTGATATCTAGTTTGACAACCTAAACCTAAGACAGCACTACTATCCAACCCTTCAGGAAGGGGGTGGACTCTTCTGGGAACTTCAGGTTTGTCGCTCCCTTCTTTCGATTAAACAATCAAATTACCCAGTTGTTTCATAGGCAGGGATTATACTGCATATTCTCTTTTATTCTTTATAAAACTTAATGTTTCTTTGCACATATGAGGCAGGACCTTGATGAACACTTTTGAATAACTGATGGAGTAAGTTTAAGTGTTTATTGAGCATTTAGTTAAATCCTCACGGGCTTATGTTATATGATATGAGGCATTTAAGGACGTGGTCCTTATCCGTAGGGAGTTTAAAACCTTGCGGGGGAGGACGTCAGAACTTTTATGCACCATGACAGATCACGTAAACCTCTTGTCCTGTATTCTAGCCTCTACAGTAGACATCAATCCCAAAGGGCTCCGACCAACTTCCCATGGGTCCAATCTAGCAGTGTGTCATCTTGGACCAATCCATCATTCAGGACCACCATCACTTACTTAGATCCAGGCAGGAAAGACCCATGACTCTGGTGGGAGCCTCAGATTTGCTGATCCCTTGCCACTCCTTCCATGGAATTTTCTAAGCTCTCCTAAACCTGCATTGCAACCTGTATGAGCGTGGGGCCTGATTTCTCCCATGATACACACACACACAAACACATACACACACCATGCAAGGGGTCACATAGATATCCTAAGGAGCTCCAGGACTCAAGCCTGTAGAGTCACTCAGATCCCATTTCTGGTTTGTTCCAAAGTCCTCCGGGGATGGCCCTTCCTTCTCCTCCGTACTTTCCAGCTTCTCGTTCTCAGAGTCAATGGGCCCTTCTGATTGTGGCTGTGATAACACATTCTCCCGAGCCAGTCTGAAGACTCACAGAATAAGGAATAGACTTTCCCTATGGAAGTTGTTCCACTCTTCTTACTCTCCCCACAGGCCTCTCACTAGTCCCCCCTTTGACGGCCCCGTATGGAAGGCAAGGGTGAAATCAACTTTGAGAAAGATTGCGTTCAGGGATGCAAAGATTAAGGACAAAATGGAAATACACGTTGGGAGACATACTGTTTAATTTACATTGTAAAACTTAGAAGGACAACTTTAACATGCTTGTCCAGGAAATGAATCATCCCTTACCTTTTCATGCATACTCCGAGTGAGACTTGAATTTGTGGTCATCTCCGTGAAGCACTGCAACAACATTTTAGAGTCATTGGAAGCCAGTATTCACAAGTGGCTCCACAAGATGGGGCAGCCTTGTGAGTCATGAGGTCGCCAGCATTAAATACATGGTAGAAGGGAATTGCAGAGGCAAGAAGGTCTGTCTTGTTTCAGTGCAGACTGGTTCCAAAGGGTCATGACCCTGTGATGACAGCGCTGCTACCTTTTTCTCAGGCTTGTGATTAGTCAGGTGAAACTAGTGGAGTTTTAAATCAAGTTGTTTATACAGATGGAGCCCACAGAAAACATCTGCCAAGGCCACGTATGACCTAAGGACAGCCTTGCTTATACTCTCATGTCCTGTCCTAAAAGGTTAGGCTGACACTGATACACGGGACTCACGGAAACCCACCTGGTGCTCTGCATGCACAGCTGGGGAGGGCAGGAGAGGTCCACCACCCCAAAATGAACAAAAATGACCGGTGGTGGCTGGGAGCCCGGGAACAGATGCTCTTCTTGCCTCTTTCTTTGTTCACGTTTCCTATGGCTGTCCAAATGGACTCGTGGGGCCTGTGCATTTTGGGAGACGCCTCCAGGGAACGTCATCCCAGCCTGACTTGACAAAGCTGAATTGAGCTGTGGTCCTCGCATGCGTAAAAGGAGGGGAAAAGGATGGCAGCGGGGTTAGGGATCAGGCCAGGAGAAGTACCTGGAATAGAAGATTTGCTTCTCCCCCTGGGTGGTGGTTTGAGCTGCCTCTCCACCCTCGTCAGGGACTTCCAGAGTTGGAGGCTGGGGCTGGAGAGATGCTCTCTGGGGATCTTCTGAGGTGTGCTGGAGCGGGGGTGGGGTAGGAGGGATGGGCAGCACCCTGGCTCCAGCACCGTCTTTCTCGCAGGGCCCCACTCCCCACCTGCATGTGAAGGATGCTTCCTTCACTGTGCTGTGTCCCCTCTGCCCCTCCCGCCCCTCGCCCACCCCCTTGTCCCCGTCAACTTCCTGGTTTTAGCCAAAGCCTGACACGTGGCAGGACAAACTTTCCGCAGTGGTTTCCAAGAAGAGTGGGGCCCTTCTCTTAGGTGGCAGGGACGCCGTGCTTCTGCTCTGAGCCGCGCTGCCTTCCCATCAGACCCTGCTCCGACAGCCTTTTGTCTGCTGCTTTCGTTGCTGCCAAGCTTTCGCCATGTCCTGCTGGGCCTGATGAACAAATCTGGGCCCACTCTTCTCTTTCTGACCAATAGGGAACGAGCCGAATGCCAGCGAGGAGGGAGATGGTTCCTTGCCAACGGTGGGGGTGGCAGAGGCAGAGAATCCTCCAGCTGGGCAGTTGGGACTGGCATGCAGCATCCCGCTGGGCCAGCTGCAGGGGTTCCAGATGGCCAGCCCTGGCTCTGTCTGTCTCCACTGCCAGCTTTTGTTTACGTCCCAGCGTCATCCCTCTCCCCGTCAAACACACGCTGAGTGTCCTCGCACACCCAGAGCTGTGGCAGGAGGCTTCTTGATGGAGATGGCCTTTCAAGGCACATTTCTCTTTAAAAAGGAGGACGGATGAGACAACTTTATTGTGGAAAACAGCTAAGGCCAAAGGGAATTGGACTACATAATGTCTGTTGACAGCATCTGGGTATGTCAAGTAGGAATCCAATCTTCTAGAAAGTAAGAATGTATTTATAACAGCATGTTCGAAATGAAGACTAACCTGGAAAACCTAGATTGGATGGTTTACAGTTCCTAGAAATCCTTAGTTGGTTAAAACACCAAGTGGCATATGATTTCATGAATATGAAGTTCATCCTAAAGGAGATCAGTCCTGGGTGTTCATTGGAGGGACTGATGTTGAAGCTGAAATTCCGATACTTTGGCCACCTGATGTGAAGAGCTGACTCAATGGACAAGACCCTGATGCTGGGAAAGATTGAGGGCAGGAGGAGAAGGGGATGATAGAGGATGAGATGGTTGGATGGCATCACTGACTCGATGGACATGGGTTTGGGTGAACTCCAGGAGTTGGTGATGGACAGGGAGGCCTGGCATGCTGCGGTTCATGGGGTTGCAAAGAATCGGACACGACTGAGCGACTGAACTAAAGTTCAAGAACAGGCAAAATTAATTGAGGTGAGAAGTCAGAATTGTGGTTACCTATGGGAGAAGGCAATGGCACCCCACTCCAGTACTCTTGCCTGGAAAATCCCATGGATGGAGGAGCCTGGTGGGCTGCAGTCCATGGGGTCGCTAAGGGTTGGACACCACTGAGCGACTCCACTTTCCCTTTTCACTTTCATGCATTGGAGAAGGATATGGCAACCCACTCCAGTGTTGTTGCCTGGAGAATCCCAGGGACGGGGGAGCCTGGTGGGCTGCTGTCTATGGGGTCACACAGAGTCGGACACGACTGAAGTGACTTAGCAGCAGCAGCAGCATGGGAGAAGTTGACTAGGAAGGGGCAGGAAGGAAACTTTTAGAGTGGGGGAAATGGTCTTTACTGGGACCTGGGCAGTGGTTACATGTGCTGTGCTGTGCTTGACTGCTCAGTCGTGTCTGACTCTTTGTGACCCCATGGATTGTAGTCCACCAGGCCCCTCTGTCCATGGGGATTCTCCAGGCAAGAACACTGGAGTGGGTTGCCATGCCCTCCTCCAGGGGATCTTCCTAACTCAGGGGTCGAACTGGGAGGGTAAGAGGCAGGAAGGCCAGGGGTCTCCAAACGGAGGAAATAGAATTCAAGTGCCAGACATTTGATGGAGAGATAAAGCAGCAGGAGGAAACAAACTACAAGTGTCAGACTTTTTCCTTCTCTATACAAGATTAAAAGGAGGATCCTCTTAAAATTCTGTGTTGCCATGACGACACCTGGTTCTACCTGAACTTAACTTTTCTCAAACCTTGAGCTAGCCAACTTGTTTTTCTTATGGAAATGTTTTTCTTAAGCGATGTTAATGAAACTATGTATTTGCTTTGGAATTTGCCTTTCTTCAAATGGTTCCACCTAAGACTAACTTTTTTTTCTCAAACCTTGGGTTGATAATAGCTCAACAAACCAGTATCAGATCAATTGTTTTATGGCTGGGGGATGACACACCTCATCCCATCCTATCTCAAAAATGTATATTGTGGGAGAGGGGCCTGGTGAAACTCCCTCAGCCTTGAGATGTCTCTCCTATCTGATGAATAGCTTCCTAACAGACATAAAACATCTGGCTAAAGACTAGCGGGGCAGGGGCGGGGGAGGGTGGGCGGTGGCGGGGAGCACGCTTTCTGCCTCCTTCTGATGTCTATCAGAAGCTTTGTCTGTCTCTTTTATACTTTAATAAAGCGTTGTCACACAAAAGCTCTGAGCGATCAAGTCTTGTCACTGGCCCCAGACTGAATTCCTCTCCTCCGGAGGCCAAGAATCTTGGCATCTTTCATGGCTCAGCAGCAACCTTTCAGAACCCAGGTCTCCCACATTTCAGGTGGATTCTTTACCATCTGAGCCACCAGGGAAGCCCAAGAATACTGGAATGGGTAGCCTAGCCCTTCTCTAGGGGATCTTCCTGACCCAGGAATTGACCCGGGGTCTCCTGAATCACAGGTGGATTCTCTACCAGCTGAGCTACCAGGGAAGCCCATAGATGTATTCACATGTGAAAATTCATTGAGACAGATATACCCTTAAGGTTAGTGCACTCACTATGATGTGAGTATGATAAATCTCAATACAAAAGTTAAAAATTTTTTCCATTGCCTATTGTGGGTTAGGTACCGCTGGCCACTCACAATACACGTTCTTGTAACACAGACAACCCGGCAGTTAAAATGTGACATAGTCAGTGTGGTTGGCAGGAACTACCGCATGCATTTTCTCTCTCAGTAGTCACAGAATCCTGACTCTTAGCCGGGAACATTGCTACCCAGGATAAAGACTACATCTTCCAGGTTTCTTCACTTATGACTAGCTCCTGGCCAGTGTGATGTAAGGGGGTGTGCCAGTGGGATGTCTGGGGAGACCGCTTATAGGGAAGGGTCACCTTTGGAACCTGCCACCCCTCCCAGTGGCTACCGTGTGGACCAGAGGCTGCATTTGCAACTGCCATTTTGGGTCACATGGTGACGTTGAGGATGAAATTTTGTGGTGAGAATGCTGGAGAAGAAAGAGTGGATGATTTCATGGAGCTGCCGCACTGGCCTCAGACTGCCCACCTTCACAACAGGTTTTTAAACGAGTAAACTCTCGAGTGTTTGTCATTATGTTTCAAGGCCTTTGTTTCTCACAGCCTAGCTAATCACAGGGTGACATGAGGGACACAGGAAGGCGCTGGCTCAGCATGGATGGCCAGTTGCCACTGGCAACGACTTCTCAGACAAAGAGCCACTGGAGCTGAGTCTTGAAGAAACTTGGCTAAGAGAGGTGATGTCTGTTAAAATGCTTTTGTGAGCGAGTCTCACCTGGGTAGGAAAATTCGCTAAGGATTGTTCATTTCCACTCAAATAGACATTCTCTTACCTTCAAGAAACTAATAATCTGATCTGCCTTTTGGGCAAGGAGCAACTAGAAATACTTCACTTGTACTGGTTGTTTGAATAAATATTGATAAAATGAATAAGTCAAGCTTTATTGCTTTGTTTTATTTGGAATATACCCCTAATGAAATTAAAGCTCTAGTTTATGCTCAAAGGTCATTTCTTCTTTCTTAAAAAATATTTATTTGGCTGCACCAGCAGACTCTTTAGTTGTGACCTGCAGGATTTTTAGTGGCGGCCTAAGGGATCTAGTTCCCTGACCAGGGATGGAACTTGGGCCTCCTGCATTAGGAGCTCAGAGTGTTAGCCACTGGACCATCAGGGAAGTCCTCATTTCTTCTTTTTGTGAACTCAGAACTTATGGTGAAAGACTTGCAGGATCTCTACTCTAAAAATTATAAACCATTACTGCTGCTGCTGCTGCTGCTAAGTCGCTTCAGTCATGTCCGACTCTGTGCAACCCCAAAGACGGCAGTAAAGCAGATATACATAAATGTTTTGAGATGCTGATTATTGTTAATATATCCATTTCCCTCAAACTGAGATCTTTCTCCATCAAATTATGCTATAATTTTCCTCTAAGTGCTGCGCTAGCTGCATTTGCACAAATTGTTGTTTTGTTTCATTTTCATTCCATGCAAAATATTTTCTAATTGCCACGTGTCTTCTTTGACTCACGGGTTACTTGGATGTATGGTACATAGTTTACAGAGATTTGAGGATTGTCCAGATATCTTTCTGTAATCTATTTCTAATTCCAGTATGGTCTGAGATCATACTTTCCATGATTTCAATCCTTTTAAAATAATTGTTGTAGCGATGGTGAATGTTTCATGCGCACTTGTAAAGCATATGTATTCTGATGTCATTTTTGGCATGTTCTATAAATTCAATTAGGTCAAGATGTTTGGAAGTGTTGTACGGGCCTGCTAAGTCTTTGCTGATTCTTCTGCTTATTCTATTGAGCAGCATCACCATATACTAAGGGAGGGGCCTGCGTTGCCAGAAGGATTTTTTTCTCAAGGCTCCTTCTCTGCTCTCAGCTCCCCTGTGTGCCTGCATCTCAGTCTCTTCCCACCTCTTCACCCCTTCCCCAGTGGCAGGCTGCAGTCGTCTGTTACTTGCTGCTTGCTGGCGGGTGCAGAGGGTGGAAGTGTGGTTTTCTGTTGTTCTGTTTCAGCCCCAGCCTTGGGTGGGTGCTGTCTCTGTGTCTTGGAAGTTGGGTTTTCTCCAATAAACAGAGACCTAAGGGTATGGGTCCAGCTCCTCCCCGGGGAGTTCAGACTTTCTTCTCTTCCCTTTCTCCAGCTGCAGTGTGTCTTTGCGTATGCTCTAGAGGTCAAAGTGTTGCTGGCCTGTCCTCAGTGGCTTAATGCCCTTTGTAGGGGAGAAAAGATATGGGTGTGGTCTCATGCCTTTCCCACAGTTATTATCACATCCCTCTTCCAGTTTTGAACACGGAGGAAGGTTTCCTCTGGACTTCCTCCTTGTCCCCTTTTTCATGAGTGTTTGGACCTGGGACCCCTTGTTACAGTGTGGCAATGCGCCTGGACACACCTCTCCTCAAAGCAACAAAATAGGAAGAAACTATATGGGACTAAAAATAACTACAAGGTAGTTAGAGCAGATTCTGAACAAAAGATACAAAGATACAACTGCCAGTTCTGAAGAACCAGGAGCAAAAACAGGGTACTAGGCATGCTCCCTGCACACAACACCATCTAAAGGCATGGGCAAGCCACGCCTGCAGCCTGACCCCTGGATGTACCACTACCCTCGCCCGATATTAGGAGCAAGCTCCTCTCGGGGAGTAGGCAACAAGCAAGCAAGCAAGCCTGTTGCTTTCCTCTCGCGTCTCTGTGCTGCAGCAGAGAGGCCAATAAAGCCTTGCCTGAATTTCTTGGCAAGAATTTCATCAGTTTCTACTGATTAAGGAAGCCAAGAACCCAGCTGCTGCTGCTGCTGCTGCTGCTGCTGCTGCTAAGTCTCTTCAGTCGTGTCCGACTCTATGCGACCCTATAGACGGCAGCCCACCAGGCTCCCCCGTCCCTGGGATTCTCCAGAGGCAAGAACACGGGAGTGGGTTGCCATTTCCTTCTCCAATGCATGAAAGTGAAAAGTTAAAGTGAAGTCACTCAGTCATGTCCGACTCTTCGCGACCCCATGGACTGCAGCCCACCAGGCTCCCCTGTCCCTGGGACTCTCTAGGCAAGAGGACTGGAGTGGGGTGCCACTGCTTCTCTGAAGAACCCGGCTAGGGTACCACAAGGAGAAGCACTGCTGAGGGCCAGGAGCTCCTTGCAACTCCCGGAGCTTCTACCGTTTCAGGCTAACCCACCCTTGGCCTTTGTGATTCTTCAAACATTTTGTCTGGTTGCTTCCTGCTGACTTGTCTGTTGGCCTTTTCTTCCCTTTTTGCCCAGTTGCAGGTGTGCACGAACAGGGCTCGCGTCCAGTCTCTCCTGTAAGGAGGGGCCCATCTATCCTTAGATTTCATGCTAGCCGTGTTGGGCTGGGACATCCGTTTTTTGATGGCTCTAGCAAATTACGATTTTGTAGATTTTCTGGCTTTTTCTGGTTCTAAAGAAGGTCAGAAGGGACCCTCTTTACAGCTTTCTACATCCTAGGTGGAAGCCAGGAGTCAAAATACATCTTTAGGTGATCCACTTCTGTTGTGAATGACTTTGGGTTCCTTTCAAAAATCATATTTATTCTCTATGGATGAAAATTTATTATCAGAAAAATGATTTTCAAGAATCGGTGTGGGGAGGGGGGAATAAAATTGGCAAAGAGGGTCAAAAGGTACAAACATTCAGTTATAAAATAAGTAAGTCACGGGGATGTAATGTACAGCATGGTGCCTACAGTAGTAATACTGTTGTGCATTGGAAAGTTGCTGAGAGGGAGATCTTAAGTTTTCATCACAAGAAAAAAAAATTATAACTATGGATGGTGATGAAGCTGACCTACTGTCATGGTCATTGCTCAATGTATACAAACATTGAATTGTTATGTGGTACATCTGAAAGTAATGTAATGTTATATGTCAATTACATCTCAATAAAAATAAATGAAAAATTTAAGAATATATGTGCATCAATATCTGTGAGATATGCCAAAGGCATAATTCCAAACATGTTTAGTAATGAGCAGCATTGGTAGCTGAGTAGTTTCTCAAGATAAGTGCTCCCAGCAGAGACTCATTTAGATGTTCAAGTTCTAATGGTTTTTATTTTTTCAGTCATGCCAGATCTTAGTTCCCCAACCAGGGATTGAGCCCATGCCCCACTGCAGTGAAAGCAGGGAGTTCCAACCACTGGACCACCAGGGAATTTCCTCTAATGGTTCTTTACAGTCCCATTACTGTATTTGGGGTCACAAAGAGTCGGACGTGACTGAGCGACAGAACTGAACTGAACTGTATAGTTATAAGAAGACTGGAACATATTGCCACCCAGGTCTTGGTAACATTAATTAACTTCTTCAATCCTCAGTTTTCTCATCTGAAAAGATGGGGATAATATTATAGTTCACAGACAATAGAATTACAGAGAGTACAGGCAGAACTGAGCACAGATTAATAATGCATGCTAAATAGATATTGTATCTATCATTGTGTGCCACTAGAAACAAAAATATCATTTTGCTTAAGAGAGGAATGCCCACACATTATATTGCCTTTGTAAAATCATTAATAACATCCTCTTTCACTTTCTAAGCTGTCCTGGTTTGGACAATAAATTATACATGCCCCTATGCAGATCACACAGCCAGTAATTTGGGTGTCAGTAATGCATTACTGACAGTTGGGGTAGCAGAGATTTGAACACTGGGCACTCTGGGCTTCCCAGGATGGTTAGTGGTAGAGAATCTGCCTGTCATGCAAGAGACACAAGAGACGCAGGTTCAATCCCTGGGTCAGGAAGATCTCCTGGAGTTGGAAATGGCAACTCACTCCAGTATTCTTGCCTGAAAAATTCCATGGACAGAGGAGCCTGGCGGGTTACAGTCCATGTGGTCACAGTCCACGGGGTCACAAAGAGTTGGTCGCAAGAATGACTAAGCATGCGCTCCTTCTCACTCTGAGTTAGGGCCATGGAAATTTTAAGGTTAAAAGTAAGAAGAGTTTCTGGCGCAGAGGCCAAGATCTCTCCTTTCTCTCTAGCCTTTGCCCAGGCTTCATTCCAGGATGTTCCACAGAGCAGGAATTATCCAGTATATTCTGTATGCAGAAGGCCACCTTCTCTTCTTATCGACTTCCTGTCCTGTTTGTCTTGCTTTTTATTCTTTGCACTTTCTAATCTGAGTAATTCTCATTTTGATTCTTCCATGATATTCTCATTTAGGATTTCAAAATTAGCATTGAAAGGCAATTTTGCTTTACCTCAAAGATGTCCCCCTTGAACTTTATAACAGATGACAAATACTTGGTAGGGGAGGGATAAATTAGGATCTTGGGATTAGAAGATACAAACTGCAATATATGAAATAAGCAACAAAGTCCAACTGTACAGCACAGGGAACTATATTCAATATTTTATAATAAACTATGATAGAGAAGAAAAAAATGTAATCACTGGTGAAAAAAGCGCTTAAGATCCAGTTAGTGCATTGTAACCTAGAAGTGCAGACCAATGTAGGGGCTCCAGGGAACAAGGGAGGGCTTCCTTTGGGGGCATGAGAAAGGGCAGGCGGTTGACATCTACCAAGGGGTCTCTTCTAGGGCCCTCTCTCCAGCCTCCTGGGAATAGCACTGTCATCTTCCTCTTGATGGGACACCTCCCTTCTTGGCCAGGAATGAAGCTGAGGCTCAGACCTTGTCAGTTAGTGACCACGAGGACCTAAGGGTTGAGCCTGGAGACCCCACCTGAGCTGATGGGACTCATTCCAGGGTTTTCTTAGAGGTGTTGGGATAGAAGCAGTCTCTTTCAGCAAATGGCGGAGAGAGGGAGCAGCCCTGTGGCTACTGGTGGTCACCTCTGCCACCCCATGGGGATGAGGGACAAGGATGCCATCCCAGAGGAAGTGAGAGCCAAAGGTAGAGGAAGATTCCTGAAGATCCGGTTTCTGCCCTCCTTGTAGCTGAGAGAGTCTGGATGGCTACAAGGAATTCTCTAGGGGCACTTAATGACTATAGAGTAATGATCTGAGTTTGCTGAGTATTGTCCAAAAAATATCTGAGAGTCACACTACCTGTATTTAGTGAAACCTATCGTGATAGATTGAGTGCTCTGTTCATTACTTCCTCAGACTGTGTCTTTGCAGGACCACCTAGCAAGAGCTGGAGCCTCTTTCCTTCTTTCTTGAATCTGGGCTGGCTTGTGACTCACTTTGAATAGAAGAGTGGGGCAGAAGGGACAGTGTGTCGATTCCAAGCCCAGGCCCTTGCCCTGGGAGAGCCCCAGGCTAGTCTACTGGAGGACAGGGGCCACGTGGAAGAGAGCCCCAGATTCCAGCCTGCCAAGACATGCAAGCAGAGCCACCTCACCACTTGCCTCTGACCACAGAGGCTCAAGGGAGCCCAGCAAAGGCCGAAAGGACCACCCGAGGGAGCATAGCTTAAGTTAACTGATCTCCAGAACCATGGACTAAGTAATTGTTGGTTGTCTTGATCCACTAAGATTTGGGGTGATCTGTTTACCAGCAGTTAATAAACTAATACTCTTATTATGACTGATACTTTATACGCATTCATCAAGCACTCCAGCTTTGGAGACCAATCTGATTTTCAGTGCTGGCTCTATAACTTACTAGCTGTGTGACCTTGGGCAAGCTGTTAAAAAACCATCTTTGCTCAGATTTCTCATCTGTAAAACAAAGATAATCACAGTAGTGATGAGGTTTGGGCAATATAAATGAAAGTAATGCATGTGAAGTACTTAGCATGGTACCTGTTGACATCCAATAAACCCTGATCCTGGTGATGCATCTTCCAAAGCAAAATCAACAGTAGCTGTTAAACCCGTTTTGTAGATGAGGAGACTGAGCCTCAGAAGGCTAAGTTGAGGATAATAGCTACCAAATATGGAGAGTCCACTCTGTCCTGGAAGCTTCTTAAGCCATATCTTCTTGAATGAAAGCTGTAGAGTCTAGAGGTGCAGCACAACTCAGGTGAGCCCAGGTGAGGCCTGGTTAGGGCCAGACAAGGGAGAAGAGCCCACCCCCTCACCACCTGGAGAGAGCATGACGTCTGGACCTGAAGAGTTTGCAGACCAATGTTCTCTCAGGGAGGAGATAAGCCTGAGCACAGGAGAGCAAGGGAGGCCTGTAAGATTCCAGGGAGGGGTCACCCCACCCTCGTTTCAGCTTTTACCCAGTGCTGCAGGGCTGGGGTCCTGACAGGTATGATTTCTCAATCACTCTCTCATTCTGCTTCCCACAGCTGGGTCATGTACCACTGAGCACCACAGGGCACTTTGTCTAGACTGTCTCCCTGCCCCAGCCAAAGTTAGAACTGTGAATCACAGAATAAATAGGTCTTGGACTCTATGTTCCTCCCCAAATCAGAATAGTTGTACAGCAATTAGTGGAAAGGTAAGACTAGTTCCCATGTCCTCCTGAAGTGCCAGAGCGTCTAGATAGAAAGCGAAGGTGAAAAGCAGTTGACCAAAGGACCACCATCTTGATTTTATTTATTGTTTTTGTCTAGATCCCTCTCTTCCTACGGGCAAACCCCAAACTCCAAACTAACTTTCTCAGGCGCTAAGGGTAGACCCTGCTGTCCAAAAGATCTTTTTGGTAAAAGACCTAGGAAGAGATCATTGGTAGCCCATTCTGCCTTCCAATAAGCTCTTAGGATAAAGGCGGCATGAGATTTCTATTTCATTTTCCTATCTGAACAACTCTGAATGAGGTGTCTTGACTGGAGGTATTTTTAGAAACACTAAGAAGAATGTTCTTTCCTCCTTTTTCCTACTTGGCTGTTAGACCAGCTGTTCTCTCTCCCCTTCTGGGAATGTGTTCGTTTCTGTCTACACCCAAATATTATGAAGAGCCTCAGCAGAGAGTGGGATTCTGCAATGTGGAACCAGAGCCTTCAGCTGACTCCAGCTTTTGCAAAAAGAACCTGCAGACCGAATGACTTGTTTCCAGGATTGACAGGATGCTGGCATGTGGGATGTGGGCGATTTTCCTGTTGCCCTTAGTGACCTATCTTCTTTATCTCTATGACCCAAGTCTTAATCGTCTAACTGCACAGCTGAGGGATTTATCACAATTCTCATATTATTTTAATTCAATTCAAGTCCTTTTTATTGAGCAAAATGTAAAGGAAAACTCTCAATTGACCCAGAAGGAAGTTAATTAGAAGAGTTCAATAATAAAACAATACAATATATACGCTTCTGATACTCAGTTAGAATTCCCAGTGCTTAAAGTAATGCCCGACTCATGTTGGGGGCTTGATAAATACTTCTTGAGTGAATGAATGAATGAATATGCTAAATGCCACAAGGGATAATGCCTCTGTTCAGACCTTCTTCATGTCTCTCTAGATTACTGTTGGGCCCTACATGGGAAACCTTGAAAAAGAAAAAGGCTAGCATTGCGGACGGAAACTAAGATGGCGCCTGGCGGAAGAGATGGGGGCGTAGTCTATGTTGTCTGTCAAAACTTCTGATTGGCTCTCTTGATTTCTGTGCAGGTAGACAGCGCGTGATCACCATAGACTCCCATTATAATGATGGCACATGACGATTTGACCTTTAACGTGATTGGTGTAACTATGGAAAGTCCCTTGCAAACCCCTCCCCGCTTGCCTTTATAAGCAGGGAGTTTGTAACAATAAAGTGGAACCGCACTAGACGGAACTCCTGTCGCGTCTGATTGTCTCTCGCTTGCCGAGGGGCTGGGTTGGCGGACAGCAGACTCACCTTTCCTTGGGACCCCTCAGCTCTCTGCTGAGGGAAGTTCCACTGCCTCTCTCTCTTTCTGCGGAGCGCTCCCCGCAGATTACCACAATATTTTTCAAATATCTCCCAACTTCCAGTTCTCTCCCACTCTAATCCAGTCTCCATCTGACTGTCACTGGAATCTTTACAAACTGAACATTTGCTGGTGTCATGCCTGAGTCTAAAACAGCCTTGTTAAAAGGCTGTTTCATAGCTCTCTACTGCCCTCAGGATCAAGTTTATTACATTATTCATGTATTTACTGAGCTAAAGACCTCATGAGGCTGTTTTCTGAACTGTGCTTGAATACTTTTAGTGACAGGGATCTTACTTGGCATTCATCACACATACAGACAACTCTGGTTATTAAAATGAGTGAAACAGCCAGGACTGGACACCAGGACTCCTTTGTATTGGGGTTCTCCAGAGAAATGATCAATCGGGTTGATTGACCTGTCTATCTATCTACCCATCTATCCATTCATCCATCCATCTACCTATTCATCATCTTTCTATCTCTATCAGGAGATTTACTATCAGTAGTGGCTCATGCAGAAGGAGATGGCAACCCATTCCAGGATTCTTGTCTGGAAAATCCCATGGACAGAGGAGCCTGGCAGGCTACAATCCATGGGGTTGCAAGCATCAGGCACGACTTAGTTACAGAGAACGAGGAGGCCCATTGTCTGCTGACTACAAGCTGGAGAAACAAGAGAGCTGATGGTGTAATCCAGTCTGGGTCTGAAGGCCTGAGAACCAGGGGGCTCATGGTGCAAGTCTGAGACCAAGAACCAGGAGCACCAGTGTTCAAGGGTGGGAGAAGACGGATGTCTCAGCTCAGGCAGAGAGAGTGAATCCACCCCTCCTCCACTGTTTTGTTCAGTTCAAGCACTCAGTGAATTGGATGACACCCACTCACACTGACGAGGGTCATCTGCTCAGCCAGGTCACCCTTGCTTCGACCACTGATGTTCAAAGGGATTATTGCTTTTGTTGGATTCCCTGGTGGCTCAGATGGTAAAGTGTTTGACCGCAATGCGGGAGACCCGGGTTCGATTCCTGGGTTGGGAAGATCCCCTGGAGAAGGAAATGGCAACCCACTCCAGTACTCTTGCCTAGAAAATTCCATGAATAGAGGAGCCTGGTGGGCTACAGTCCATGGGGTCACAAAGAGTCGGACACGACTGAGCGACTTCACGACTTGGATTAACAACTACCATAGTTATCATTGTTTCTATTTGTTGTTCTTGCCATTTATTCCTATTTTTCTCTTCCATTCTTTTCATTTATGATTGTAATTGAACATTTTATGTGATTCCATTTTCCCTCTTTTCTTAGCATATCATTATACTTTTTAAAACAACTTTTTTAATGGCTTCCCTAGAGGGTGAAATATACACTTATAACTAGTCCAACTCTACTTTCAAATAACACTATACCATTTCATGGGTAGTGTGAGTACCTTATAATAGCAAAATAATCCTAATTCTTCTAATGATCCTAATAATAACACTAATACTAAGCATATGTAATTAAATACATCGAGATGCTTCCACAAGGAAGCCCCACCACCATGCTATGAGCAGTACAAGTCACACACAGATGGGACCTGTGGGTGATCCAGTTAACAGCCTCATCTGAGCTCCCAGCCAACAGCATCAACTGTCAGCCATGCAAGTGAGATACCTTGGGTACCTGTCATTTGACTGCAAATTCATAACAGTCTCTAAGTAAGAGAAATTTTAGGGAAGTCAGTGAAAATACTGTGCATAATACTATAATGAATGGTAAATATAATACTTTCCATCCAAACCTATAGAATGCACAACACCAAGAGTGGACCCTGATGTACACTATGGACTTTGGGTGATAATGATGTGTTGATTGAGGTTCATCAACCTAAAAAATGTACCCCTCTGGTGGGGGATGTTGATAATGTGGTGGGCTATGCATGTGTAGGGGCAGGGAGTGGACAGGAAATCTCTGCGCCTTCCTCTCAAATTTGCTGAGAACCTCAGTTCAGTTCACTTCAGTCACTCAGTCATGTCTGACTCTTTATGACCCCATGAATCGCAGCACACCAGGCCTCCCTGTCCATCACCAACTCCCGGAGCTCACTCAAACTCATGTCCATCAAGTCGGTGATGCCATCCAGCCATCTCGTCCTCTGTTGTCCTCTTCTCCTCCTGCCCCCAATCCCTCCCAGCATCAGGGTCTTTTCCAATGAGTCAACTCTTCACATGAGGTGGCCAAGTATTGGAGTTTCAGCCTCAGCATCAATCCTTCCAATGAACACCCAGGGCTGATCTCCTTTAGAATGGACTGGTTGGATCTCCTTCAAACAGCTATAAAAATGTTGTCAGGGAGCAGCTTTAAATAAAAAAGAGAAACAGTTTCTCTTTAGTTCCTCTCGCTCTCTTTAATCTCTGTAGGTACCTTGTCAAAGCACCTAAAAGAAACACATGGGCACTTAGAATTCTCAGCCAGGAAATCTCCTAGTCAAATGTACCAGTTCATCAGGTATATTTTCTAATAATGTCACTGAAGTTCCCAGTGTTGGAGCTTCCCATCCCTGCATGAAGAAGAAAGAATCTTTTCTCTCTGTTCATGCTCCTGTCCATCAGGCTTTTGCCAGACATCTCCACTGAGCCTTTCCAGCTTCTGTTCACTGCTCTCAAAGCCAATGCCACCAATCTTAGATTAAAAAACAAACAACGTTCCTCAGCAGAGGAATGGATAAAGAAGCTGTGGCACATATATACAAAGGAATACTACTCAGCCATGAAAAGGAATGGAACAGTGCTATCTGCAGAGACATGGATGGACCTAGGAATGGTTATACGGAGGGAAAAACGTCAGAAAGAGAAAAATAAATATTGTATATTAGCATATACATGTGCAATCTAGAAGAATGGCATAGATAATCTTATCTGCAAAGCAGAAATAGAGACACAGAAGTGGAGAACAGATGTATGTACACCAAGTAGGGAAAGAGGGGGAGATGAATTGGAGATTGGGGTTGACATACATATAATACTAAGTATAAAACAGATAACTGATGAGAACCTACACTATAGCACTGGAAACTACTCAATGCTCACCTAAATGGGAAGGGAATCTGAAAAAGAGTGGATGTATGTAAACATATAGCTGATTCACTTTACTGTACAGCGGAAGCTAACACATTGTAAAGCATCTATTCTCTAATAAAAGTTAATACTCCCCACAGCAACACCCTGCTTCCAGGAATCAATATCTACTTATTTTATATACTGAAGCATAGCACACACACCCAAATTATAGTAGCTGAAACAACAGTATTATTACCCCCAGTCGACTTCCTTTGTTGACTGGCGGGGCAGTTCTCATGTGTTTATACACATGGTGCCCGGGACTGAAGGCTTCACCGGGCTTGATGTTCAAGATGACTTGCTCACGTGGCTTCCAGGTGGCTTGGAGCTCAGTGAGGGCTGGTGATAGGCCTCTGATGGTTTGGGTTTCTCCAGCGTGACAGCTGCTTAGAAGGACATCACAAGAGTGAGTGTTCCAAGGGACCCAGACTTCTCAGGACCTAGCCTTGGCCACCCCAGAGTATCATTCCCTAACTCACTCTGTTGGCCAAGCAAGTTACTAAAATCAGTCCAGACTCAAGATCAGACTTAGAATCTACCTTCTGATGTGAGGAATCACATGTACGTATCAGAGGAGTGGAATTGTTTGAGACCATCTTTAAAGATTAACTATTACAGATTTTTTTCCCTTCTTTTTTTTTCCCTCGCAGTAAAACTTCAGTTTTTCCAAAATCCGGGTTGTGTGCAAACTCAGTATATTAAGTTGTTAAAGGCTGACTCTAGATGAATGAACCCTGCTGGTGTATCAGTCAGGATCAACTAGGTTGAACTATTATTACACCTAGGCTCAAAATCTAGAGTCTAATGCCACAGAACTGTTTTGCACTCACACTGCGTGTGTGCATGCTAAGTCGATTCAGTTGTGTCCGACTCTTTGCAACCCTATGGTCTGCAGTCTGCCAGGCTCCTCTGTCCATGGGATTCTCCCCAGGCAAGAATACTGGAGTGGGTTGCCATGCCCTCCTCCAGGGGATCTTCCTGACTCAGGGATCAAACTCGTGTCTCTAACATCTCCTGTATTGGCACGTGGGTTCTCTACCACTAGCGACACTCACACTAAGTGTCCTCAAGTATACGCTGGGACCCAAGCTGGTAGACCTGACGCTGCCTGGACCATTGCTGGTCACTGTGGCAGAGGGAAGGACAGTTTGAAGAATCATGCGTGGGATGGACAAGCTTCCAGCCGGAAGTGGTTCACGCCACACCCACTCACAGTTTCTTTTCCTTTTTCACGTGACCACTCCCAAGTTCACGGGGACGGACAGGGGTCCCATCCCAGCATGCAGCTGATGGTCAACCAGACATGTTTGGTGAATGACCCTAAGACCACCACAGGGGATATTTGTATTTTAGCAGAGGTGAATGCCTTAAGTCAAATAAATACATTTCTAAATGGTGGGGGGTGAGGGGTGGTTTCCAGGCAGCAGTTAAAAGTTGGATTAAGGAGGAATTAACTGAGGCTTTCAGCGGATCCTCTCAGATCCCACCTTATAGCAACCTCTGCTGGCCCTGACCGAGGACTCGCCCATCCCCGGTGCAATGCTTCCTCGTTCCTTTCTGCACACACTCAGATGGAGGAGGAAGAAGGGGGAAGTGATGGCTCACGCACAGGATGCCAGACCTCTTCACTCTTGTTTCCTTTGACATAGTTCTTGCACGAGTTCAGAACAGCTCCCCCTGTCTTTAGCAGAGAGTAGTCCACCCAGTCCTTCATGGTGTCCATAAGCCCATGTACGAGACCCATGCGGGGCCAAGGACACAGGACCTGGGAACTGGTCCTTTCTCCCTCTCTGGGAAGAGCTTTTGTCTTAGATTTCGTCCTGAGTCAAATAGACCTAGATGTGGATTCCACTTCTGCTGCTGTATAATGTTGGCCTCAATGTTTCTGAGCCTGGGCTTCTCGTCTGCAAACTAGGGATGGCAATATCTACCATACAGAGTTGTCATGGGGATGAACTGACTAAATGACCATACTACTTACCAGCTGTGTGACCTTAGGCAAATTACTTAACCCTGTTCAGCTCCTGGGTTGTTGTGAAGCTTAAGAAGTTAATATCTGTAAAGAGTATATAACAGTGCCTCGAACATGCGGATCATTACTTAAATGTTGGCTTCTTAACATTAAGGTATGAGAACTGGCTGAAACAGGAAAGTGCTCCAACAAATGTGAGTTCTCTTCTCTCCACCCTCTCGGGCCCAGTTTTGGTTGTAGGAGTCTGGTTTCTCTGAAGACCACAGAATTCCAGGCAGCCTACTTTCTGGCTTTGAACAGGTTTAAGGTGGTTTTTGGAGAAGGCAATGGCACCCCACTCCAGTACTCTTGCCTG
>SJYQ01003236.1:98907-113509 GCA_006410935.1 Redunca redunca
ATTCTTTCATGTGTTTTGTTAGATGTGTTTAGTTACCCTTAAAAATGTTTTTTCTTATACTACATTAAAAAAACTCTTTATTATTAGAGTGTAAGAAAGCAATCATTTTGTATATTGGTCTCATAACCATACAATTTATGAACTCTCATTAATCCAATAATTAATCTGTATATTCTGTTGGGTTTTCTATGTCGCCTGAAAATAATTACAGTTTTGTTTCTTCCTTTCTAATACTTATACCTGTAATTTTTTTTTTCTTGTCTGATACTAGTAGGATCCTTGCTTTCTGACTCTAAAGGGAATACTTCTAATCTTTTACAATTAAAACTCTTTTAAGTAGGTTTTTGCTAGATACTTTTAAAAAGGACATTTCTCCCTTTTTTTTTTGAAGGATTTTATTTCTTTATTCATGTCTAATTTTGGCCGCGCTGGGTCTTTGTTGCTGTGTGCCGGCTTTCTCTAGCTGCAGGGATCAGGGAGCTACTCCAGGTTTGGTGTGTGGACTTCTCGTTGCTTCTCTCATTGCAGAGCATGGGCTTTAGGGCGCAGACTCAGTAGTTGCGGGGCTCAGGCTTAGTTGCCCTGAGGCATGTGGAATCTTCCTGGACCAGGGTTCCAACCCATGACATAAGGTAATTTGTAGCACAATGTCAAGGCCCACTATTCATAGTACAGTGAAAAAAAGAATAGGGTGCTTCAAGTGTAGACATGACGGAATCTGGAAAGACCAAACCTTGTTTGTTACAGTTTTCTAAGTAGAATGGAAAAAGCTAAGGAAACATCTTACAGAGTGTTATGTGGCATTAGATGAAGAAAAACCACACAATAACTGAAAGGCTAATAGAGCCCTGTATAGTTGACATTTCTGAGTGTGTCCTGTATGAAAATCAGTGAAAAAAATCATGGTGGTGTTATTTTCCAAGGGTAAAGAGTAACTTGTCAGATCAAAGATTTGGTTGGACACAGAAAATCTCAGTTAATACGTCACGTGCAGTTTCAAGCGGCAACCAGAGCAAGAAAAGTTTCTGTAGAACAAGTTGCCCACTGCTTGAGTCTGATGAGCGGCAGATCTGCTCAAAGTGTCTGTAGCAAATAGGGCTGCTCTCTAGAGTTTCTGGAAAATACCAGCAGGAGAACCACAGCCCAGACCTCTAGGATTTCTGAGCTAGTTTTTGGACTGTTGCAGAGTCTCATTTGAGAAAGAGCTTCTGGTTTGCTACTTGGCCTTGGTGAAGACGGAGGCTTATGCATGAAACATAGAAGGTCCATAAGGCTTGAGGTTTCTATCAGGTACTGGGGGTAATCTGACTCACCACCCCAGAAGATTGGGTGTGAGAAATCTGTTATCAAATAGAGAGGCTGTAGGGCCTTCCCGGGTGGTCCAGTGGCTAAAACTTCAAGCTCCCAATGCAGGGGGTCCTGGGTTCAATCCTGGTCAGGGAACTAGATCCCACAGGCTGCAACTAAAGATCCCACGTGCTGCAGCTAAGGAGAGCCCATGTGTTGCAACTAAGACCTGGCATAGCCAAATAGATAAATATAGAAAAAATACAAATGGGGTGTAAGCCCTGAGGCTCATGCAGGTCCAGAAGATACCGAGAGCTCAGCCCTCTTCAATCCTATCCCGCTGCTTCCACTCCCTCAATATGTGACTGTGGCCTCATGGAGAGTTACTTATGGTCACTTGATGAGGAAAAAAACCTTGAGCCCCCTTTACCGGTGGGTCTGTGTGCATTCTACTTCCACTCATGAAAGTGAAAGTGAAGTCACTCAGTCCTGTCTGACTCTTTGCGACCCCATGGACTTATAGCCCACCAGGCTCCTCCATCCATGGAATTTTCCAGCCATGAATACTGGAGTGGGTTGACATTTCCTCCTCCAGGGTCCACTCATGGGTGACCCTGAGAGATGACAATTCTGTATTTCTGATAAGTGAGTTGAGGGTGCTCCCGAGGCACTGGTGCTCAGGGCAGAAAGCAAAATGAGACAGATCAATTGCAGTTGAGGCTGAAATTAGAGGTGGCCAAAGGTCAATGACTTGGAGTGTTAAAGATGTCTGTTGGGGCTCCAATGTTATTTATTTCATTTTCATCTTTGGAAAAGTAACTAAGTGGCGTGTGTGTTTGTGAATTGCTCAGTCGTGCCCAACTCTTTGCGACCCCATGGACTGTAGCCCGCCAGGCTTCTCTGTCCATGGGATTCTCCAGGCAAGTATATTGGAGTGGGTTGCCATTTCCTTCTCCAGGGATGGCCATCCTGTCTGCAAACAGTACATGGAGGAGAGAGCCAGGAGATGATGGAGCCCCCTTCACAGTCCCTGGGAACAGATATTGGCAACAGCCCCTTAAAGGGACAGCCTCCACAGGCAGAACAAAAAATTTCAAGACAGCTAAACCTAGGATTCTGATACCCACACCTAGGCCTATATTATGAAAAACCTTCATTCATAATGACACATGCACCCCAGCGTTCACTGCAGTGGTACCTCCAACTGCCAAGACACAGACCCAGGAAAAGGTCCCAGGTTGTATTTTGGTTTCCCCTTATTAAAAAAAGAAGATATTTACTTGTTTGGCTGAGCTGGGTCTTAGTTACAGCATGCAGGATCTTTAGGTGCGGCATGTGACCTCTTAGCTATGGCTTGTGGGATTTATGTCCCTGACCAGGGATTGAACCCAGGCCCCCTGCGTTGGGAGCATGGAATCTTAGCCACTGGACCACTGGGGAAGTCCCATCCCTTCACGTCTGAAGCAGACTTCTTTGTCTCTGAGCTATATATATAAGTGTAGTTTGGGGGATTTCCTGTTTCAGCCCCAGTCCCCAGACCTAGAACTCTACAGGCTAACCTTCCTTGGTGGCTCAGACAGTAAAGACTCTGCCTGCAATGTGGGAGACCTGGGTTCAGTCCCTGGGTTGGGAAGATTCCCTGGAGAAGGGCACAGCAACCCACTCCAGTATTCTTGCCTGGAGAATCCCATGAACAGAGCAGCCTGTGGGCTACAGTCCATGGGGTCGCAGAGAGTCAGACACAGTTGAAGGGACTGAGCATGCAGGGTTTGATAGATTTCTTCTTACCTAGCCTAGTTTGGTTGAAGAGGTTATATGTAGATTTTTCATTTATTTGCTTTGTTTTGTTTTTAACCGGTAGTATCTTATCTGGTCTGCTTGTTTGTCAAGAGGAGTTGTAGAGAGATTAAAAACCTAAATGGCTACTGTGACCCATTGCCCTTGCCATGTTCTTAGTTTATTGATTTCCCCCCAATTTTCCAATATACTGATTTGAAATTATGAGTTTTCCTCTATATTCTGTTTTTGTTAAAGCCCACAGATTTGCTGTGTAAGGCTCTTGTGTCATTGCTTGTTAAGGATTGGGTAGTTTCAGTTTTGGTTTCTTTTTTGAAAACCCATGATGTCTATTTTTGTCTCTGCTGGCTAGCTGTGCAGATTGCACCTGCCCGGGGTACCACTGAGAACCAGGCATAGAGCTCCTGCAAAGGTTTCAACTCATAGGTTCACGGGCAAGTGGGTAGTAAGAAAGGAGTTATTTGAGACAGATTAATTGCTAACACAGTGGACTGAGCCGGAGTGGAGAGCTGGGAGACAGGAAAGGAACAGGCTCCTGCCGAGACCGAGGGAGCAGCAACTTCAGCCTCAGGGCACCCCGCCCTGCATCCGGTTCCCCCTGTTGATCTGGAATAACCCCTACTTCGCCCAAAGTGTATCCTTAACAGTTTTCAGGGTAGTTGCATTCATTCCCTCTCGTTATTCGCCAAAACCCAATGATCTGGATCTAAAAAGTTCCCCTGAAGTCTCATGACTTGGCCATACCACGCAGCTAGCAACTAGTAAATCTTGTAATTCCAGGCTATTCTCTTGGATTCCTAGTTCATACACCTCTACCACTATATATGCATGAAACCGTCCTCAGAGATCAAATATTTTAGCAAAATATTTGGTTTTGGCAAATAAACTTTTTTCATCAATTGGAATCTTTGGTAAATCTTCCATATAAAACGAGTGGCAAAAAGAGTGTAATGGATTCCCTTGGGAATCCACATTTCTCTTAATTTTTGGAAATTTTGTGGTTGTTGTGGAACAGATGAAGTACCTCCATGAAGCCTTAAGTCTCCTCGAAACAGTTTGAAAACCACAGATCTCTCCAAACTTCACTTTGTCGATGAGGAAGAAACGGACGGAACGAACCAGGTGGCTCAGTGGTAAAGAACCCGCTTGCCATGCAGGAGACGGAAGAGACGCAGGTTTGACCCCTGGGTCGGGGAGATCCCCTGGAGGAGGGCCTGGCAATCCATTTCAGTATTCTTGCCTGGAGAATCCCATGGACAGAGGAACCTGGTGGGCTACAGTCCATGGGATCACGGAGAGTCGGACATGACTGAAGCAACTGAGCATACACAGGCGACCAGAGCACACAAGGAATGGAAGACCGGAGGGGAACTCTGGTATCTTGGCCCTGGGATAGAATTCTTCCGATCACGAGGACCTGCCCACTGGCAGCCAGGACCTTAATAGGAATGAGCTCACTAGCTGTTTAAGGAAGTGCTTCTCAAGTGGATGCCAGAAAGCATCTTTCAAGATGCTCTTTGAAAAGCAGGTTACAATGCTCAAATAAATTTTGGAAATGCCCTTCTACAATCCGCTGTAGCTGGCTCCCAGAACACATTAATGTGTTTAAGGCCCTGAGAAGTGCTGCATAATAGAAAGCTGTTTATCTTTGCTTAATCCGCTTAAATTTTGTTTTAAGAAAATGATACTCCCTTTTCCTATGAATAGATCTTGCCTCCTGCTTTGAAGCCCAGAAAGGGCTTCTCTTAAGGAACGAATCTCTACAGGATGGTGGGGGCGGGTGGGGTGGACAGAAGTCTCAGGCATCATACCAGTAGGTACAGGATTTCAGGTGTTGACACCTCTACCATTTCTTTTGCCTGGGAGTTAGCTGGCCAGCCTCTCTGGCTGGTGCAGGAATGAGGTGTAAAGGGGACAGAAGAGGGGAAAGCAGTGTGGGAGAAGTGGATGATGCTGACTCCAGATTGCACAGTGGAGTATTGTATTTTTTGTACCTTCTGGGGGAGGAATAGCCTGAATGTGGCTAGTGGTCTGGAAGCAGGGCTGATCCCCTAGCCTATTCTTGCCCAATTCTGCTTCCTTCCTCTCATTTGAATCCATCTCCAAATCAATGGTTTCCCCTTTGAAATGCTTGATCCTACCCATTCCTGCTGAGCGTCTTATTGCCTCCCTCATCTGCCTCGGGTCACTCAGGCCATCAGCCTGGTCTCCTTCACAGACTGTGTGCGTGAATGTGAATGCCTGGATGTGAATGTGAATACCTGGATCCTAAACAAGGGTGAGGTTCCTAATGCTCTAGCCCGTCCTTTAAAATCCATCTTTCCTTTAAAATCAGAAATAGACAAGAGGTGAGTAAATTCATGACCACCAGTCAGTTCAGTTTAGTCGCTCTGCGTGTCTGACTCTTTGTGACCCCATGGACTGCAGCACGCCAGGGCTCCCTGTCCATCACTAACTCGCGGAGTTTACCCACACTCATGTCCATTGAATCGGTGATGCCACCCAACCATCTCATCCTCTGTCGTCCCCTTCTCCTACCGCCTTCAATCTTTCCCAGCATCAGGGTCTTTTCCAATGAGTCAGTTCTTCGCATCAGGTGGCCAAAGTATTGGAGTTTCAGCTTCAGCATCAATGAATATTCAGGATTGATTTCCTTTAGGATATCATGACCACCAGAGGGCGCAGCAATTAAGGGTGTCAGAAGGAAGGCGTGAAAGCTTCTTCCTGAAGCAAGTCAACTCCACAGTCTCTGAAACAGGCTGCGTTTGAATCTAAGTGCAGAGTAGAAGACTGCAGCCTCGGTCACCTCTTGTGACCTCTTCGTCACTTTCATTTCAAATGTAATAGAATTCTGTTATATCAAAACACACGGCTGCGTCATTTTGGTTACTCCTGAACCTAATTCCGTCCCTTCATATATGTGCAGGCAAAGAGTGTTTAGGATTGGTTTTCAGTCTGTTTTCAGAAATGTGAATTCCACTGAGGGGGTTCCTTTCGAATGAAAAGGTGACCATTTTGGTTGCAGTACAAAGCAAGCCTGGGGAAAACAGTGTGGGCAGTGAGACTGTTCTGGGCTAGCCTTCAGAAAACGGAGCACTGGGATGTTATTTACCATGTGACTGGTAGTAATGAGAGTGGATGTTCATTGAGCACCTACTATATGCCAGTAAGTGTGCCTGGCATATTATCAATAGTATCCCTCGTTCTCATGATAAGCTTGCAAGATTATATATTTTCATTTATTAGATATGAAAATTGAGGCTCAGAGATATTGAATGACAGTAATACAAAGTTATACAGCCAGCAAGTGGTTGGGCCATGAATCTATCTCTAGTATGTTTGACTGCAACCCAGGTGATTTCCCATTATCTGCACCTTTCTTACCTTTTGATGTTTTCATAGTAAAATCCACACTTTTCTTCTTGTTTCATTTAGGCTAGGTTAACTGTTCTAACAAATAATCCCAGACTCTCGGTGGTTTAACAAGATCAAAACCTTTCTTGCTCATGTTCATGTCCAGTGAAATCAGACAGGGGCCTCTGCTCCACGTGGTCCTTCAGAGACCCAGGTGCTTCTCATGTGATGGAGCTGCCTACTATCTTTAGGATGTGGCTTCCAAGGTCTCCATGAGCCAGATACAGAGTGGGAGGCCACACGTAGGAGATTTGGATGGGCCAGGCCTGGGAGAGATACAAATCATTTTCCAATGGTCTGAATTAAATCACTTGGTCCTAACCTAACTGCAGGAGGGTGTGTTATTTAATCACTAAGGCATGTCCAACTCTTTCATGACCCCATGGACTGTAGCCTGCCAGGTTCCTTTGTCCCTGGGATTTCCCAGGAAAACATACTGGAATGGGTTGCTATTTCTTTCTCCAAGGGCTCTTCCCAACCCAGGGATCAAATCTATGTCTCCTGGATTGGCAGGTGGATTCTTTACCATGGAGTCACCAGGGAAGCCCAGAAGAGGGTCTAGGAAATGTAATTTAGTCCCATGCCCAGGAAGAAGAGGAGAAGATAGATATCGATGAGTGCTGTTTCTCTCACACCTCCCTATCTCATGAGGTTGTGGTGGGGATGCAATGAAATATTACCTGTCTTCATTCCTTATCCACATGAGCGATTATGGTGTCTTAAACTGGGAAGAAAGGGGCCAGAGAGAGAGATCGAAGATGAGCTATATCTGAAGAGAAACTGTGATGACCCAGTGGTTACGAGCATGGCCTTGAATCTGCCCCAGAATCTGAGGGCTTTGTGCTATGACTGTTCTACTGAGGACTGTCCTTCTCCATGACAGATACCCCTACCTCCTTTGGGTCTGTTGGTCACATGGCCCATGAAACGCAGTACCTGAAACCCCAACTTGAACTTGCTGCCCATTCAAAACTGAGGTTTTTTGAGTCATCGGAGAAATGGAATAAAAATTTAGACTCTAGTGCTTTCAAAATCCAAGGAAACTGCAAGTATTATGCCTCTTCCTTAGTATCGGGTTTTTCCAACTCAAGCGAACTTTTTGACCAACTCAATATTTTAAGGTGCATGGTGCATCAATCTGCTTTTTACCTAAGAGAGACGTGCCAACATATCCCAGACAAATGAAACTTTAAAAAAGTCCACCAATGTGGTGTGTGTCTGAGTCTGTGGAGGTATAGCTCCCACTCCTTGCCATGTCTTACTAGAGCATTTAAGGTACTGAACCAGCTCCTGCTCACCTGTTCCAGTTAGCACAATGTCATCAGTATAGTGGACCAGTATGGTGTTCTGATGTATCATGACTGTGCAAGAAAGTTATCATGCCCCTGGGACAGGACAGTGAGTGTGGACCGCTGTTCTTGCTAAGTAAACGTCAACTTTTTTGACTCTACCCACTGAAGGATTGCCAGTCGCTGTGTTGGTCTGTCTGAATTCAAGACCCATATTTAGACTGAATATCTTGCAGTACTCCATTGTCAGGGGCGAATTTAGTAAGAAAGCAATAGAGGCCACCTCTTTTATCTTTCCAATCTTTGTTGGTGGTGCTAACTCTGAAATTCCTCCAAAAACGTGATAATGCTTCTGATTAATTTGGAGGTTGGTATTAGGGATGGGGAAATTTCAAGGACTTCCACTTGACCCTTCCAATTGTAATGACCCTTAGCCCACAAATTGGGCCAATACTGTGAGGGATCTGTCAGCTGCATGGGATAGATAAGAACTTGGAGAATAACCACAGAGTGCCCCAGATGCACCGGATCCTCTGGACGCTGACTTTGGTCAGGACTTAGAGTCCTGAGCGTATCTATCCTAACTATGTATTTGGGGACTTGGAGAATAACCACAAAGTGCCCCAGATGCACCGGGTCCTCTGGACGCTGACTTTGGTCAGGACTTAGAGTCTTGGAATTCCCTTCACCATGGACTCTGAGTCTGTGAACCTGCTTAGGGGTAAAGGCCACAGTTTTTCCTTTGCATCGGACAATGTCAGCCTACTATTTTCCAGATTGAGATTTTTTTCCGTGCGTATAAATATGGTAGCATTCTAATTGATCATCCATTTACCTTAACTCCAGGACACCAAAAGCTGTTCACAGCAGCCATAAATCCCTGCCGCTCAAGGAATCTCAAATGCCCTCCAACTGGCTTCCTCTTAAGTCATTTTGTTCATTGTGCCTCTGAAAGCCAACAGCGAGTTTCTCTAAGATGCTGACATTTTCCTCACCAGTTTTTACCACCTTAGCAAAGGGTATATTCTCTGAGTGGTAGGTTTTTGGACCATACCTGGGATAAATCTGTTTAATATCCCCATCTCCCCAAGCCTTCTGACATCTTCTTGAATACTATGCCAGCTTGGCATCGCCACTTTATTTACTGTAGTCCCCTGTGGAGTCATGCTCCAAGTAACCATCCCAGCAAACTACCCAGGTATTCTTGACACAAATGAAATTATGAGTCATATGTGAGTTACTACATGTCAATGAATTCTCCACTCTCCAGTCCTATATTTTTCCAGCCTCTGGTCTAGCACCCTCAAAACTGGTTTTCATTTATGATCCTCAGTTGATGCTAGGTTTTACCATTCCTTTCCTATCGAGGCAATTTCCTCCAGAAACAGAGATTGTGTGTCTCCATCTGACCTTGCTGGGACCTGACTTTGACTATCAATGTGGAGACAAGGAAGGTTGCTGGAACAAGGCTAACTTTGTCTTGAGGATGACAAGCACTATCTTGTGAAGAAACCGCTTTGGGTGAGATCACTGAACGTTCTCCAGGCAAGCAGAGTCTAGTATCCTTTGGCAAAGGTGAAGGTGCTGCTTCCTTGAGAAGGAGGTTTAAGGGAACTTGGAGTTTCAAGATGCTCGGTTCATTCACCTAAATGTCTCCATCCTAGAGCTCAGAGTCCCACGTGTCCCCTCTCGGGGTTCTGACTAGACATAGAATATTTGCCAAGTTTCTGCATTTTATCTTAATGGCAGGTATGGAGCTCTTGTTTTTTATTTTTAAATTAATTTATTTTAGTTGGAGGATAATTAATTTATAGTACTGTGATTTTTTTTTTTTGCCATACACCAACATGAATCAGCCATAAGTATACATGTGTCCCCCCTGGAATGCTTAACATCAGGTTCTTGCCCTGATACTGCCCCCCAAAAAGACTTCTTTCAATATTAGCATATTTCAGTCGCTTTAGTCGTGTCCAGCCGACTCTTTGTGACCCCATGGACTGCAGCCCACCAGGCTCCTTCGTCCATGGAATTATCCAGGCAAGAATACTGGAGTGGGTTGCCATTTCCTTCTCCAATATTGCCATACAGGTCATCTGAATTTTAGATCATGCCTTAAATTGACCTCCCTGAGCCTGTTTTTATTTAATGTGTTTAATGCTGTCATCAGTATCCACTGGGCATTGCCTGACCTCCCTCCACTTGCACTTTATCCCAGTTAACTCCAGTGAAAGTTGAAGAAATGGATCTACCAAATGCAGAGGGATTACTTCCATTCCGTGTGCCAGCAAGAGAGTACCTGTTACTCTCAGACAGATGGACTATTCACCTCCCTAGTTCCATCCAGAGGATTATTTTCTAGAATCACTCTTGGACAGTTGTTTTAGCCCATGGTTTCTAGGCTAGGACAGAACTTTAAGCAAAGCTCAAAATGCTAATGTTAGACTTCTGAAATGCAAGACCAGGGGGATGAGGGTGAAGGAAAATGGGAAGTGAGTCAAGGAAATAAGGGAGTTCCCAGGATGTTACTGTACTGGCCACTGTGTTACAGGTGGTGGAAAGACACTCAATTCAATTGGTTTGCATGCTCAGGCTGCACTTGGGATTTTCTCCACAAGATTTTCAAGAAGAAACTAGTTCTCAGAGCAATCCATGGAAGGGAGAAATGGGGGCAAATTTTTTATGTAGTTCCTTTCCATCTTCCATTCTTTAGGGGTACTGACACCACTGTGGCACACTATCTGGCTCTATGACCAGATCACACTCAGAGAGCCGAGTGCCGTGTCCTGAGGGTGGAGTGTTAGCTAAACCTAGACCTGGAGGGCACCTCAATATGGCACGTGGTACACATTGCCCCATGTGGCTGGGGCCTGCCTTGGACTTCTGCTGAGGGAGGTCATTTCAAGCAGCAGCAGCAGTCCAGATTGGGAGAGAGGCAGAGCCTCAGGACGGAAACCAAGGATTATAATTCAAGGAAGCACAAAGTCTAGTGTTGCATATGCTGTGCTTCAGATAACAGGGACGAATTAGGTTCATGTTACTCCTTCCTGGAAGACGACTTAGCCAGATGTGATTCTGTTACTTTCAAGGGCCCAACATATTATAATTTAAGGCTTAAAGGTGAACATTGCCCATGAAAGCATCCAGGTGTGCCTAGTTTTATGCAATAGCTCTGCTCCTGGAAAGTATGGGAGAGCTCCATGTTTCAAGAATCCAGACAATAACCCTTTCTGTAAAGTATGGATTCCTTTTTTTGCTATTTGAATTGTCATGCTCTAATTTAGCAGCTGCAAGAGTTCAGTTTCGGTATAGTGGGTTTTCTGAAAGGTCCACATAATCTCCAAAATCTAACTTATTGTTTCCTCGGGCCAGACTGAAGTTTTTCCCCTGGGGATAAAGCCAATGGCTTCCAGATATTGTACATTCTCAAATGAACTTGAAGGGCATGCGTTTTTCTCTTGAGATGGCTCCTGGCTTGCAACTCTGTACTGGGTTTTGTGGAGCTCCGTAGGCTGGGACAGCCACAGGTACTGGTGAAGGAAAACCAGAGTGAAGCTTTTAATTTTAATTTAAAAAATTAAAAAAAAATTTAATTGGAGTATAGTTGCTTTACAATGTTATATTAGTTTCTGCTACACAACAAAGTGAATCAGTTATATGTATACATATAATCCCTCTGTTTTAGATTTCCTTCCCATTTAGGTCTCCACAGAGCACTGAGTAGAGCCCCCTGTGCTATACACTCAGTTCTCATTAGTTATCAATTTCATACATAGTATCAGTAGTGTATATATGTCAATCCCAGTCTCCCAATTCATCCCACACCCAAGCCTTCACTAACTTTTGACAGCAGAACATACAAGATAAAAATAAAAAAATAATTAAAAAAATCACTTAGTTGTGTCCGACTCTTTGCGACCCCATGGACTATATATTCCATGGCATTCTCCAGGCCAGAATACTGCAAGGGGTAGTCTTTCCCTTCTCCAAGGGATCTTCCCGACCCAGGGATCAAACCCAGGTCTCCTGCATTGCAGACGGATTCTTTACCAGCTGAACCACCAGGGAAGCCCAAGAATACTGGAGTGGGTAGCCTATCCCTTCTCCAGCGGATCTCCCTGACCCAGGAAAGGAACCAGGGTCTCCTGCATTGCAGGCAGGTTCTTTACCAGCTGAGGTACCAGGGAAGCCCAAGCTAATTGAGCTCAGTAGGGTTGACCTTTTAGGATTTGATAGAAGAGATAATCATTGTAGTGACAGGTTCACATTTCCACAGTAGAAAAAGAATACTTTTTCCTGTGATGCTTTCTCTTGCTTCGATGGCTTTACTTCTTCATCCAGAACTTCTCTCTAGTCGTGGTGTGCAGGCTCAATAGCTGTAGCGTTCAGGCTTAGTTGCCCCATGGCATGTGGGATCTTCGTTCCCAGGCCATGATCCCCTGCAACGGAAGGTGGGTTCTTAACCACAGGACCACCAATGAAGTCCCTAAACATCAGTGTTTTAAATACACAATTAAAAGACAGAGACCGTCAGAGTAGATTAAAAAAGCAAGGTCCAGTTATATACTTTGCACAAGAAACTCACGTAAAATATAAATACACATCATTAGTAGATCAGGAAGATTCTGAGCTCTCTTCCTTCAGGCATGCAGAATTTACAGCTATTTATTTAACTTCTATGCAGAGTACATCATGAGAAACGCTGAGCTTGAAGAAGCACAAGCTGGAATCAAGATTGCCGGGAGAAATATCAATAACCTCAGATATGCAGATGACACTACCCTTATGGCAGAAAGTGAAGAGGAGCTAAAAAGCCTCTTGATGAAAGTGAAAGTGGAGAGTGAAAAAGTTGGCTTAAAGCTCAACATTCAGAAAACGAAGATTATGGCATCTGGTCCCATCACTTCATGGGAAATAGATGGGGAAACAGTGGAAACAGTGGCTGACTTTATTTTTTTGGGCTCCAAAATCACTGCAGATGGTGATTGCAGCCATGAAATTAAAAGACACTTACTCCTTGGAAGGAAAGTTATGACCAACCTAGATAACATATTCAAAAGCAGAGACATTACTTTGTCGACTAAGGTCCATCTAGTCAAGGCTATGGTTTTTCCAGTAGTCATGTATGGATGTGAGTTGGACTGTGAAGAAAGCTGAGCGCTGAAGAATTGATGCATTTTAACTGTGGTATTGGAGAAGACTCTTGAGAGTCCCTTGGACTGCAAGGAAATCCAACCAGTCTATTCTGAAGGAGATCAGCCCTGGGATTTCTTTGGAAGGAATGATGCTAAAGCTGAAACTCCAGTACTTTGGCCACCTCATGCGAAGAGTTGACTCATTGGAAAAGACTCTGATGCTGGGAGGGATTGGGGGCAGGAAAGGAAGGGGACAACAGAGGATGAGATGGCTGGATGGCATCACAGACTCGATGGACGTGAGTCTGAGTGAACTCCGGGTTTGGTGATGGACAGGGAGGCCTGGCATGCTGTGATTCATGGGGTCGCAAAGAGCCGGACCCGACTGAGCGACTGAACTGAACTGATAGGGCAAAGATTGATGAGAAATACAGGAAAATAGCAGAAGAGATTGACAACTGAAGATATAAAGAAGGGACCACTATTAGACCAGATTAAAGACCTAAACGTAAGGCTAAAAGTGAAAGTAAAGTTGCTCAGTTGTGTCCGACTCTCTGTGACACCACGGACTGACTGTAGCCTACCAGGCTCCTCTGTCCATGGGATTTTCCAGGGAAGAATACTGGAGTGGGCTTCCATTTTCTTCTCCAGGGGATCTTCCCAACTCAGGGATTGAACCCAGATCTCCCGCATGGTAGGCAGACGCTTTACCGTCTGAGCCACCAGGGAAGTCCCACTAAGGCTTAACACTATCAAACTCTAGAGGAAAACATAGGCAGGACACTCTTTGACCTAAATTAAGGTCTTTTTTGACCCACCTCCTAGAATAACGAAAATAAAAACAAACATTAACAAATGGGACTTAAAAGCTTTTGTACAGCAAAGGAAACCATAAACAAGACAAAAAGACAACCCTCAGAGTGGGAGAAAATATTTGCAAATGATGCAACTAACAGGAAATTAATCTCCAAAATATACAAACAGCTCATGCAGCTCAATACCAAAAGAACAAACAACCTGATCAAAAAATGGGCAGAAGACCCGAAGAGACATTTCTCCAGAGAAGACATAAAGATGGCCAAGAGGTATATGAAAAGATGCTCAACATCACTAATTATTAGACAAATGCAGATCAAGACTGGAGTGAAATACCACCTCACAACAGTCAGAATGGCCACCATCAAAAAATCTACAAACAATAAATGCTGGAGAGGGTGTGGAACAAAGGGAACTCCCCTTTACTGTTGGTGGAAATGTAAATTGGTACAGTCACTATGGACAACAGTATGGAGACTCCTTAAAAAACTAAAAATAGAACTACCGTATAACCCAGCAATCCCACTACTGGGCATATACCCAGAGGAAACCATAATACCAAAAGATACATGCACCCCAGTGTTCTTGGCAGCACTATTTACAATAGCTAGGATGTGGAAGCAACCTAAATGTCTATCAATAGAAGAATGGATAAGGAAGAAGTGATATATATATATATATATGGAATATTACTCAGGCATAAAAAGAAACAAAATTGTACCATTTGCAGAGATGTGGATGGACCTAGAGACCATCATACAGAGTGAAGTTAAAGTTAAGTCAGAAAAAGAAAAACAAATATTGTATATTAAGGCATATATGTGGAATCTAGGAAAATAGTACAGACGAATGAAGTTAAAGTTAAGT